>JAVIAB010000050.1:51252493-51852493 GCA_032433765.1 Megaustenia siamemsis
GGATGGTATAGAATGTTTTGTGTGATATAGAATGGTGTGTATGGTATAGAATGTTGTGTATGGTATAGAATGTTGTGTATGGTATAGAATGTTGTGTATGGTATAGAATGTTATGTATGGTATAGAATGTTTGTATGATATAGAATGTCGTGTATGGTATAGAATGTTTTGTATGGTATAGAATGTTTTGTATGGTATAGAATGTTGTGTATGGTATAGAATGTTGTCTATGATATAGAATGTTTTCGATGGTATAGAATGTTGTGTATGGTATAGAATGATTTGTATGGTATATAATGTTTTGTATGATATAGAATGGTGTGTATGGTATACAATGTTGTGTATGGTATAGAATGTTTTGTATGGTATAGAATGTTGTGTATGGTATAGAATGTTTGTATGGTATAGAATGTCGTGTATGGTATAGAATGTTTTGTATGGTATAGAATGTCGTGTATGGTATAGAATGTTTTGTATGGTATAGAATGTTTTGTATGGTATAGAATGTTGTGTATGGTATAGAATGTTGTCTATGGTACAGAATGTTATGTATATGTATGGTATAGAATGTTGTGTATGGTATAGAATGTTTTGTATGGTATAGAATGTTGTGTTCTTTCAATTCCGAACGTATGGACTTGTCCCTCCTTCGGAAATCCTTGAAACGAAGTCGAGAGGGGGATAGTGCGACTGGGTAAAGCACTATCTCCATATCCTGTGCCCAGGCAGAGTAGGCAAATGTTCTAAGACAGGACTTAGAAGAGAAGAGACTCATGAAAAAGGATGGTAAACCCTGTGGACCAGCGAGCCTGACCTGTTCATTATGTGACCGCGTGTGTTTGTCAAACATGGTAGAATTAGCCACGAGAGAAGCTGTTCGGCAAAAACAATACCTCAAAAAATACGCAATAGCCTCCACTAGACCGTCTGACAAGACGAAAAGGGCCATATATAATGTTGTGTATGTTATAGAATGCTATGTATGGTATAGAATGTTATGTATGGTATAGAATGTTATGTATGGTATAGAATGTTATGTATGGTATAGAAAGTTATGTATGGTATAGAATGTTATATATGGTATAGAATGTTATATATGGTATAGAATGTTATATATGGTATAGAATGTTATATATGGTATCGAATGTTATATATGGTATCGAATGTTTTGTCATTCTTTCAAGATGAGCAAACCATTTTATTTGTTGTTTCGTATGTAGTTTAGAATTCGTTAAATGTCCCATCGCACTCTCTCTCTATCTCTCTCACTCTCTCTTTCTGTCTCTCACTCTCTTCGCAAATTTAATTTAATTTTCTTTTAACTGCTATTTAAAAATAATCTCGATGGAAGATCTTTAAATTAGATTTCCTTCCCCCTCTTTATCTGTGTTCAACCTCCCCCACATTCTAAACAAGCATCCCCTTTTCTCTTCCATATCTCCCAGTCGCCTACAAGCACATTTACAACTGATGCGCTTGTTTTGGTTTGTTAACGTCAATTATGTACGTTGATATAGAGAGCTGACGTCACGGCTCAAATATTATGTGATCATTTCATTTCTCTTGTCACCCTCATACTGTGTCTTCTATGTTATATCGGAGAACATATATCGTTTGTTTGTGAGCTGATTGAGTTGTTGCCTCCATAGAGATTTTTAGTTGTGGACAGATTCTATCTATCTATCTATCTATCTATCTATCTATCTATCTATCTATCTATCTATCTATCTATCTATCTATCTATCTATCTATCTATCTATCTATCTATCTATCTATCTATCTATCTATCTATCTATCTATCTATCTATCTATCTATCTATCTATCTATCTATCTATCTATCTATCTGTCTGTCTGTCTGTATGTCTGTCTATTTATCTATCTATCTATCTATCTATCTATCTATCTATCTATCTATCTATCTATCTATCTGTCTGTCTGTCTGTCTGTCTGTCTGTCTGTCTGTCTGTCTATCTATCTATCTATCTATCTGTCTGTCTATCTATCTGTCTATCTGTCTATCTGTCTATCTGTCTATCTATCTATCTATCTATCTATCTATCTATCTAACTATCTATCTATCTATCTATCTATCTATCTATCTATCTATCTATCTATCTATCTATCTATCTATCTATCTATCTATCTATCTATCTATCTATCTATCTATCTATCTATCTATCTGTCTGTCTGTCTGTCTGTCTATCTATCTATCTATCTATCTATCTATCTATCTATCTATCTATCTATCTATCTATCTATCTATCTATCTATCTATCTATCTGTCTGTCTGTCTGTCTGTCTGTCTGTCTGTCTGTCTGTCTGTCTGTCTGTCTGTCTGTGTCTATCTATCTATCTATCTATCTATCTATCTATCTATCTGTCTGTCTATCTATCTGTCTATCTGTCTATCTGTCCATCTATCTATCTATCTATCTATCTATCTATCTATCTATCTATCTATCTATCTATCTATCTATCTATCTATCTATCTATCTATCTATCTATCTATCTATCTATCTATCTATCTATCTATCTATATATCTATCTATCTATCTATCTATCTATCTATCTATCTATCTATCTATCTATCTATCTATCTATCTATCTATCTATCTATCTATCTATCTATCAATGCCTGAAGTATTGTCTATATCTGCAATGTCGTTTACTGTATAAATTGTACTGTCTTTGGAATTCGTGCAGTGGCCCATATAGTTTGTCTGTAGTGTTGTATCTATGGGCCAATAGATTTTCCTCAGTCTACTATATTCAGTGCAGCCTTGAAGTATGTGTTCAGCAGTCTGGGGCGCTTGTCCACATGTACATGTAGTTGAGGTGCCGATCTTGAGTTATGGTTAGGAAGGCCCCGGTATCACTGTAAACGAATTAAAATCCATAATTGCTCAACCGCCCGAGCCAGTGGAATCATTCGAATTACTATCTCATCTTCCAAACAAAAATGTTGAAGTCGGACACTCCTACCAAAAATGTGCAAAACACTAAACAACGCGGATTGCTTTGTTATAATTTGATAACGGATTATTCGTATTCATTTATTTGAAAATTTTAGAAAGAAGATCAATTATTCCTGCATCATTTTATTTCGCTTTTAATATGATTGAAAACCGTGGTAGCGCAGTGGTTAGTGAACTGGTTAGCTGAGGACAGAAGGTCTGGTTTGTTCTCACTGGACGGCTTTCAAGTTTTTCTTACTTGTTTTTTCCTTGTTATCTCCCACCTTCCTGAGCTGCCTTTCAATTAGTTGAGCTGCTTCACACAATTTTATGTTTGTTTTATATGTTCTCTGCAGCTATACTTATATTGATCAACTCAATATTTTTACTTATCTCCAAGTGCAATCAATCTTAAATTGGCACCGGAAATATTTTGTGGTAAAGAAATACTATATTGGTGTAAAAGGCTAATAGCATTACAATACATCATCCCGAGAAGAAACTTCATAAACTGGACAAATATAATAGGTTAAATGCAAAATAGAAATGTTCAACTCCAATGTTAAGTCAGTCCTATTATACGGCTGTGAAACATGGAGAACAACAAAATTGACAATCATGAAGATACAGACTTTCATTAATGGATACTTACGCAGAATAAAAGGATGGAAATGGCGGACAAAATCAATATATAGAATTATGGAAATGTACCAGTCAAATACCACTGGATGAAAGAGATACAGCGAAGACAATGGCGCTGGATAGGACACACACTACGGAAGCCAACTGAGAGTATTACACAACAGGCCCTTTTTTTGGAATCCCTAGGGGAAAAGACAAAGAGGAAGATCAAGAAATTCTTGGAGAAGACAGACAGAAGCAGAGATGAAGATGATGGGGAAGACATGGAATGATCTTAAAGAATGGCAAGAAACAGAACGACTTGGAAAGTGTTTGTTGAAGACCTATGCTCCACAGGGAGCTGAAAGGTACAAGAACAAGAATATTGGGTACTAAAACAATATCCCATGTACGTAAAAAAAAACCAATAGAAGACAGGGACCTATCTTTTATATATCTTTACTAATAACGAAAATATAAACAGGCACAGGTACCCTTGGTAATGCCGTTGGATAATGAGTTTCTTATTTTATTTTATTTGCTTTGCGTTCGCCAGCTTTCACCTCTTGGGAAGTCCCTAGAAAACTATGAGCTGAATTTTGGGTATTAATCCGTTATTCTCTGGCAGATGTGTGCACAGGGGGCCCTCGCCGCACAGGCATATAACTCCGTCTTCGGAGTAATTTTTCACCGATATTTTTCCTTCGACGAGTAATTGACGTTTCGTGTCGGGTCTCACTGCTGAGACCAGGGGTGGTTGCCGCAGAGAGAAATCATAAATAAAAATCTCTATTATACAGACTGGATTTGAACACATAACCTATCTGTCTTGAAACCGACGTCTTGACACAAGACGAACCAGTCCCCGGATAATAAAATTATAGTTACGTCATTGTACTAAACTTCAGCGTAATGAGTTGGACTGGCCAACTCCCTTCATTGCTGCTTTACTTTCCCAGAGTTTCTCTGAATTCAACTTTAAAAAGGCTCTCGGAAATTGATTCGGGAAATAGTTGGTCTCTGCTGCATTTGAACCAAAAACCTACAAAAAATATTAAGAAGAATGAGAAGGAGGAAGATGAGGAGGTGGTGGTGGTGGAGGTGATGGAGGAGGTGGTGGGGAATGGTGGATTATCATCATCATCATCATCATCATCATCAAGTATCGGGCCTAGTGGCGTAGGTTATCATGTCTCTCCACAACTTTCGATCTCGGCAGCTATTTACTGAAGGGAGGTCAAAAAGTAATGCACACCAATTTTTTCTCGGAAACTATTCGGGCAAAATGTGTGAAATTTTCACAGATTGTAGCTGAACATCCCCTTTACACTACCTATTTTTCAACATAATCTCCGTCCAAGCGTATTGCCTTACGCCAACGCGAAACTAGGTCATGAATGCCTCGTTTGTACCAAGTTGTGTCCTGCTTGCGTAGCCATTTTTTAACTGCACGGATCACATCCTCATCATTGTCAAGTGTGTCCCACGCAGGAATTTTTTGAGTGGTCCAAACAGATGGAAATCTGAGGGAGCCAGATCAGGGCTGTAAGGAGGATGGGGCAGTACAGTCCAACCAAATTTGTTGATTGCTTCCCGTGTTACCAGACTTGTGGGAGGGCGTGCATTGTCATGTTGAAGCAACAAATCTGCAGATGGCTTATTAGGCCGAACTCTGTGGAACCGATTTTTAAGTTTTGTCAGTGTATTGATGTAAGCTGTCGAGTTGATTGTCTCACCTCTTGTCATTACATCAACAAGAATCACACCATCAATGTCTCAGAAGACAGTGATCATCACCTTTCCGGCTGATGGAGATGTTTTGAATTTTTTCTTTTTGGTGACTGCGGATGATGCCATTCCATTGACTGCATTTTGTTTCAGGCTCATAATAATGTGCCCACGTTTCGTCACCGGTAACAATTTTTGACAAAAACATTTCTCCTTCAACACCGAAACGCTCCAACAATTCAGAACAGAATGTTTTCCTTTGAACTCTGTGATCATGTGTTAGCACCGAGGAACCCATCGAGCGCAAATCTTTGAATATCCGAGAGTTTTAAAAATTGCGATTGCACTTCCCTTGCTGACTGTAAGCTGCAATGCCAATTGCTGACTAGTGATACGCCTATCCTTACGAATAATGGCATCAGCCCGGTTTAACATGTCTGTGCTGGTAGCCGAGGCAACACGTCCAGAACGCGGTAAATCATGCAGCTCCACTCGTTCACTTTCTGCAGCTTTAATTCTCTGAACCCAGCGACTAACTGTGCTCCTATCGACTGCAGAACATTTGTACACTGCACACAGTCGTTTATGAATGTTTGCCACAGTTTCTTTTTCCGCAACCAGAAATTCTATGACAATTCGCTGTTTGTAACGGACATTGTTGACAAGCTCCATTTTAACGGTTCATAGATTGCGTAATATTTATCAAAATGCTGTGCAATTTAGTGCACATAATTGGAACATGTCATATTCCAAGTGTGCAAAATTTCATATTCCTATCTTTATTATTAGCCGAGAAAAAAATGGTGTGCATTACTTTTTGACCTCCCTACGTATCATTTCTGTTGTTGACCTTCTGCCAAGCCATTCTCTTAAGTTGTCTGTCTGTTATTATTTTGTTGGCGGATTATAGGGAACTTGATGTTAGTGCCCATATTTTTTAAATAGACATTCGGCAAAATATTTTTTTGGATAATGAAGACGGTATAACGACAATGCCGTCCTTCTCTCCCAGACACACCCTGTACCCATTAAAGACTGGTAAAGCTCTTCTCATTAGTAGTCTAGTTCACCAACCACTGAGCTACATGTTTTACTGCTAAATCATTGTGCAATTATATCTCAAGGCACCTGGGAGTTCACACATAAACGCTAGTGATGAACCCTCGCCGTTTCCTTGGAAGTTCACACATTTTGTTTAGTTCTCCTTCTATCGAGATAACAGAACCAATGATCAATATCCGTGTTCTTGTCATGCATATAAGAGCAAAAACATACGTCAGCGATAACCCACAATTAACAGACATGTATGACAACGTATTGTATCGTATTATGTTACATTACATAAACGTTCTGAGAATACAGGCCTGGTACACACCCATGAGTACGGTTAAACATCGTGAATAACATACGTCATCAGGAACATCTTTCTTTCTTCCTCCTCGTTTGTCTTTGGACAAAGGAGGCATGCTTCGTGAGGGGAGATAAGGTTCGCTATTCTATGGCCTCTTCTGCTGTTAAACCTCCGAAAAAAATAGAGTAAAGAGCCCCCTTCACGCCACGTGGCGTATAGAGAATATGGTGTTAGTGACCATAGTTTTTACAGACCTTCAGCACATGATTTTTGGGTAATGTGGTCAGTATTACACCGTGCCGCTCTACTTTCCCAGAAAAAAAATCCGGTACCCATTTAAAACAGGGTGAACCCGGAAGACATCCGAGTGCTTCTACTGTTTTCCTTTTATACACCTTTTTCTTGGCCGGCCTCTTTGTTAGTGTCCTCGTTTCGTTCGTTGCTGACTCGTTGTGTTAGCTATAGTTCTTTGTGTCTTATCATATGTCCATACCACTTGATCGGTTGTCGCTTTATCTATTCAATAGCTGGATCCGTTCCTAGTCTTTATCGTAACTCTTCATTTCTAATCTTATATCTCAGGCTGTTTCCTGTCTTGCATTTGATACACTTCATTTCTGTGGTGGTTATTTTTCTAATAGTACGTGTACTTGAGTTTAAGGTCAATGTCTTGTACTGCTAGCACAAACTTGGGATAAAAATAGTCCGATAAAATTGTTCGCTTCGCTTCTAACGAGATCTGCCCGATAACTTGGCAAGCTTTGTTACATCATGAGTCTATTTCTGCTGCTTGTATGTTGTTATATGTCAGGGCTTTAATTATGTATTTAACTCAGGAACACCATTTCAACAAATTACACCTTCACCGCCTAAGAGGAATCTTGGGCATTGAATAACAAAATCGACTATGGTTCAAAATGTGTTGTTTATCATAACAGAGGAAACATGAAGAGCGTATGTGTCCTGCTAAGCCAACGTCTTTTCGGATGGTTAGGACACGTGACTTGTATGGAAAAAAAAGCATAATGCCAAACGGCAACAGGTACAGCGAGCTGGCAACAGGCTGACCATCACTCCGTTTTAAAGATGCCTACTTGCGCCAATGAAACGGGTTAACATCGACAGCAAAAATGTGCCACAGAGAGACAAAAATACCGTTAACTGTTAAAAAATGGCATTAAGATCATTGACGAAGATAGAAAAAGACAAAACGCATGCTTAGAAAAGAGAAAGAAACAAAATATATAATAAAAAAATGAGAAAGAAACAAAAACACATGGTAAGAAAAGAGAAAGAGACGAAACACACAGTAAGAAATGAGAAATAACAAAAACATATAAATTTAAAAAAAGAGAAAGAAACAAAGCACATAGTAAGAAAAGTGAAAGAAACAAACACATAGTAAAAAAAAGAGAAAGAAACAAAAGACATAGTAAAAAACAGAAAGTAACAAAACACGTTAATAAAAAATAAGAAAGAAACAAAGCACACAGCACGAAAAGAGAAAGAAACAAAACATAGTAAAATTAAGAGAAATAAGCAAAACACATAGTAAGAAACAAAGCAAATATTATGATGTTAAAAAAGCACCATAATCAGACTCAATGTGCCATTTCATCCTTTCTGTATGTATGGGTGATTGCCAGACTAGAATAGAACAATATATTCATATGAAAGTCATTGTTGGCTCTTGTACCTCATAAGTTATCTTGTAGCTTTGGCACATTGGTTAATCTGTCGATACAGAAAGCTTATCATGCGAATGAAAGCCTACGCGAATATACGTGCGTGAAAATTTTGCATGTGCATGAATAGAGGTAGTCGAGTGTACTGCAACTAGGGTGTGCCAATTTCTTGCAACGGGTGTGTGAATTTCTTGCAGCTAGGGTGTGTGAATTTCTTGCAGCTATGGTGTGTGAATCTCTTGCAGCTAGGGTGTGTGAATTTCTTGCAACTATGGTGTATGAATTTTTTGCAGCGGGTGTGTGAATTTCTTGCAACTAGGGTGTATGAATTTCTTGCAACGGGTGTGTGAATTTCTTGCAAATAGGGTGTGTGAATTTCTTGCAACTAAGGTGTGTGAATTTATTGCAACGGGTGTGTGAATTGCTTGCAACGAGACTGTGAATTTCTTGCAACGGGTGTGTGAATTTCGTGCAACGAGTCTGTGAATTTATTGCAACGGGTGTGTGAATTTCTTGCAACGGGTGTGTGAATTTATTGCAACTAGTGTGTGTAAATTTCCTGCAACTAGTCTGTTAATTTCTTGCAACGGGTGTGTAAATTTCTTGCAACTAGTCTGTTAATTTCTTGCAACGGGTGTGTGAATTTCTTGCAACTAGTCTGTTAATTTCTTGCAACGGGTGTGTGAATTTCTTGCAACTAGTCTGTTAATTTCTTGCAACGGGTGTGTGAATTTCCTGCAACTAGTCTGTTAATTTCTTGCAACGGGTGTGTGAATTTCTTGCAACTAGTCTGTTAATTTCTTGCAACGGGTGTGTGAATTTCTTGCAACTAGTCTGTTAATTTCTTGCAACGGGTGTGTGAATTTATTGCAACAAGTCTGTGAATTTCTTGCAACGGGTGTGTGAATTTCTTGTAACTAGTCTGTTAATTTCTTGCAACGGGTGTGTGAATTTATTGCAACGAGTCTGTGAATTTCTTGCAACGAGTGTGTGAATTTCTTGCAACGGGTGTGTGAATTTCTTGCAACGGGTGTGTGAATTTCTTGCAACGGGTGTGTGAATTTCTTGCAACTAGTCTGTTAATTTCTTGCAACGAGTATGTGAATTTCTTGCAACTGGTGTGTGAATTTCTTGCAACTAGTCTGTTAATTCTTGCAACGGGTGTGTGAATTTCTTGCAACACACATAATGAACGAACTCCTAGAAATTAGATGAAGATGTCATTGCAGTAACAGTTGACACCTTTTCTCTCCCGCTTAGAAGATGTAGATACAACCCCATAGCGCTCAGTGGCGTATAGGAAGTACGATGTTAATGTCCATATCTTGTTAAACATCTGTAAATTTGTTTTGAGGAGGTTGGTGTGTGGGGGGGGGGGGGGAGAATGAATCGATAACTCGTCGTGCTCCAAACCATGAGAACATAGGTTCGAATCTTGGTAGGGTAGAAGGGTTTTTTTTCAGTCAAGGGTTGCAATAAAATCTCAAACTTAGTGGCGACTGCTCAGGGGAAGCGACCTTTATTCTCCTGTCCGTTCTGTTCCCCTGGCAGAGCCAAGTAATGAGACACCGCCGCAAAGATAGTATATTGATTGATAATGCTGTCAGCATTACGTCAGTGCTGTATTTCTTTTTCATAAAATAAAACAATTACCCGCTTCACGGTTTGAATGAGCACAGAAACCCTACCATATGTTCTCATAAGGCCAGTCAAACAAAGACAACTCTTAATCATCTTCGTCATCATCATCAAGTACCGGGCCTGCTGGCGTAGGTGATCATGTCTCTCCAAAATTCTCAATCTCGACAATTATTTATCACTTCTGCTGTTGACCATCTGCCGAGCCATTCTCTTAAGCTGTCTGGTATTTTTTCTCTTTATTTCCCTCAATCTCTTCGTCCCTCAATTTTCTCAGTTGTTACAATATATTCCAGTTGTTCTCTTCTCATTACATGACCAAATAATGATGATTTTTTTTTCCTAATATTTTTAATATACAACTCTACAGTCTCCCTTTTCTACATGGACCTGACATGCTTGAACTATTGTTATCATTCTCTTGGGGATTTCTGGCGTCTTACAACAAGAGTTCATCAAACCTACATCAACCCACATCAGCTACAACAAAGACGATTTCAACCATAAAGTGTTGTCATCGATGTTTGCTGTATTTCTCGAGTTTCCCTCAATGTACCACCATCAAGTTCCAGATGGTAAACACAAGTGCTATAGCTATAACAAACTGTGAAAAACCCACAAAAGAAAACCAACACTAAAAACGATTGCTTTCTTGCTGCACTTGTCTCCTTCAATCATTGATACACGATTGCATCACTAAAATAAGTCAACATTTAAAATAAGCTTCGATTTAAAAAAAAAAAAAAGAAGGAAAAAATATAATACTACAATGAATGCCGTAATTAAGTGTTAGAGTGTTAGAGTGAAACAAATAGCAGTTCCTCTATGATGTTGCTCTCAGGAAATGTGTCCCCTCTTTCTTCCTAAAGGTAGAAGTAGAAGTTGAAGGAGAAGAATTAGAAGTAGAAGATGAAGATGCCTTCTACCTCTTCCGTTTTTTTCCTTCTTGTGCTCCATATTCTTCTACTACTTCTTCTTCTACTGCTACTTCTTCTACTTTTTGTTCTTCTATATCTTCTTCTACTTCTACTTCTTCTACTTCTCCTTCTTCTACTTCTTCATCTTCTACTTCTTCATCTTCTACCTCTCCTTATTCTACTTCTCCTTCTTCTACTTCTTCATCGTCTACTTCTTCATCTTCTACCTCTCCTTATTCTACTTCTCCTTCTTCTACTTCTCCTTCTTCTACTTCTTCATCTTCTACCTCTCCTTATTCTACTTCTCCTTCTTCTACTTCTCCTTCTTCTACTTCTTCATCTTCTACTTCTTCATCTTCTACCTCTCCTTATTCTACTTCTTCATCTTCTACTTCTTCTACTTCTTCATCTTCTACTTCTTCATCTTCTACTTCTACTTCTCCTTATTCTACTTCTCCTTCTTCTACTTCTACTTCTAATAATTCATTTTCTACTTCTTCTCCTTCTACTTCTCCTTCTTCTACTTCTACTTCTAATAATTCATTTTCTACTTCTTCTCCTTCTACCTCTCCTTATTCTACTTCTCCTTCTTCTACTTCTACTTCTAATAATTCATTTTCTACTTCTTCTCCTTCTACTTCTCCTTCTTCTACTTTTTTATCTTCTACTTCTTCATCTTCTACCTCTCCTTATTCTACTTCTCCTTCTTCTACTTCTACTTCTAATAATTCATTTTCTACTTCTTCTACTTCTCCTTCTTCTACTTCTACTTCTAATAATTCATTTTCTACTTCTTCTCCTTCTACTTCTCCTTCTTCTACTTTTTTATCTTCTACTTCTTCATCTTCTTACTTTATCTTCTTTTCTTCTACTTCTACTTCTACTTCTACTTCTTCTCCTTCAAATTCTACTTCTACTTCTATTTCTACTTCTTCTCATTCTACTTCTCTTTCTACTCCTACTCCTACTTCGCCTTCTACTTCTCCTTTTCCTTCTACTTCTCCTTCTAATTCTACTTCTACTTCTACTTTTTTCCTTCTACTTTTCCTTCTACTTCTACTTCTCCTTCTCCTTCTACTTCTACTTCTATTTCTCCTTCTACTTCTACTTCTTCTACTTCTACTTCTCCTTCTACTCCTCCTTCTCCTTCTACTTCTCCTTCTACTTCTACTTCTGCTACTTCTACTTCTACTTCTCCTTCTAATTCTACTTCTACTTCTATTTCTCCTTCTCCTTCTACTTCTACTTCTCCTTCTACTTCTACTTCTCCTTCTACTTCTCCTTCTACTTCTACATCTACTTCCGCTTCTACATCTCCTTCTACTTCTCCTTCTCCTTCTACTTCTACTTCTCCTTCTCCTTCTACTTCTCCTTCTACTTCTACTTCTATTTCTCCTTCTACTTCTCCTTTTACTTATTCATCTTCTACTTCTATTTCTATTTCTACTTTCTCCTTCAACTTCTTCATCTTCTATTTCTATTTCTTCTCCTTCAACTTCTACTTCTACTTCTTCATCTACTACTTCGGCTTCTTCTTCTATTTCTTCTTCTATTTATTTTTCTACTTTATTTTCTTCTTCTTCTTCTACTATATCTTCAGCGACTACTTCTTCTTCGGCGGCTTCTTTACTTATTTGTTCTTTTCCTTTTTGTCATAATCATTCTATCTCTCTATCTATCGTCCTTTCGAGCCGAAGACGGCACATAGGGCAGAACCACAATCTCAAAAACAGAAACCTTGCGTGCCAAAATGGCACATATTGCAGAGATCACTGCTTCTAAAATCTATGGTCTGTTTCCATAACAATGCTTTTTACAATGACAGCTTGTCAAGCCATCGATCAACCTCCTTAGTCATTACTCAATTTTAATTGCTGACATGAGTTATTGAGTTATTAGCGGGTCATCACCATTGCACTCTGAACATGTCCATAGGTGCTCAGATCCTCTCCTCAGTTATTGAGTTATTAGCGGGTCATCACCATTGCACTCTGAACATGTCCATAGGTGCTCAGATCCTCTCCTCAGTTATTGAGTTATTTTCGGGTCATCATCATTGCACTCTGAACATGTCCAAAGGTGTTCAGGTCTCCTCCTCAGCAAGTCTCGTAGTGTGCAGCGACTGACGACTCCAGTTCTGTATTGGACGATAAGTCTTCTTACACGCCCACTAAGATTCTCGTTTCTGGCTGTGCCCATCTTAACTCTCATTTTTTCATCCGAAGAAGTGCCGTGGACTCATGGTTACCAAAGTCCTGTTTCGAAGTTTTTCTTAAAAAAGAAATGCCAGTTTCTGATAAGCCACGAACTGGTCGCACAAACGCGCAACAAAAGACTTCAATAATAAACAAGTAATCGTTTGATAGTCGAGAATCGCGAAGGATGGGTTAGATCGTGTTATTTATATTAAGCGCTATGCTATTGATTGCTGGAGCTGCGATAGCTCAGTGGTTAGTGAACTGGACTACAAAGGACAAGGGGTAGGGTTTGATCCCAACCGACGGCTTCCGGGTTCACCCAGCCTTTAATGGGTACCGGATTTTTTTTTTCTGAGAAAGTAAAGCGGCATGGGCGTAATACCGACCACATTCCCCCAAAAATCATGTGCTGAAGGTCTGTAAAATGTATGGTCACTAACACCATATTCCCTATACGTCACTGGGTGTGACGGGGGCTCTTTACTTTTTTTTTATTGATTGCTGGAAATTGCTGTTGGATTCCTCCCAAGATTTCTTCCAAAGCTTGAGCAGAAAAATGCAAACTGCAATCTTCAGAAGCTGATCAAGATATTGTAAGTTAAATGGCTGCCCTTAAAAACGGTTGCAAATAACACGAGAGGGCGTGTTGCTATCGAGAAATGTGAGATAAGAAAGCTGGCCTTAAGAAAAATATGTGCAAGACAACAAAAAGAAATGCATGCCGTAACGGCTTTTTATCTTATTTCTGGAGTGCTCGGCCCCTCCTCCTATCTTTTATTTGTAAAAATGTGATTGAAAAATAGAAGCCGCATGTCACGACGACACACTGTTCCGGGTCAGAGTTTTTATTTCAATTCGGATATCAAATTATATATATAGGTCTATACGACCTGCGTGATTTGAAACCCGGTTTACCCTATTTGAAGAATGATTTTGGATTTGATCCATTCGGCCCGTTGCTCTCGAGGACAAATTATGCGAAGATTTAATGCAAAAGGTTACATTTATGGAGGAGACACATCTCGTTGCAGAGCACTGAAAAAATGAATGCAAAATGAGGAGAAGAAGAAGGAGAAATCGATTTTTTTTCTCGAACAATTCTGTTTGGGCTATGATGCTTTTGCATGCTTTCTTTCATTTTCATTTGTTTGGATGTATTCTTTACATTTGCTTCATCGTCTGTCTCCGTGATTGAATGTATTGTCTTTGTCCAGTCTGCCCGATCTGTTTTCTTCTATCTTATCCAGGCTACAGTCAGTGGCGGAACGGCTGCTTGAGAAGATAGGGGGGACAGTTAAATAACTGCAGTGCTGCGGTAAAGATGGTAAAGAGAGCAAATGGGGGGAGGGGTTTTATATAAAACACTTCTAAAAAGCATGGTGACAGATTTACAAAAAAAGGACAATACAAAATATATGACGTTTCGGCCTACATGTGATCTTCTTCAGATAAAATGGACAACACAACCGGACAATGAAATGAAGATATACTCTCTCTCTCTCTCTCTCTATATCTATCTATCTATCTATCTATCTATCTATCTATCTATCTATCTATCTATATATATATATATACATATATATATATATATCTATTGACCTTTCGAGCCGTAACCGGCCCATAGGGCGTAGACCAAGATACACCTTCTCCTATATGAATTTTTGTTCTATCAGTTTTCTTTTAAAGATATTTTATCAAATCTCGCCATCTGTCTCTGTTCTGTGCAAGCAGTTCTATCTCATTGAGGGAGCCGATTCCTGCTGCTCTTGCCTCTCTCATCAATGTTCTTCTCAGTGTCTCCCTGGGTCTTCCTCTTTTCTTTTACCTGTTGTTTCCCATATGAGGGCTTGCTTTGCTATTCGATTATTATCTCTTCTCATCACATGTCCAACGTATGACCATCGTCTTTTCTTTATTACTGAAGATATTAGTGGTTGATTGGCGATTTCTCTAATTTCCTCGTTTGTTTTGAATTCGTTCCATTCTATACCAAGTATTTTCTTAGACATTTATTTTCGAATGCGTTCAATTTTGTTTCTATATCTCTTGTTGTTTTCCAGCTTTCACACGCATACGTAAGGGTTGATAGTACATTTGATTTGAATAGCCTAAGTTTTGTGTTTGTGCTAATGAGTTTTGATTTCCACAACTTTTCAAGGCTTCTGAAAGACATTGCTGCTTTAGCCAGTCTGATTCTAATTTCTTTGCTGGTATCCCCTTCTCGATCAATGTGACTTCCAAGATAGATAAAGTGATCGATCTCTTCTACTGGTTTGTTTTCCATGTATATTTTGTCACTTGTTGGAATTAAACTTTTCATGACTTTAGTCTTTTCATGATTGATCTCAAGCCCAATTTTGCTGGCTATTGATGATAGTTCATTTGTGTTTTCCTGCATCGTTTTTATCTGACTACTGATGAGAACTATGTCATCAGCAAAGTCGAGGTCCTCCAAATGGTCTCCTTGTATCCATTCGATGCCTTTATTACCAGTGCAGCATTTCTTCATTATGAAGTCCATAACAATTCCAAATAACAAGGGCGATAAAATACATCCTTGTTTAACCCCAGTTTCTATTGGAAACATTCGCTCAGTCCTTCCTCTGTTCGAACTGCACATGTGTAACCATCATACATGTCTTTGATAATATTTATGATTTTTGATGGTAAGCCATATTGCTTCAGAATTTTCCACAAAGAATCTCTATGAATACTATCAAATGCTTTTTTGAAGTCGATGAAGTTAAGTACAAAAGGTTTTTGCTTTTCAATGTGTTCCTCCAATATAAGTCGTAGAGTGAAAATGTGGTCAAGACAGCTTCTCCCTTTTCTAAACCCAGCCTGTTCTTCACGCATTACTGTATCTATTGAATCCTTTATTCTATTTAGGATGATTTTACAGAATAACTTTGAGGCAACTGACAAAAGTGTCACGCCTCTCCAGTTGTTACAATCTCTAAGATTGCCCTTTTTTGGGATCTTAACAATGATTCCTTTTTTCCATTTATGAGGCGTCTTCTCTGTTTTCCAAATGATGTTGAACATTTTTTGGAGATGTATTAAATTATGGCTATCAATTGCCTTGAGGATCTCAGCTGTTAACTTATCCTCTCCAGCAGCCTTGTTATTGGTCATTAGCTTTAAGGTGGTTTCTATTTCACTCAAGGTGAAGTCATCTAAATTTACATCTAATTCTGCTGCTGGTGTTTCAGCTTCAAAATCTATTAAACTGTGAGGTAGTGGACGGTTAAGAATTTCTTTGAAGTGTTCCGCCCAACGGGCTTTTATGTCTGCGCTTGTTGTTAGCATTAATCCAGATTTGTCTAGAATTGGTGTTCCACTGGATGTATAGGTGTTTGTCAGCATCTTTTGTACAGTATAGAGAGTTCTGCTGTCTCCTGTAATTGCAGCTGTCTCTGCTTTCTCTGCCAAGTTGTCTATATAAGCCCTTGTATCTCTTCTTGCCGAACTTTTCACTTTGTTGTCTAATTCTTTGTATGTTGCTTTTGCCAGAACCTTTCCAAGATCTGTCTTTACATTAGTCATGGCTCTCTTCGCTTCTCTTCTTTCTTTGATGTATTTCCACGTGGTGTCTGAGATCCAAGCTCGTTTTTCCATTTTCTTCAGTCCAGCACTTGCTTCTGCTGCTGTCATTAGTATTTTGCTCTATATATATATATATATATATATATATATATATATATATATATCTATTCTGGAGTAGCTAAAACTGTTAATACAAAGAAGAAAAAATAAAGTTACTGTAAAGCTGTCAGCATACTTTGTACTAGTGTAGTTACACCCCACCGCTTGCTCCCAGATATGTATTGAAATGATATTAAGCAACTGGAGCCTGTCAGTATTGGATTTATTTCAAAAGAGGCCACCGACTATTTATTACTCTTGTGATGTAATTGAGTCGCTCCTAATCCTCCACCTTCGCAACCAGAGGAAGAATCAAGATTGTTTTTTTTTTGAAGAAGGAATAAAAGATTCAGTGATGATGACTGTGACAAGGGTGAGAAGGCGAGGTGACCAGTGATGTAGATGAGAAGATAACATTAATTAATGGACAGGCCTTGACTTTGCAATGCCAAACAATAAGAGAGAAATGGAGAAGGTGGACAAGATAACATCAATTAATGGACAGGCCTTGACTTTGCAATGCCAAACAATAAGAGAGAAATGAAGAAATGGACGTAGTCTGTTAGTGATGCCCCAACAAACCCCCCACCCCTTCCTCCCACAACTAAACATATAGTTATAGAACATCAAGTTATAAAATAAGTAACAAACTTTAAATATCTGGAACAACATTCTCTGAAGATGGTAACATCGATAAATAAATAGATATACAATGCATTAAGGCAAACCAAATATTGGGACAGCTATTTCCTATACTGCAACACAAAGTAATACCTATCACCACCAAGAACATTTTATACAGAGTATATTTATTCCAATCAAATGTACTATCAACCCTTACGTGTGCGTGTGAAAGCTGGAAAACAACAAGAGATATAGAAACAAAGGTTGAACGCATTCGAAAATAAATGTCTAAGGAAAATACTTGGTATAGCATGGAACTAATTAAAAACAAACGAGGAAATTAGAGAAATTGCCAATCAACCACTAATATCTTCAGTAATAAAAAAAAAAAGACGATGGTCATATGTTGGACATGTGATGAGAAGAGATAATAACCGAATAGCAAAGCAAGCCCTCATGTGGGAAACAACAGGTAAGAGGAAAAGAGGAAGACCCAGAGAGACACTGAGAAGGACATTGATGAGAGAGGCAAGAGCAGCAAAAGTCGTCTCCCTCAATGAGATAGAGCTGCTTGCACAGAACAGAGACAAATGGCGAGATTTGATAAAATATCTTAAATAGAAGAAAAATCTGCTAGAACAAAAATTTAGATAAGAGGAGTATCTTGGTCTACGCCCTATGGGCCGGCTACGGCTCGAAAGGTCAATAGATAGATAGATAGATAGATAGATAGATAGATAGATAGATAGATAGATAGATAGATAGATAGATAGATAGATAGATAGATAGATAGATAGATAGATAGATAGATAGATAGATAGATAGATAGATAGATAGATAGATAGATAGATAGACAGATAGATAGATAGATAGATAGGTAGGTAGGTAGGTAGGTAGGTAGGTAGGTAGGTAGGTAGGTAGGTAGGTAGGTAGGTAGGTAGGTAGGTAGGTAGATAAGTTGGTTGGTAGGTAGGTATTAGGTAGGTAGGTATGTAGGTAGATAAGTTTGTAGGTAGGTAGATAGGTAGGTAGGTAGGTAGGTAGGTGGATAGTATATGTAGGTAGGTGAGTAGGTGGGTAGGTACGTAGGTAGTAGGTAGCTATGTAGATAGGTAGGTAGGTATGTAGATAGGTAGGTAGGTAGGTAGGTAGGTAGGTAGGTAGGTAGGTATGTAGGTAGGTAGGTAGGTAGGTAGGTAGGTAGGTAGGTAGGTAGATAGGTAGGTAGGTAGGGAGGGTGGGAGGGAGGGAGGGAGGGAGGAAGGGGGGTGACAGATAGATAGATAGAATAAGATATTTTGCATTCATCCATCACTGGTATTGAAGACCACTCATTTCATCAAGTTGGCAGCTTTGGTCTACATGTTTAAATGTCACTATTAGGGTTTTAAACGATCTAAGACAGTGGGGGTGGGGTGGAGGGAATGAGGTAAGACGCTGGCCTGCTGACAAGGACGCACCGGGTTCAATTTCCAGCAGTGGCGTATACTGGTTTTGGGGTCTGGGCTACCGACAACATAATAAATAAAAACATACATTATATTCAATAGGCTAACATAAAGTAATATTTTCTGATGACATCAGTACATTTTAAATTACTTATTTATATGTTAATTGTATCCGTCTTTTTTGGGACGAAAATATCTTAATGACTTTGTCATTGATGGTACTGTTGTGTTGGTTTCTAAGTTTCTAAGGGAATCATTTCTCAATGGAAATTAATGCCAAACCAGATAAGCATTCTTGTGTCTGAGTTGAGCTACAATAAGATTTGATTCTCTTGAGCGCAGAAAAAAGTTCTTTCTACAGATGCGCATAACGTAGTTATAAATATCTAAGGTAGTTCCGGTAATCATACATAGTTTCACTTTCACTTTTAAAGCTTCTAATCGGCTAGAGCTAAAAATAACCCATGAAACCGCATTCCTCTAGCACTAGGTCCCGCTATGTTATGTTGACTCACATTTTTGAACGTCGAGGTCGTTAATACTAGGTCCGGATGGAGAAAAAATGTAATGCTTGCTACTAGAGGCTTCAATGTAAAGTAGTTTCTGCTTCATTAACAAACGTTATAGTGGCCAGAGGAAAACCTTGCTTTAATAAATGCAAATCACGGCAAATAAATCATATTGGCCTACGAAATGTGCAATAGAATATTAGAAAATTTGTAATAAATTACTTTAAAAAATGTAATAAATGATCATTTCCTTTTGTAATTTGTTAATATGTTCAAGGCTACCGGCGGTAGCTGCGGCAACATAGAGAATATGCCACTGATTTCCAGTACAGGTGGTGGAAAATATTTGTTTAAATCGAATAAATGACTTTACTCTCCCTTGATCTCTGGCTAGTGAGATCCGATGTCTAACCCTCTCGAAAAACATGAAATGTGCATTATGCGCACGTTAAGGAACTATTGACAGTTGGAAATAGAAAAAAAAAGTAGACCAAAAATGGCCGATGCATGTGCTAAATTAATGGGAACACAATCTACTCAAAACTCTAGGCGATAGAAATATGACATTTTCTCTGAAGTTGGAGAATATATGCCTGTATGGTGGGGGGGGGGGGGAGGGGGTGAACATGAGCACTCTGAAAATATAGTGAAAAATATACTCACGCAAAATTCAGTTCCTCTGGTCTTTGCTAGAGATATTAATCTGCTGTCCACAAACAACATATAAGGCAGTGTGGACACGTTACATTGGCTGGTGGTAGATGGACCACGTTGCTAGCCTTTCTAGCCAATTCCCGTTGTTCTGTTGCGATTCATTTCTTTGTCTCGTTGATTGTATCTCCGTGACGATGACTTCTGTGGCAGGTAGTTTTCTTCTTCTGCCATCTTATAACGTGTCAATATAATTTAGGCTGTTAAAGTATTTCTTGTTTCCACCTTCTAGCCGGTTTCCTTTCTTCATCTCACCATAACATATTATTTTTTATTGTCAGTGGTTTGACATATGGACTGTAAAACCTACCCAGTTGGTTTTGTGTTTGCATCAGAATAGTACAATTGGAGGGGATATCACCTCTGTCTAACGATGTCTGTGATTGTGTCCTGCCATTTTGTGTTAGTCGACTTCCTGTGTGGATGTGGTTTAACTTCTGCGTGCGGTGTCTACACACACAATCCAGGTTGGCATGCATAAATTGACACTGGGAGTACAGCAGTTCCGTAAAACTTTTGCTCTGCCTGAAAGATTCCACACATTGGTGTACAAAGAGTTAAACTTGCTGCTTTAGAGATCGTGGAGTTCATCGCATCATCAATTATAACACTGATGAGAATGCACCAAAGGCCTGGAAACGTGTTCGCGACTTTCAGTTGCAGGCAGTTTATCTTTGCAATAGTATAGCCAGGTTCTGGTTGGAACATGATTTCTGTTTACTCTGTGTTATAGTGAGTCCAAAGTTGGAACATAAGTTCTGTTTAATCTGTGTTTATAGTGAGTCCAAAGTTGGAACATGATTTCTGTTTTCTCTGTGTTTATAGTTAGTCAAAAGTTGGAACATGATTTCTGTTTACTCTGTGTTTATAGTGAGTCCAAAGTTGGAACATAAGTTCTGTTTAATCTGTGTTTATAGTGAGTCCAAAGTTGGAACATGATTTCTGTTTTCTCTGTGTTTATAGTTAGTCAAAAGTTGGAACATGATTTCTGTTTACTTCATGTTTATAGTGAGTCCAAAGTTGGAACATGATTTCTGTTTACTCTGTGTTTATAGTGAGTCCAAAGTTGGAACGTGATTTATGTTTACTTCATGTTTATAGTGAGTCCAAACGTGGAACATGATTTCTGTTTTCTCTGTGTTTATAGTGAGTCCAAAATTGGAACATGATTTCTGTTTACTCTGTGTTTATAGTGAGTCCAAAGTTGGAACATAAGTTCTGTTTAATCTGTGTTTATAGTGAGTCCAAAGTTGGAACATGATTTCTGTTTTCTCTGTGTTTATAGTTAGTCAAAAGTTGGAACATGATTTCTGTTTACTTCATGTTTATAGTGAGTCCAAAGTTGGAACATGATTTCTGTTTACTCTGTGTTTATAGTGAGTCCAAAGTTGGAACGTGATTTATGTTTACTTCATGTTTATAGTGAGTCCAAACGTGGAACATGATTTCTGTTTTCTCTGTGTTTATAGTGAGTCCAAAATTGGAACTTGATTTCTGTTTTCTCTGTGTTTATAGTTAGTCCAAAGTTGGAACATGATTCTGTTTTCTCTGTGTTTATAGTGAGTCCAAAGTTGGAACATGATTTCTGTTTACTCTGTGTTTATAGTGAGTCCAAAATTGGAACATGAGTTCTGTTTACTCTGTGTTTATAGTGAGTCCAAAGTTGGAACATGAGTTCTGTTTACTCTGTGTTTATAGTGAGGCCAAAGTTGGAACATGAGTTCTGTTTACTCTGTGTTTATAGTGAGTCCAAAGTTGGAACATGATTTATGTTTACTTTGTGTTTATATTGAGTCTAATGTTGGAACATGATTTATGTTTTCTCTGTGTTTATAATGAGCCAAATTAAGTATATAATTTATGGTTTCTTTATGCTTATGGTTGAGTCCAAAGCTAGTACCTATTCCTGTTTTCTCTGTGTTTATGGTGAGTATAAAGTTTGAACATGATTTTTGTTTTCTCTGTGTTTGTGGTGAGTCCAAAGTTTGATCATGATTTATGTTTTCTTTGTGTTTATGGTGAGTACAACATTGGAAAATCCTTCCTATTATCTGTGTTTAGGATGAGTCCAAAGTTTGATCTTGATTTATGTTTTCTATATTTATATAGATTTAAGAGAATAATATGTCCATGCTGTTTGCAAATCACACTCTGGACCAGCATCGAGAGAGTAACTCTCAGCTAACACGAAATCTAACGATGTGTGATTCTACATGGGATTTTGCTTGAAGTCTGCTAAGATTAGGTAATTTCCAACAAGCTACTGGTTGAAACTATATAAAGGCAGGCAACTAAAATAAGTGGAGGAATTCAAATACATAGGCAGTTTAGTAACAAACGACAATTCACAAACAGCAGATATAGACTCAAGATGCTTGAAAGATTGTTAAATCATTGGACAACTATCACCACTATTGTCCAACAAGGAAATAACACTAGAAGCAAAACGAGCGCTGTCGATACAATCTTCATCCCAACATTGTGCTACCAATGCTAGTCCTGCACCCTAGATGCAAGAAAAATACGATAAATAACCACTACTGAGATGAAATGTGAAAAGACAAGATCAGAAATGATGAACTGAGAAAACAGCTAGGAATAGCCCCCGCTATATAATATATATATATATATATATATATATATATATATATATATATATATATATATATATATATATATATATATATATATGGAAACAACAGATAAAATGGTGTGGTCTCGTGACAAGGCAGTGATCAAAACACAACACAACGAGCCTTCAAGAAGCGTTGTGAGAACACCAGACTCAAGGGTAGACCATAAAATAAAAGATGGATTAATGCAAAATTAGAAACGAACAGAAGAGCAAAAGACCACAAATTATATCTCCCCTCGACGCTGAATGGCAGATGAGGAAGGAAAGAACTAGAAGAAGAAAAAGAAGAACAAGAAGAAGATGATGATGAAGAAGATGATGAAGAAAATGATGAAGAAGATGATGAAGAAGAAAAAGAAGAGGAAGAAGAAGGGGAAGAAGAAGAGGAAGAAGAAGAAGATGAGGAAGAAGAAGAGAGAAGAAGAAGAAGAAGAGGAAGAGGAAGAAGAAGAAGAAGAAGAGGAAGAAGATTAAGAAGAAGAAGATGAGGAAGATGAGGAAGAAGAAGAGGATGAAGAAGAAGAAGAAGATGAGGAAGATGAGGAAGAAGAAGAGGATGAAGAAGAAGAAGAAGAAGATGAGGAAGATGAGGAAGAAGAAGAGGATGAAGAGGAAGAAGAAGAAGAAGAAGAAGATGAGGAAGATGAGGAAGAAGAAGAGGATGAAGAAGAAGAAGAAGATGAGGAAGATGAGGAAGAAGATGAGGAAGATGAGGAAGAAGAAGATGAGGAAGATGAGGAAGAAGAAGAGGATGAAGAAGAAGAAGAAGATGAGGAAGATGAGGAAGAAGAAGAAGATGAGGAAGATGAGGAAGAAGAAGAGGATGAAGAGGAAGAAGAAGAAGAAGATGAGGAAGATGAGGAAGAAGAAGAGGATGAAGAAGAAGAAGAAGAAGAAGAAGAAGATGAGGAAGAAGAAGAGGAAGATGAGGAGGAAGAAGAAGAAGAAGAATAAGAAGATGATGAGGAAGATGAGGAAGAAGAAGAGGATGATGAAGAAGAAGAAGAAGAAGAAGTAGAAGAAGATGAGGAAGAAGAGAAGAAGAAGAAGAAGATGAGGAAGAAGAGAAGAAGTAGAAGAAGAAGAAGAAGAACCAGTTACGACTATATTTAATATCGATTCCTATGTACCCGTTTTTATAAGCTGCAAGAACTGATAAAAACATACGATAACCAATGTATCAAAGATCGTCCAAAACATACCAAAACCTAAATTTGACCGGAAGAAGAAAGAACAGGCAAAAAAAAAATCAAGACGAAGGGAAACACACAATTAAATGTGTGGAAGAGAGAGAAAGAACTTGTTTTAATGGAAGAATAGAATTAGACAAATGATAAGATACATCTTCGTGTCTAGGGGCGTTGCGTGCCCAATGAAAGGACCGTCGACGCTGATGGAAGGCGTCGTGATATTGCTGGCTGTGCGCCACAGGAATGGGCGGGTCGATACTGCATACGTAATGAGCCGCAATGCGACGAGGGGGGGAAGTCGAAAAATGTAGGGTACCCTAACGCCGGAGATATATATATTGTGCTTATTTGCATATTTAATAAGATATCCCGGTCAGAGTGGTGGGCGAGGTTCCGACAACGGTGGTGGTGTATGCTGGGATAGAAACGTAGCTAAGGAAGCCGTTACTTGTGCTGAGGATATTACAATATTAATTCTTCAGCCTGTTATTTGTTTCATTGAGTTACAGTAGCAATGCATGTTGAAGTTAACAGCAAAATAAGCAATACGATCATTCTAGTTAACAAACGTTCTAACTTGTTGAAGTTAACTTCGGTTTAAAAAAAAGAAAAAAAAATTCTACTTCATTGTCGTCTCTAAGACTTCTCTTACTGGCTCTCTCTCTCTTTCTCTTTCTTTTTTCGTTCGATCCGGTTGTTTTTTTTTTTAATCCGAATAGGAATACATTAAATACAAATAAAACAAACACACAAGCACGTTTATGTATACATGTATAGTGTGTGTGTGGATATAATATATATAACAAGTGTAACAAGTCTAAGTCAATAGAAGTGAGAAAGACAGTTCATCGGTGCTTAATAGACCCAGTTCTGACACATGGAAGTGAATCATGGAAAGTCGACAAACAAAAATGAAATGACGATTAAAGGCCACAGAGATGGGATTTCTCTGAAAAATGTGAGAGTTCCCTGGACAGCTATAAAGACCAACGAGAAAATTATCAAAGAGGCCAACACAAAACGGGAGCTCCTAAGAAACATCCGAAAGAAACAATCGGCATTTTTGGGGCACATCATGAGAAGACGAAAGTGGGAATACTTGGTTACAGCTGGCAAAATACTGGGATAGAGATATCGCGGACGATAAAGAGAGAAGATACTAGATAGCTTGGTGTCATCTCGTGGTAAACAGTCAACAATAGAAATGATACGATGTACTGTGGATAGAATAATGTGCAAGGACATGTCAACCGGTATGACACATAATGGTTTGGTCATGTGATATGATAGAAAGATCAAAACATAACGAGCCTTTAATAACGGTTTCGAGAACACCAGATTTAAGAGAGCTAAAGGCGCGGCTCGCAACACCAGAGATGGAAGTTGTCAGCAACCCACAGCTGATGGCCCATGCCAGGATAGGTGAACCAGAACCATCTAGACCCTGCTCCACCTCTCCGCGGTGCCTCTAGTAACAGACTAGCCTGTCTAGTCTGGCCAAGCGAGTAGGGATCGAAGAGGAAAGATAACCCGGTACTCAAAAATGTCATGCTGAAGTCGGATGTGTTGGGCTGGAAGGCGGAAATTTCACAGTTTTACTATAAACCACGACACAACGTAAACACGCCTACGTAACGTCCTTTTAAGGGCGGATAATGAGGAGGTGTACTCTTTTAGTCATCGGGCGAACACAAGCAAGCAAGCAACTAGATTTACTGGCGGTTTTAAAAAAAGATGGATTGATGAAATATCAGAAATACTAGGATAACATAACATGAGCAGAGGCGAAACAGAAGAGCAAAATACGTGAATTATATCTTCCCATAAAGCTGAAAGGCAAACGAAGAGGGAAAGAAGAAGACAAGAATTTCGACGAAAATCTATACATCGTTGTTAGTTGCAATATAGTCCAGCAACCATCAGATCTATGGGCTCCACACCCACCTCTCTGGAAGAAAAACTATACGGGGCAACCGAATCACTTAAACAGACAGATGCCTTCATAAGAGAGTCCGGAATCCTAGTCTGAATGAGCCATGATTGCAGAACTGATCTATGGTGTCCAATTAGATGAGCTGTGTTAACCCCGAATGAGGTGTGCCTTGCAAAAAAAAAAAAAAAGATTTCTAACATTTTCTGTATTGAGATCGTACCGCAAAGAACAGTACACGTTATATGCATTGTCTACAGTTCATTTATGTATTGGTTCAATATCCACATATGGCGGAGAGTTAATATATAACAATAATAATAGGTTTTCTAAATGGGCAAATAAATCGATGTGCCATATATATATATAAACTCAATAGCTAAAAAAATGGGTTTCTTTAAACCCCTTTTTTATTTTCCCATTTATTGCCGGATCTTGATTCAAGAGAGACGTTGTCTAAATTCAAGACAGATCGGTAACAGTGGTGGACTTGTGTTTCTAAGTCCTTTAATACTGCGGGATTTGCTGATGGTGTTATCTGAAAACTTACGGACTTATTGTTGCATGTACCATGACTTATTGTTGCATGTACCATGACTTATTGTTGCATGTACCATGACTTATTGTTGCATGTACCATGAGGATAGCCCGGCGACTGAAGAGTTTTTTTTTTTTTTCCCTCTGTAAACTAGTTGGGGACACCACCCGACTTGGATACCGTCGTTCGGACGACGCGTGTTCAGTACCCGCTGGAAGCAGTGTTAATTGTACTCGTAGTTGAAAAAAAGATATCCCCGCGGTCGACCCAGCCGCTGCCAGAAATGAGTACCAGGGTAGTACTCAGGGACAGTGAGGAATGCCACCTCACATCGTGAGTTTCGATGCTTGAAGCAACATTATCCAGAAGTCTCCGAACACTTATGGATAGGCGGCCGAGTACATATGGGTGAAAAATCGCGTGCTAAGACGCCAACTCAAGTCTCGTACTTTACCTTTGGTAACAACAAAGAAAAAGACATCACCTCAGTACAAAATAAAGACAAGTGGAACAATATTAAAACAGGTAAATGAATTTAAATATTTGGGAACTTTGTTAACCTCAGATGATAGGTGCCTGTCCCCAGTTCGTGCATAAATGTATCTCAAAATTCTAAAATCCTCCATATAAGTTATATCTATTACCGAACATTATTGTAAATGTTGCGTGTAATTTGTTGCGCATCTAAATCAAAGACTTTCGCCATTAATAGTCAACAAATTTCGAAGTTTGATCATGGGTAAGACAGGAGTGCGTATGGTCTCGTTTATAATTGTTTATTATATACATGGACTATACATGCAAGTTAGCTTACTCATCAGAGGCAGACGATCAGGCACTCATGGAAAAATAGAAGACGTACAAGAACATTTAAATAGACTCAACAGCTCTGGCGCAAAATACAACATAAAAATCAACATCAATAAAACAGAAGTCATTAATTTCGCAAGAGAGAAACAGAACATCAACATAATTGTAGGCGGGAAACAACAAAAACAAATAGAGGAATTTAAATACCTAGGGATTCTAGTGACTAACGACAATTCACTAATAGCTGAAATAGACTCAAGATGCAACAAAGCTTGTCAAATCATCGGACAGCTATCACCACTATTGTCCAACAGGGAAATAGTTCTAGAGGCAAAACGGGCACTCTACAATACAATCTTCATTCCATCGTTGTGCTACTAATGCCAGTCCTGGACCCTATATGCAAGAACATTAAGAAAACTAACTTTTACAGAGATGAAATGTGTTAGACGAATGACAGGAAACAGACTGTGAGATAAGATCAGAAATGAAGAACTGAGAAAAATGGTAAGAATAATCCCGTCATAGAATATATAAAGAAATAGCAGTTAAAATGGTTTGGCCACGTAACAAGGAAGAAAGATCCAAACACAACACAACGATCCTTCAGTGAACGTTATGAGAATACCAGACCCAAGGGCCGACCAGACAAAAGATGAATTGATGGATTATTAGAAGCAATAGGAAATATAACAGCAGCAGAGGCAAAATACCACAAATTATACCGCCCCTCGACGCTGAAAGGTAAATGAAGAAGGAAAGAAGAAGAAAATGAAGGTATCACTCACATCACATGTCTCTCTTATTGCCTTTGATCCTATAGTGATAGAAAGCTGTCATTTGATAACGAAAAAACATAGGAAGGCAAGAAAACTGGTAAAAACCATAAGGGTGAGATCGGTAGGCTGTAACATCGAAGGCATGTGATATGAAAGAAAAAGTGATGAAAGCACCCGAATTTAATCAACTTTAATTACAAACTATCAACTTTTCCTACAAAATCTCAAGGACGTAATTTTTAAAATAATTATTGAACATATGCATGTTTTTAGCTATATTCTGAAATATGATAGTAGCCTATTGTCAGTGACTCCCAAAGTGAGCATTGGGGCTAGCGTCAAACATTGGCAAAGGGTCTCGAGTGTATTGTCGCTCGCCTGCTCAGTGGTTAGAAAACATACAATGACAACATCCACACATGCTTAAATATGTGTTAGTACATAAGCAACATATGTAGCCGCGATAGCTCAGTGGTCAGTAAACTGGACTACAAAGGACAAGGGGTAGGGTTTGATCCCAACCGACGGCTTCTGGGTTCACCCAGCCTTAAATGGGTACCGGATTTTTTTCTGGGAAAGTGAAGCGGCACGGGCGTAATACCGACCACATTACTCCAAAAATCACGTGCTGAAGGTCTGTAAAATTTATGGTCACTAACACCATATTCCCTATACGCCACTTGGCGTGACGGGGGTACTTTACTTTTTTTTTTTACATTGCAACATGTTTTGACAGTGCTGATGTCAAATTCAGAACAAAGAAGGCGCAAGAGAAAGGAGACAAGGCTGGTACCGCAAATACACCTTGCTTGTTCTGTGGATAGATCTGTCTGTCCAGAATTGGCAAATTCAGCCACGAGAAAAGATGTTCAGTAAAGCCACACCAGTATGAGACACTAATGCTTTACCAAACTACTGACTTATCTTGATTGCTTGCTACCACAACCGTCTGTCAAGACGCCAAATGCCATATACATAAGCAAGTGTTTTTTTTTTCTTTTGCTTGTCATAATAAGAAACTGTTCTTTGTAAAAATACATGAATTTCTATAATAGTCTTATATGTGTTTTCTGTGTAGATTAATTATGTGTTTGTGAAGAATTGCGAAAACGTCGTTTGTAAACATAAGTATGCTGTTATGTTATGATTCGTTTTGTTACATTAAATCAGTTTCATATTATTATTGTTACAGAACTTCATTTCTGTACCTAAAGTAGTCAGCCTACCTACAAGTAAATACAACAATGAGAGTTCACCCGCCTTATACAATCATGTATACAAGCATGTACAATAATAATTGCCACGAGGGCCTTATTGGATTATGATCAATCAAAGGAACGGGGCCGCGGGTGTCAAAAGTTTGGTAACCACTAAGTTATGAGGGATTATGTCCAATACAGTGGAGCTAGTTCTAGTTACCATTTGCATTATATTAATCTGTCTAAAAATACTGTGCAATCCATTTTTGACAATAGAAACCAGAAAAGGAGTTCTTAAATATTGTATAGAGCCAGTTGTAACATATGGATGTGAATCATGGACAATAGGACAACAGACAAGAAAATTGCTAGAGGCTGTAGAAATGTGGTATTACAGAAGAATGTTGAGAATAACATGTCAGCTAAGAAGAGTAATGAAATGTTCTGAAAGAGACTAACGCCAAAAGAGAGCTAATTTCCAATATTAGGAAGAAACAATCATTATGTTTGGCTACGTAATGAGAAGAGAACGGCTGGAATATATTGTGACAACAGGGAAAGTAGAGGGACAAAGAGATAAAAGGGAAGCAAAGAGAAAAGATACCAGACAGCTTAAGAGAATGGATTGACAGAAGGTCAACAACAGAAATGATAAATAGCTGTCGAGATCGAAAGTTATGGAGAGACATGATCATCTACGCCAGCAGGCATGGTACCTGATGATGATGATGATGATAATGATGATGATAATGATGATGATGATGGCGATAACGCTGATGATGATGATTTATACATTTATTTGTGTAGTTATTATTACGGCAATTATGTTCAGGATTATAATTGTTATTCTCAATTAAGTACCATCCATGCTGGCGTAGGCGATCATAACGCACCACGACATTTTGTCTCTAATTCAGTTGTTAATTTTCCACTTTAAAAATGTCTACCCGAGAATTTTCTGTAAAGTAAAGGCGACCTGGCATGATGCCGAACACATCATCCAAAAATGTGTCACGGGCATAGAAAAGTACGATCACCAGCACTATATAAGACAAGCATAACGTGGAGGGAACATTTCATTACTTTCTACAGTACAATTCTCTTGAGCTCTCTGGTATATTCCTTTGTGTTTGCCTCTAGTATTTCTTCGGTCGTGTTGTTAGCTAGACGTGAACGTGGAAATGGTTCTGGCAGTGAGTGCACCGTCGGTCTAGAACATTCCCGACGAACCGTCGGCGTTAAGCGACGAAATCAATGACAACGCTATGTGGAGCTAGTCTTAACAAATGGATGTGAATTATGGACAATAGGACAACAGACAAGAAAATTACTAGAGGCTGTAAAAATGTGGTTTTACAGAAGAATGTTGAGAATACCATGGATAGCTAAGAGGAGTAATGAAAACGTTCTGAAAGCGGCCACAGCAAAAAGAGAGCTACAGAAAATATTAGGAAGAAACAATCATCATTTTTTGGCCATATAATGAGAAAGGAACAACTGTAATATATTGTGACAACTGGGAAAATAGACGGACAAAGAGATAGAGGGAAACAATGAGAAAAAATACCAGACATCTTAACAGAACGGCCTGGCAGAAGAAGGTTAACAACCAGAAATGATAAATAGCTGCCGAGATCGAAAGTTATAGAAAGACATGATCACCTACGTTAACAGACATGGTAATTGATGATGATGATGTCTGGACTCATTTCTCAAATACTTAAGATCGGTTTTGTTCGTTTTCTTATTTCCTTAATCAAAGATGGATTGCACAACATATTTTCATTCCGTTTTTTTTTTAAAAGCTAATTTATTTTTGCTATTGTTTTTGTTAACATCGTTTAAGTTAATGATTATACATCGTTCTGCGTTCACATGCCAGAAGATCAGTCGTATGAGAAACTACACTCGAACATCATTTCAATTTATTTATTTTATTTTTATACAGCAGCATCATCATGTGCCTTACCGGTTGGCGTAGGCGATCATGTCCTTCCACAATCTTCTATCCACAGTGCATCGTATCAGTTCTATTGTTGACTGTTTTCCGTGCCATGTCACCAAGCTATCCAGTATTTTCTTTCTTTGTCGTCCACGATCTCTCGTTCCTTTTATTTTGCCAGTTGTAACCAAGTATTCCAATTTTCCTCTTCTCATGATGTGCCTGAAAAAATGTTGATTGTTTAATTTGTATACAACTGATGTGTTAGCATGACTCGGTTAGACTTTCATGTTTTAACTTTCTAACCATCCAAAACGTGTTTGTCTGTGACCAGTCACCCATATCGGGAAGTCGAGACTTAACAAACAAAACCTGGATGATTTATCAGACATTCTCAATGGCTAAGGAACTACTAGCAACAGATAATCACTTTTTTTTTTATTTAGCAAGATCGGTTACATATATATCTCTCTACCTCTTATCTCTCACTATTGAGTCTGTGTGTGTGTGTGTGTGTGTGTGTGCGTGCGTGCGTGCGTGCGTGCGTGCGTGCGTGCGTGTGTGTGTGTGTGTGTGTGTGTGTGTGTGTGTGTGTGTCAGAGTGGCGAAATGATTAGTTCCTTCGTCTATAGACCACAAGATCAAATTCTAATTTTTTTGGGAACGTTTTTTTCCCCATCATCGACTCGACATCAGGATCCACAAAAATGGTATCAGATATTTTCTCTGACTAAGTAGGGCGGACTGGCGTGATACCGACCACATCATCCATGCTTCATTATAGACACCAAAACGGGGAACTGGGTGATCTCGAGGCAAGACGCCGACCTCAAAGATAGAGAGGTTATGAATTCAAATCCCGGATGCACCAGTTGGGGATTTTTATTTGTGATTTTTCTTAGCGGCAAACACCCCTGGTCTCAGCAGCGAGGCCCGACCTGAAACGCCAATTACTCATCGACGGAGAAAATATGAGTACCTCAGAAGACGGAGTTATCTGCCTGTGCGGCGAGGGACCCCTGTGCGCACGGCTGCCAGGGAAAAACGGATTAACACGCAAAATTCAGTTCCTAGTCTCTAGGTACTTCGTCAGAGGTGAAAGTTGGCGAACGTTAAAAAAAAAAAAAAATACCAAAGCCATAATCCCATTAAATTGCGCTTGGCGGTAAAAGGAACTCTCTCTCTCTCTCTCTCTCTCTTTCTCTCTTTCTTTCCCTCTCTCACACCCTTTCTCTTTATCGCTTCATCACTTTCTCTCACATAAACCACACACCATAAATATTATACAAAAGTAATCCACCATTAGAGCGAAAATAAAGAGATCCTCGCACAAGAAAAATGAATAAATAATTGCGAAGAAAAATTCATCAAAAACATAAATAAGCAATCGTCGCATTCAGCAATGTATTTATAAAGGGGACCAAAACAGGACGATTACCACCTGAATTATGACAAGGACCATGTCATTATCTTCCAACTAACAACTGAAGACAATCTGCTTCAGAACCACATAAACACAGAGTTCAAGATTAGAAGTACAAAGGAGTCGATAAGTAAGACAAGCCCCATAGATAACATCACACATCCTACAGTGCTGCAGCCAGCACAATCCTTCCAGAGATGGACACTGGCCAAATGGAAACACATTAAACCTACTACAATTTTATGGGCCCTTACAGAAGATGTTACAGCCAGTGGCGTAGAGTGAGTGAGGGGTGGTGCGTTAGTCTGGGACGTAACATTTCAAAAGAAAAAAAATGTGTTACAAATTTTAAAAATAGTTGATTACATGTATATAAAGCTTGCCTTGTCGCCGTTAACAACCCACATAACTTGTCTTGTCCCAACTGTTAACAACCCACATAACTTGTCTTGTTCCAACTGTTAACAACCCACATAACTTGTCTTGTTCCAACTGTTAATAACCCACATAACTTGTCTTGTCCCAACCGTTAATAACCCACATAACTTGTCTTGTTCCAACTTTTAACAACCCACATAACTTGACATGTTCCAACCGTTAACAAACCACATAACTTGCCTTGTTCCAAACGTTAACAACCCACATAACTTGTCTTGTTCCAAATGTTAACAACCCACATAACTTGACTTGTTCCAACCGTTAACAAACCACATAACTTGTCTTGTTCCAAATGTTAACAACCCACATAACTTGTCTTGTTCCAAATGTTAACAGCCCACATAACTTGACTTGTTCCAACCGTTAACAAACCACATAACTTGCCTTGTTCCAAACGTTAACAACCCACATAACTTGTCTTGTTCCAACTGTTAACAACCCACATAACTTGCCTTGTTCCAACCGTTAACAAACCACATAACTTGCCTTGTTCCAACTGTTAACAACCCACATAACTTGCCTTGTTCCAAATGTTAACAACCCACATAACTTGCCTTGTTCCAAATGTTAACAACCCACATAACTTGCCTTGTTCCAACCGTTAATAAACCACATAACTTGCCTTGTTCCAAACGTTAACAAACCACATAACTTGTCTTGTTCCAACTTTTAATAACCCACATAACTTGTCTTGTTCCAACTTTTAATAACCCACATAACTTGTCTTGTTCCAACTGTTAACAACCCACATAACTTGCCTTGTTCCAACCGTTAACAAACCACATAACTTGTCTTGTCCCAACCGTTAATAACCCACATAACTTGTCTTGTTCCAACTGTTAACAACCCACATAACTTGCCTTGTTCCAACTGTTAACAACTCACATAACTTGTCTTGTTCCAACTTTTAACAACCCACATAACTTGCCTTGTTCCAACTGTTAACAACTCACATAACTTGTCTTGTTCCAACTTTTAACAACCCACATAACTTGTCTTGTTCCAACTGTTAACAACCCACATAACTTGCCTTGTTCCAACCGTTAACCACCCACATAAACCCAAACGGATGTAGATGATAATTGTATTGAAAAAGAACAGTACAGTAACGGATGTAGATGAAACATGTATGGTAAACGGTACAGTAACGGATGTAGATGAAACATGTATGGTAAACGGTACAGTAACGGATGGAGATGAAAAATGTATTTAAAAAACAGTACATTACCGGATGTAGATGAAACATGTACTTAAAGCAAAACAGTACATTTTGATGACAAATTTATTAAAAACAATGCAGTAACGGATGTAGATGAAACATGTATCGAAAAACAGCAGCAAGTTTATGAAGCTGAGATTACTCAGATACTCTGCTAATGGCAATTTACGGAAATAAACGCAAGTAACCGAAAGGAGCATCTCAGCATTTGAAATTAGATGCCACGTAGAAATAAGTAGCAAACATTAGTAGACAAATAGATGCAATATAGAAATAAGTACCAAACATCAGTAGACAAATAGATGCAATATAGAAATAAGTACCAAACATCAGTAGATAAATAGATGCAATATAGAAATAAGTACCAAACATCAGTAGACAAATAGATGCAATATAGAAATAAGTACCAAACATCAGTAGACAAATAGATGCAATATAGAAATAAGTACCAAACATCAGTAGATAAATAGATGCGACATAGAAATAAGTAGCAAACATCGGTAGACAAATAGATGCGACGTAGAAATAAGTAGCAAACATCAGTAGACAAATAGATGCAATATAGAAATAAGTACCAAACATCAGTAGACAAATAGATGCAACATAGAAATAAGCGCCAAACATCAATAGACAAATAGATGCGACATAGAAATAAGTACCAAACATCAGTAGACAAATAGATGCGACATAGAAATAAGTACCAAACATCAGTAGACAAATAGAAGCGACATAGAAATAAGTACCAAACATCAGTAGACAAATAGATGAGCCATAGAAATAAGTACTAACCATCAGTAGACAAATAGATGCGACATATAAATAAGTACCAAACATCAGTAGACAAATAGATGCAATATAGAAATAAGTACCAAACATCAGTAGATAAATAGATGCGACATAGAAATAAGTACCAAATATCAGTAGACAAATAGAAGCGACATAGAAATAAGTACCAAACATCAGTAGACAAATAGATGAGCCATAGAAATAAGTACTAAACATCAGTAGACAAATAGATGCGACATATAAATAAGTACCAAACATCAGTAGACAAATAGATGCAACACAGAAATAAGTACCAAACATCAGTAGACAAATAGATGCAACACAGAAATAAGTACCAAACATCAGTAGACAAATAGATGCAACATAGAAATAAGTACCAAACATCAGTAGATAAATAGATGCAATATAGAATTAAGTACCAAACATCAGTAGACAAATAGATGCAATATAGAAATAAGTACCAAACATCAGTAGACAAATAGATGCAATATAGAAATAAGTACCAAACATCAGTAGATAAATAGATGCGACATAGAAATAAGTACCAAACATCAGTAGACAAATAGATGCGACGTAGAAATAAGTAGCAAACATCAGTAGACAAATAGATGCAATATAGAAATAAGTACCAAACATCAGTAGACAAATAGATGCAACATAGAAATAAGCGCCAAACATCAGTAGACAAATAGATGCGACATAGAAATAAGTACCAAACATCAGTAGACAAATAGAAGCGACATAGAAATAAGTACCAAACATCAGTAGACAAATAGATGAGCCATAGAAATAAGTACTAAACATCAGTAGACAAATAGATGCGACATATAAATAAGTACCAAACATCAGTAGACAAATAGATGCAACACAGAAATAAGTACCAAACATCAGTAGACAAATAGATGCGACATAGAAATAAGTACCAAACATCAGTAGACAAATAGAAGCGACATAGAAATAAGTACCAAACATCAGTAGACAAATAGATGAGCCATAGAAATAAGTACTAAACATCAGTAGACAAATAGATGCGACATATAAATAAGTACCAAACATCAGTAGACAAATAGATGCAACACAGAAATAAGTACCAAACATCAGTAGACAAATAGATGCAACATAGAAATAAGTACCAAACATCAGTAGACAAATAGATGCGACATAGAAATAAGTACCAAACATCAGTAGACAAATAGATGCGACATAGAAATAAGTACCAAACATCAGTAGACAAATAGATGCAACACAGAAATAAGTATCAAACACCAGTAGACAAATAGATGCGACATAGAAATAAGTACCAAACACCAGTAGACAAATAGATGCGACATAGAAATAAGTACCAAACACCAGTAGACAAATAGATGCGACATAGAAATAAGTACCAAACACCATTAGACAAATAGATACGACACAGGCGATGGTTCACACTGCAGAAGCCATCATAAAATATTACAAGACATGATCTTATTAGGAACCCCCAGGGAAAGAGAAAGGGGAAGGCTAAAATATAATTATTGGAAGCAATATTAAGAGAATACGACCAAACAGGGTAGCTTAAAAAGTACTGAATACCTCTGCTCCGCTGGGAGTTGAAAGGTAGAAAAAGAGAAGAGGATGGAGAATAAGAGGAGGAAGAAGAAACTGTCGTCCTCTCCTCCCAAATCAAGCGTTGCTCTAAGTATCTCTCCTCATATGTCAGATAATCCTCTTTTGCTGTCAGGACCAGTCCTGCCCTCCTATCAAATCAGATCGCCATCACAATCCACTCCAAGTGTCCAAGCCGACTATAACATCTTCAACACATGTCCATCAATCAGCATGTCTGAACAAACTAACCTCCTTCCTTCCCATTGGCCAGACCATCCCAAGAAAACCTCCCGCCCTTCATTGGACATATTGACTCTCATGAGCCAAATTCTCCACCACAAATGTGTATCCAAGCTGGCAATAAAGCTGTCAAGTTGGATACATTTTTTTGTCTCTAGGGCTAACTTTCACCAGGCTCGAAGCGTCAGTGTTGTCATGTGTCAACACTTTTTTTTTTATTTGTAGGTGACCTCTAGTTCTCTTATTCTTTTGTTCTCTTTCTTCATTTGCCTTTCAGCGTTGAGGGGGTATATAGTTTATTATCTTTCATTAACCTTTCCTGATGATAGGTTTCTTGTATGTCTAACATTTCGTAAATCCAACTTTTAAGTGGTCTACTCTTTGATTTAAAAAAAAAAAAGTTAAGAACCCCGTCAAACCAAGTGACGTATAGGGAATATGGTGTTAGTGAACATAATTTCTACAGACCTTCAGCACATGATATTTGGGGTAATGTCGGTATTACGCCCGTGTCGCTTTACTTTCCCATAAATAATACGGTACCCATTTAAGACTGGGTGAACCCGGAAGTCTTCCGTTAGGATCGAACCTGATCTTTTGTCCTTTGTAGTCCAGTTCACTGACCACTGAGCTATCGCGGCTCCCCGACTCTTTGATACTTATTGTAAATTATCCAACCTATTAAAGACAGGAGAGATTAACGATTTTCCATTTGCAGACGATCAGGCACTAACACAAGGAAAATGGAAGGCCTACAAGAACACTTCAATAGACTTAACAGCTCTGGCACACAATACAATATGAAATTTGGCATCAACAAAATAGAAGTCATGAATATCACCAAAGAGAAACAGAACATTACTATAACAATAGACGACAGACAACTAAAACAAGTAGAGGAATTTAAATATCTAGGAAGTCTAGTGACAAACGAAAATTCACTAATAGCAGAAATAGAGTCAAGATGCAACAAAGTGTGTGAAATCATCGGACAACTATTACCACTATTGTCCAACAAGGAAATAACACTAGAGACAAAACGGGCACACTATACAATGCAATCTTCATTCCAACGTTGTGCTACCAATGCCAGTCGTGGACCCTAGAACAATAAGAAAAATAACCACTACAAAGATGAAATGTGTTAGACGATTGACTGGAAACAGACTGAGAGAGGAAACAGTATGAAGAACTGAGAAAAAAAACAGCTAGGAATAGCCCCGCCAATAGAATACTTAAAGAAACAAAAGATAAAATGGTTTGGCCACGTGATAAGACAAAAAGACAAAAACACAACACCACGAGCCTTTAATAAACGTTACAAGAACACACCACTGAATGGCCAACTAAAAAAAAGATGGATTGACTGAATAGGAACACTAGGAAATATAACAGTAACCAATAGAAAAGTTATTGAGTTGAGTTATTTGCGGGTCATCATCATTGCACTCCGAACATGTCCATAGGTGCTCAGATCCCCTCCTCAGCAATTCCCGCAGTGTCCAGCGACTGACGACTCCAGTTCTATATTGGCTGATAAGTCTTCTTACACGCCCACTAAGTTTCTCATTTCTGGCTGTGCCCATCTTCACTCCCATTTCCATCATCCGTAGAAGTGACCTGGATCTGTGTTTGTCGAAGTCCTGTGCTCTGCCCACATCTCGGAGGGCATTGGTGATGTCCATTGGTTGCCTGTCCTCAACGCTAGGAAACACTACTAGCCCAGTTCAGTTAGCTGAGTGGTAGTGTTCCCTAGCGTTCGGCTTCTCGTGGCAAGGCGCAGTGCCAAGGAGTACTGCTTCGGTCCATATATTGTTATTTTTTTTTCTGTTGTTTATTTGTCATTTTTCCTGAGTGCTGTAAAACATACCTCTTCCTCCTATGATTCGCTTGTTAGTAAGAGGTCTTTCAATCCCTAGCAACCTCAACTGGGAAATTGTTTCAGGACAGTCTACCCAACAAGGTCATCGTGATGCCACTTCGTGTGTCTTGCTTAACGTTTATTGCTGCAACATTCAACATGCATTTACTATTTCTTTAAATGTACCCATCTTTCGTTATAAATTATTTCGGCGTGAAAATCAACCTTTAAGTGTTATTTATTGCATATGTAGATGAATCTTTTAATTTATTTTATTTGTAGATGAGTCTTGTTTTATTATTAATTTTATATGTGGATGAATCTTGTTTTATTACTCATTTTTATATGTGGATGAATCTTGTTTTATTATTAATTTTATATGTGGATGAATCTTGTTTTATTATTAATTTTATATATGGATGGATCTTGTTTTATTACTCATTTTATATGTGAATGAGTCATTTTTTTCTATTTATTGTATATGTGGTTGAGTATTTTTTATTATTTATTTCATATGTGTATGAGTCTTGTTATTTATTGTATATGTGGATGAGTCTTGTTATTTATTGTATGTGTGGATGAGTCGTGTTATTTATAGTATATGTGGGTGAGTCTTTTTTATTATTATTGTATATCTTCTACCTTTTAGCTCCCAGTGGAGCATAGGTCTTCAACAAACACTTTCCAAGTCGTTCTGTTTTTTGCAATTCTTTTAAGATCATTCCATGTCTTCCCCATCATCTTCATCTCTGCTTCAATCTGTCTTCTCCAAGAATTCCTTGGTCTTCCTCTTTGTCTTTTCCCCTGGGGATTCCAAAAAAGGGCCTGTTGTGTAATACTCTCAGTTGGTTTCCGTAGTGTGTGTCCTATCCATCGCCATCGTCTTCGCTGTATTTCTTTATCCACTGGTATTTGACCGGTACATTTCCATAATTCCACGTTTGTGACTTTGTCCTGCCATTTCCATCCCTTTATTCTGCGCAAGCATCCATTAATGAAAGTATGTACCTTCGTGATTGTCAATTTTGTTATTCTCCATGTTTCACAGCCATATAATAGAACCGACTTAACATTGGAGTTGAAAATTTGTATTTTTGTATTTAGCCTAATTTCTTTGGATTTCCATATGTTTCCCAGTGCAATGAAAGCTCCTCTTGCTTTTGATATCCTTATTTTGGTATCGTTTTCTGTTCCTCCCTCTTTATCTATATTACTGCCCAGATATATATAAGATTGTACGTCTAGTAGCGGTATTTCTCCTAGTTTTATTTGGTTATTGCCAACTGCATTAATTCTCATAATGTTGGTCTTATCTCTATTAATCTTTAGTCCTAGCTGTTGTGATCTCTCATCTAATATACTCATTTTATCTTGCATCTGTTGGTGGCTGTGTGATAGGAGAGCTATGTCATCAGCAAAGTCTAAATCATCAAGTTGTTTGGTCAGTGACCACTGGATCCCATTTCTGTTGTTTTGAGTTATTTTCATAATCCAATCTATGGCCAGTAGAAAGAGAAATGGAGACAGAAGGCATCCTTGCCTTACTCCTGTTCTTATTTCAAATGCTTCTGTAAGCTGTCCTTCATGCACCACACTACATTTTGTTCCTTCATACATTGTTTTTATCAGGTTAATAAACTTTATGGGGATTCCATAATGACTCAGCAACTTCCAAAGCATTCTTCTGTCTAAACTATCAAATGCCTTTTCGTAATCTATGAATCCAATATAAAGTGGGGATTTTAGTTCTAAACTTTGTTCAACTATTATACGTAGAGTAGTTATTTGATCAGCACATGATCTGTTCTTCCTAAAACCTGCTTGTTCATCTCTCAAGTGTTTCTCTATAGCCTCTTTTAGTCTCTCCAGAATGATTCTGCCTAATATTTTTCCTGGCACTGATAGTAGCATAATTCCCCTATAATTTGTGCACTCCTGTAAACTTCCTTTCTTTGGTAGTTTGATCATATAACCTTCTCTCCAGTCTTTAGGTATTTCTTCCCTCTCCCAAATTTTATCCAATAGATTATGTAACATCTTGGTAGAGGTGATAATATCTGCTTTGATGGCTTCCGAAGGAATTTCATCTGGTCCTGTGGCTTTACCATCTTTTAACAGTTTGATGGCTTTCATTATTTCTTCTTTGCTTGGTTTTCCGCAGTTAACGTGTAATTCTTCTTCTGCTGGTAGTATATCTGGAGGATTATTTGAGCCAGGTCTGTTCAAAAGTTCTTCAAAGTGCTCCTTCCATCTCTCCATTTGTTCCTTTATATTACTAAGCAGATTTCCTTTCTTATCTTTGATAAAGGCGTTGATCTGTTTGTATTTTCCACCTAATTTCTTTGTGCTGTTGTACAGTTCTTTCATATTCCCTTTATTTGCTGCTTCTTCTGCCTCTTTAGCTAATTCATCTATATATTTCCTCTTATCCCTTTTAATGCATCTTCTCACTTCTTTGTTCACCTCTGTGTAAGCTTCCTGTGTCTTGGCTTTATTACTTCTTGTTTTGCTTTTATTTATGTCTGCTTTCTTGTTCTTTCTTTCTTTAATTTTATCCAGGGTCTCTGCTGTCATCCATGCCTTATTCTGGCGTTCTCTTTTCCCCAGTGTTTCTTCGCATGTCTCTTTCCATATATTTTTTACCTGTTTCCAATGATCTTCTATATTTATTGTATTTTCTAGTTGTTGGAGGACTTGGTATTTGTTTGATATTGTGACTGCGAATTTATCTTTAATTCCTTGTTCTTTAAGAAACCCTACATTGAAATACGTTCTGCCCTTATTCGTTGTAGTATACCTTTTTAATTTAATTTTAAGTTTGGCTAACAGAAGATGATGATCAGAAGCTATATCTGCCCCTCTATATACTTTTACATCCTGTAAGGATGACTTAAACTTATTATTAATACATATGTGATCAATTTGATTTTCATTATTGTATATGCGGATTAGTATTTTTTTATTATTTATTTTACATGTCGATGAGTCTTTTTTTTAAATTTATTTTGAATTTTATTCCTTCTTGTATGGCTTGTATGTTAATATCGTCCCCTCTCTCTCTCTCTCTCTCTCTCTCTCTCTCTCTCTCTCTCTCTCTGTCACTCTCTCGGTGTGTGTGTCTCTTTTTCTGTGTGTCCTTTTATATTTTGAGTGAACACATTTCGACATTATTTGTTTAATGTGTGATTGCTTCCTATTATTAATTGCTTTTTTTTAAAATAAAGTCTATCTGTATCTTTCATTGTTTGCGGGTGAAGCAATCTATTTTTAAAATCAGTCTTCTATCGTGCACCTCAAATCCCAAGAGGCCTCAACCAACATCAGTTAATGCGTACATCCATCGTCCCACGCAAAGGACATATTAAAGCCGCTTTATCTATCTTTGCCTCACACAGTTTTCTTTCCGACCATGGAAACCACAAAATTGAATTATTCTCCTCTTTCTGATGGCCATTATGTTTGATCAATCATCGTGGTTCCAACGGAGTCATAATGAGTGCGTCAGAACGACCATTTGACTGGAGTGAAACTATCCATATATGCAGTCGAGTCTCATTATTAGTTCTCACTGCAGTGGTTCTTAAAGTATTCCAACCAGCGGTTATGTCTGCCTCACCAACAAGCACACTAGCCCTGACGAGTCCATACAAGTAGACACAGCAGCTAACAGGCGCCATTACTACACTTATACCATCATCATCAAGTAACATGCCTAATGGCGTAAGTGATCATGTTTCTCCACAACTTTCGATCTCGACAGTTATTTATTATTTCTGTTGTTGAATTTCAGCCAAGCCATTCTCTTTAGCTGTTTGGTATCTTTTCTCTTTGCTTACCTCTATCTCATTGTCCCTCAATTTTTCCAGTTGTCACAATATATTCCAACTTTTCCACTATCATTACATGGTCAAGGAATGATGACTGTTTCTTCCTAATAATGGAAATAAGCTATCCCTTTGGATTAGCATCTTTCAGCGCGTTTTCATAACTCTTCATAGCTGTCCATGGTATTCTCAACATTCTTCTGTTAATCTACATTTCTACAGCCTCTAGTTATTTATGTTTTTTTGTACCTATTGTCCATGGTTCACATCCATCTGTTAAGATTGGCTCTACATAACATTTATGAACTCTTTTTTCTTTTTTCTATTGTGAAAAATGGATTGCACAGTACCTTCCTTACTTTTTGGAAAGCTGCTTTAGCCTGAGCCAATCTGCATCTCACCTCTGCTGTACATTTACCATCTGTGGTTAACATTGTTTCCCTGATATTAAAATTCATTTACTTGTTTTAATGTTGTTCCACTTGTCTTTATCACTGTGGTGATGTCTTTTTCTTTGTTGCCAACATTGCTTCTGTCTTTTTGCTATTAACGCTGAGTCCTTTATTTTTGCTTCTTTCACTATAATGTTTAACATTTCTTGTAACTCATTTCCGCTCTTAACGATTAAGACTGAATCCTCAGCATACCTTAGATTATTTATATTTTGACCTCCAATTTTTATTCAAATCATGCCCCTTATGGATCTTAAAATAATCTCACATATATATTATATATATATATATATATATATATATATATATATATATACATTTATATCTCATATATATATATATATATATATATATATATATATATATATATATATATATATATATATATATATATATATATATATATATATAATTATTTTCCTGTGTGTTACCGGGGTCTCATTATGAGTAAAGAATAGTGACACTGTGATCTTCCAGGCATGTCGTATGAGGCGACTAAGGAGGTTGATCGATGGCTTGACAAGCTGTCATTGTAAAAGCTATTGTTATGGAAACAGAACCATAGATTTTAGAAGTAGTGATCTCTGCAATATGTGCCATTTTGGCACGCAAGGTTTCTGTTTTTGAGATTGTGGTTCTGCCCTATGTGCCGTCTTCGGCTCGAAAGGACAATAGATAGATATATATCATATACACACTCATACATATTTTACTATTTGTTATTATTATCATAATTCTATTACGGTAAAAACCCACTCATCAACATCATCATCATCATCATCAAGTACCAGGCCTGCTGGCTTGGAAATTAGCTCTCTTTTAGCTTTGACCTCTTTCAGAACGTTTTCATTACTCTTCTTACATGTACATGGTATTCTCAACATTCTTCTGTAAAACCACATTTCTACAGACTCCAGTGATTTTCTTGTCTGTTGTCCTATTGTCCGTAATTCACATCCATATGTTAAGACTGGCTCTACATAACATTTACTCTTTTTCTTCTAGAACTCTTTTTCTTGTTTCTATTGTCAAAAATAGATTGCATAGTATCTTCCTCATTTTTTGGAAAGCTGACTTTGCCTGAGCCATTCTGCATCTCACCTCTTTTGTACATCTTCCGTCTGATGTTAACAAAGTTCCCAAATATTTAAATTCATTTACCTGTTTTAATATTGTTCCACTTGTCTTTATTTTGCACTGACTCACTACTTGCCTCTACAATCTGTTGTTTTGCACCTGATGAAGGCCTTTACAGGAATGGTCGTTTTAGTCTCACCTCACTCCTAGTTAAACTACTTAATGCCATTTGTATTTACTTTACATATTCTCTGCAGTCCTACTGGCAGTCACGCAGAGTATTTCATATTTTGTACAGTTGGTTTCTGTGCTTGTATCCAAACATAAATAGACACAATAGCAATGAACTCACAAATCCCTAAACTATAAAAACAATCCCATAATCCCATTTCTTCAAGAAGTTCATTATATAGCTTTGCCCAACACAAATATGTTATAATGATTGTTCTAGTGAAAATGCATGGTTTATGTACATACGGGTCGAAGAACAGAAATGCATTAAAAATGCGAAGCTGCATGAAAGCTGTGAGGAGAAATGAAAATATACATATATAGAGAAAAAAAAATAGAAAAAAAACGTTACTGTTAAAACTTTACGGAATAAGTGGAACGACACAAATTAGAACAACATTTCGGCTCAATAGGCTTTCAGCAGGAACAAAAATACACCACATACACAGTATATATATATATATGTATATATATATATATATATATATATATATATATATATTTATACATTTGTATGCTTGTTCCTGCTGAAGGCCTATTGAGCCGAAACGTTGTTCTAATTTGTGTCGTCCACTTATTACGTAAAACTTTAACTATACTGTTTTTTCATGTTTATATATGTGTGTGTGTGTGTGTGTGTGTGTGTGTTTCATGACTCCTTATGTACTGTGAAGGTAAAAATAAAACAGAAAATATCTCAACTTCCAGACACGCAGATGATAAATATGGTTTTGTGATTTTCTTTTTACATGACCAATGTTACATTTTTAAAAATTATATGGTCGGTATCACGCCTGGTCGGTATTATTTTCCAAGAAAAAAAATATGCGGTATCCATTTTTAGAGGGTTGGTTAAAAAAAAAACTATCTTTACGACACATAGTACCATTGCCAGTGTATGTCGGGGGGGGGGGGGGTGTGCAACTATAAAACCAGAGGGATAAAGGCCGCTTGGTCAAGCAGTCGCCACGACGTGTGCGACTCAGGATTTTTATTTCACCCCCGATAGAAAAAATCCTTTTTGTCTACCGCGGGCTTTGAACACCGTACGTCAGCTTTTTCAGCCAGTGAAACAGTGGTTTTAGCCGCACGGCCACGCGCATGGTGAACACCGAAAATAAAATTAGCCAAAAATGTGAGTATTCAAGCCAGACCTATCTGACCAGTAGCAAATGAACTTTGCTGTTAATAAATGATATTAGTCAATTTTGCTGTTAATAAATGATATTAGTCAATTTTGCTGTTAATAAATGATATTAGTCAATTTTTTTTTTCCTTTTTAATTTGAGATCGTTTGGGGAACAGTACAATATTTTTATGACTGAAATCCATTACAGGGGAAAAGTTGTTCAGGAAGTGATATCTTTTCATAACCCATCCATCCATCTCATCAATCCATCAATCAATTTATCCATCTATCTATCTATCTATCTATCTATCTATCTATCTATCTATCTATCTATCTATCTATCTATCTATCTATCTATCTATCTATCTATCTATCTATCTATCTATCTATCTATCTATCTATCTATCTATCTATCTATCTATCTATCTATCTATCTATCTATCTGTCTGTCTGTCTGTCTGTTTGTCTATCTATTTATATGTCTGTCTGTCTGTCTGTCTGTCTGTCTGTCTGTATGTATGTATGTATGTATGTATGTATGTATGTATGTATTTCCTGTCTGTCTGTCCGTCCGTCCGTCCGTCCGTCAGCCCGTACCCATCCGTCCGTCAGCCCGTACCCGCCCGTCCGTCCGTCTGCCTGCCTGTCTGTCTGTCTCTCCGTCCATCCGCCTGTCTGTCTGTCCGTCCGTCCGTCAGCCCGTACCCGTCCGTCCGTCAGCCCGGACCTGCCCGTCCGTCCGTACGCCCGTCCGTCCGTCTGTCTGCCTGCCTGTCTGTCTGCCTGCCTGTCTGTCTGTCTGTCTGTCTGCCTGCCTGCCTGCCTGCCTGCCTGTCTGCCTGCCTGCCTGTCTGTCTGTCTGTCTGTCTGCCTGCCTGCCTGCCTGCCTGCCAGCCTGCCTGTCTGTCTGTCTGCCTGCCTGTCTGTCTGTCTCGCCAAGATTATGCCTAATATCCTCTGGGCCCAATAAAGACAACTCCCCTTCGTATACGCAGCGTATCGACTCGATACACAGGTCTAACGATTGGTGCCACCACACTTCGAGAACCGCTCCCCTAAATGTGTCCTTCGTGTATTCTTTTATCCCAACGCTCAAACCGGAGGGAAAATCGTTGGACTTGTGAGCGATTGTTTGTCGTTTGGTAAAAGCATAATTACATAACAGATCGACTGGAGTACTGAAATGATAGATTATAATTCAGCAAAGAGCGCGCGTAAAATTGATAACGTAATGCCAGCCTAAATGTATGCTTTATTTATTTGACAGTTATTTATTTTTACGTTAGCAACAGCCTGTTTTATTTACCACTATACTTTCGTATAATGTATTTTTAACTAAATATCCAATGTCTCCCTCTCTCCCTTTCTCTCTCTCTCTCTCACTCTCTCTCTCTCTCTCTCTCTCTCTCTCTCTCTCTCTTCCCCTCGTTAATGTCACTTTCAGTTGTCCTTGAACGAGCAATGAGAGAGCTAAATAAATTCACATTTACCATCCCCGATGGATTATTCCTTAACGACTGTACGTAACAGTATCATTGACGTCAAATAATCCCGACAGTTATATTATTGCTACATTAAAAATCTACAGACCAAGATAATTGTATTATATGACTATTTGCTTACTCATTTGCTTTTGGCGTGAACAACGATGTCGAGACGGCATAGCCTTTATTATCTATAAAGAATAATTGACAAATTAACGAATAAAAACATATGCATTTTTCTGTATCATTCTGCACATTATCTCTGTGGCCAGTGTTCTGAACTCAGACAAAATGGGTCTTCTTCTCCTTCTTCTTCTTCTTTTTCTTCTTCTTCTTTTTCTTCATCTGCATTCAAGTGTTGTGATCATGTGAACTTCACTCGTTGTCTTGGTTTAAAATGGAGAAGTAAGAATATCATCACGACACAAGATGAGACCTGGTCGAGTGGTCACTACTCGTATGTGCGTGTGTGTTCTGATCTTTCCCCCAAACCTGCGCCGTGGCTGACACACTCCAACTTCAGCGGCAGGATCTTGGTTTCACATAGGTTGTTTCCTTCTCGTAGAGCGGGTGACGTTAAATGCAGCTGGGCCCACTCTCCACACGGTCTCATTCTGGGTCTTCTCCCATAGCCTTTCTTTCTCCCGATGGCAACTGCTCGGCTGCAGTAGTCTGTTTCCCGGGGTGTCCTTCCTCGTGGACAAATCTTTGAATGCAGCTCCTACTCTCATGGCCTGTCCCGTCGTTGGACATATGGACCGCTTTGTGATTGGTGTGACAGTACCACTTGTTGCCACATCCCCTCCTGGTAGGAAAAGCATTCTATCTGGAATGAGTATATATTTTTTTAGTGATTTAGCGCGGCCTGACGTAATACCGACGACATTTCCCCATCACATGTGTAGTTGGTCGCACAAACAAGTATAAGCACGAGCACGAGCACCATTTCTCAATATGCCTTCAAGACAAGCAGGGGAAACTACTCTCCACTCTAATTATATCATTACTAGGAAATTAAAAACAGCGACTAGAAAGGTCAATATTTGACCAACACTGACCATTGGCTGAAATGATTCCTGGAGTTCAATCGGTGCAAGGATAAAATTAACAACAGGAGGATAAGTGAACAATTGGAGAACGGAATTAGGGGTATTGTTATTTATAGTAGTAGTTATTGTAGAAGAGAAAAAATTAGTAGTAGTATTAGTAGTAGTATTATCATTAGTAGTAGTAGTAGTAGTAATATTGTTATTATTATCATTATTATTATTATTATTATTAGTAGTAGTAGTAGTAGTAGTAGTAGTAATAGCAGTAGTAGTAGCAGTAGTATTAGTAGTAACCGTAGTAATATTAGTAGTAGTATTCGTAGTAGTAGCAGTAGTAGTAGTAGTAGTAATACAATTCGTAGTAGTAGTTGCAGTAGTAGTAGCAGTAGTAGTAGTAGTAGTAGTAGTAGTAGTCGTAGTAGTAGTTGTAGTAGTAGTAGCAGTGGTAGTAGTAGTAGTAGTAGTCGTAGTAGTAGTTGCAGTAGTAGTAGCAGTAGTAGTAGTAGTAGTAGTAGTAGTAGTAGTCGTAGTAGTAGTTTGCAGTAGTAGTAGCAGCAGTAGTAGTAGTAGTTGCAGTAGAAGTAGCAGTGGTAGTAGTAGTAGTAGTCGTAGTAGTAGTAGTTGCAGTAGTAGTAGCAGTAGTAGTAGTAGTAGTAGTAGTAGTCGTAGTAGTAGTTGCAGTAGTAGTAGCAGTGGTAGTAGTAGTAGTAGTAGTCGTAGTAGTAGTTGCAGTAGAAGTAGCAGTAGTAGTAGTAGTAGTCGTAGTAGTAGTTGCAGTAGTAGTAGCAGTGGTAGTAGCAGTAGTAGCAGTAGTAGTAGTAGTAGTATTCGTAGTATTAGTTGCAGAAGTAGTAGCAGTAGTAGCAGTAGTAGTAGTAGTAGTCGTAGAAGTAGTAGTTGCAGTAGTAGAATAGGTATTAGTAGGAGTAGCAGTAGTTGTCCTAACGGTAGTTTCAGTACTAGTAGCAATAAATATAGTAATAGTAGATGAAGAAGAAAAAGTAGTAGTAGTAATTACAATAGATAATGTAATATCATTAATAGCAGCAGCAGTTGAAGTAGTAGTAGCAGTAAGTATTAGAAGCAGTTGTAGCAACGATAATATTAGCATCAGTATTCGTGGCAAGAGCAGTAGCATTTGTACCAACAGTATAAGTTGCAGTAATAACAACACTCTCACTTTAACAATGACGTTCTCGTTTCTTCCATTCATAAACAGTGACGTTTTCGTTTCTTCCATTCATAAACAGTGAAGTTTTCGTTTCTTCCATTCATAAACATTGACGTTCTCGTTTCTTCCATTCATAAACAGTGACGTTCTCGTTTCTTCCATTCATAAACTGTGACGTTCTCGTTACTTCCATTCATAAACAGTGACGTTCTCGTTACTTCCATTCATAAACTGTGACGTTCTCGTTTCTTCCATTCATAAACTGTGACGTTCTCGTTACTTCCATTCATAAACTATGACGTTCTCGTTACTTCCATTCATAAACTGTGACGTTCTCGTTTCTTCCATTCATAAACAGTGACGTTCTCGTTACTTCCATTCATAAACTATGACGTTCTCGTTACTTCCATTCATAAACTGTGACGTTCTCGTTTCTTCCATTCATAAACAGTGACGTTCTCGTTACTTCCATTCATAAACTATGACGTTCTCGTTACTTCCATTCATAAACTGTGACGTTCTCGTTTCTTCCAGTCATAAACTGTGACGTCCTCGTTTCTTCCATTCATAAACAGTGACGTTCTCGTTACTTCCATTTATAACTAATGACGTTCTCGTTTATTCCACTCACCTACTTTACATCAAAGACCTCAAAACGCCCTTTCATTTATAATAGCACATTCAATTCTTCCATTCATTTACAATTACGTTCTCCTTTTTTCCTTTCATCTACAAAGCTCAATGATGACCTTCATCCTTCCTTTCATCCCCAATGAAACTCTTTAATTTAATCTTCCATCCATTCACAGTGAAGCTCTTTAGTCCTCCGTTCATTCACAATGAAGCTCTATAATCTTCCGTTCTACATCATCTACAAAGACGATCTTCATTCTTCAGTGGGTTACCTCAATTTTGCTTCTCATCCAAAATGGGGATTAGATATCTCTTTTCATCGAATAACTACCAATTGACATTTATTTATTTTGCTATCAACTAAATACATTATCTTCATCTTTCTTTTCATCCAAGTTCTAAAAGTAAAGGAAGTTCTCACTGCTGTGTGTGTGTGGCAGAAACGTGTGCAATTGTTAACACTTCACACTCGCTATCTCCTCCGAAAGCTTCACTTTCAGACACAGTATACCAGCCCTCGTCAACCCTCGTGTGCCGTACTAATTCATAAAATCGTGTCAGCTGAGATGGTAATGTCCTATATTAGAGGTTCTCAACCTGATTGCGCTCATAGCTCATCCAAAACTACCTATAGTAGTAGTAGTAGTAGTAGTAGTAGTAGTAGTAGCAGTAGTTTTTTAGTAGTAGTTGTTGTTGTAGCAGTAGTAGTAGTAGTTGTTGTAGTAGTAGTAGTTGTTGTAGTAGTAGTTGTTGTTGTAGTAGTATTAGTAGTAGTTTTAGTAGTAGTAGTTGTTGTAGCAGTAGTAGTTGTTGTTGTAGTAGTAGTAGTAGTTGTTGTAGTAGTAGCAGTAATAGTAGTAGTAGTTGTTGTTGTAGTAGTTGTTGATGTTGATGTTGTTGTTGTTGTTGTTGTTGTTGTAGTTGTAGTAGTAGTAGTAGTAGTAGTTGTTGTTGTTGTTGTTATTGTAGTAGTAGTAGTGGTAGTAGTAGTAGTTGTTGTTGTTGTTGTTTTTGTTGCAGTAGTAGTAGTTGTAGTTGTTGTTGTTGTTGTAGTTGTTGTTTTTGTTGCAGTAGTAGTAGTAGTAGTAGTTGTTGTTGTTGTTGTTGTTGTTGTTTTTGTTGCAGTAGTAGTAGTTGTAGTTGTTGTTGTTGTTGTTGTTTTTGTTGCAGTAGTAGTAGTTGTAGTTGTTGTTGTTGTTGTTGTTGTTTTTGTTGCAGTAGTAGTAGTGGTAGTAGTAGTAGTTGTTGTTGTTGTTGTTGTTGTTTTTGTTGCAGTAGTAGTAGTTGTAGTTGTTGTTGTTGTTGTTGTTTTTGTTGTAGTAGTAGTAGTAGTTGTTGTTGTTGTAGTTGTTGTTTTTGTTGCAGTAGTAGTAGTTGTAGTAGTAGTAGTAGTAGTAGTAGTAGTTGTTGTTGTTGTTGTTGTTGTCGTTGTTGTTGTTGTTGTTGTATTTGTAGTTGTAGTAGTAGTTGTTGTTGTAGTAGTAGTTGTTGTTGTAGTAGTTGTTGCTGTTGTAGTAGTAGTTGTTGTTGTTTCTTGTTGTAGATGTAGTAGTTGTAGTTGTAGTAATAGTAGTAGTAGCAGTCTTAGTAGTAGTAGTAAAAGTAGTAGTAGTAGTAGTATTAGTAGCAGTAGTAGTAGTAGCAGTAGTAGTAGTAGTATTAGTAGCAGTAGTAATAGTATTAGTAGTAGTGGTGGTAGTTGCAGTAGTAGCAGTAGTAGCAGTAGTAGTAGTAGTGGTAGTAGTATTAGTAGTTGTTGTTGTTGTTGTAGATGTAGTTGTTGTAGTTGTAGTTGTAGTAGTTGTAGCGGTAGTAACAGTAGTTTTAGCAGTAGTAGTAGTAATAGTAGAAGTAGTAGTACAAGTAGTAGTAGTAGTAATATAGTAGAAGTAGTAGCATTTGCAGTAATAGTAGAAGTAGTAGTAATAGTAGAAGTAGTAGTAGTAGTAGTAGTAGTGGTAATAATAGGAGCAGTAGTAGTAGTAGTAATTGTAGAAGTAGTAGTAGTAGCAGTAGTAGTAGTAGTAATAGTAGTAATAGTAGAAGTAGTAGTAGAAGTAGTAGCAGTAGTAGCAGTTGTAATAATAGGTGCAGTAGTAGTAGTAGTAATAATAGGAACAGTAGTAGTAGTAGTTGTTGTTGTTGTAGCAGTATTATAAATAGTAGCAGTAGTAGTAGTAGTAATAATTATAGAAGTAGTAGTAGTAATAATAGTAGCAGTAGTAGTAGTAGTAGTAATAATAGTAGTAGTAGTAGTAATAGTAGAAATAGTAGTAGTAGTAGTGGCATCCGCCCCCATCAGACATAGATGACTATGGATTTTGCAGCGCCCCCTAGGAAATGTGTATTTTACTTTTCCTTCGTCGTGAAGATGAATCTGTCTTGTTTTTGGTCGAGTTGGAGCCTTAGATCGTTTCCAAAGATTGTGGTGTGCAGCCATGTCTTCCTAGCCCGCTGTGGGTTTATGTTCACGGTCTTCATGTCACTTTTACACACGTCTAGAAATCTAAGTTTTGGACACCCCCTAATTTATTTGCCATCTGCTAGTTGTCCATAAAGTATATCTTTTGGTATGCTGCCATGCTTCATGTGGTGTGAGTGGCCAAGTCAACGAAATATACGTTGTTTGAGCAGCGTGTAGATGTTTGCGAGGCATGTGCAAATGAGCACCTACACGTTTGTCACCTTGCCTTTCCAGGCGATACCGATAAGATACCCATAGCGCGAAGGTTACTTTGCTATTATAATTTACAACTTATAATATCATTCATAGTTTGATAACCCACACTTGACGTGCAATGTGGAATTCAGAGATTATATAAAATAAACATTAATGGTGTTGAGCAGCAGAACTAACAGAAAGATAAGACAAACCACAACATTTCGGCAAAAGCCTTTCTCAGTTAAAAGGTAAAGGTAAAGGTAAAGGTAAAGGTAAAGGTAAAGGTAAAGGTAAAGGTAAAGAACGAGACTTGAATCGGCGTCTAAGCACGCGAGTTTTCTCCATATGTGCTCGGCCGCCTATCCAAAAGTGTTTGGAGACTTCTGGATTGTGTCGCTTCAAGTATCGAAACTCACGATGCGAGACGGCATTCCTCACCTTCCCAGAGTACTAACCTGGTATCCATTTCTGCCAGCGGCTGAGTCGACCGCGGGTTTTTGTTTTTCAACCATGAGTACAATTCACACTGCTCCCAGCGGGAATCGATTAGACTGGTCGTAAAGTGGACGTGGGTCAGATTATCAGATTAGACTGGTCGTAAGGTGAACATGGGTCAGATTATCAGATTAGACTGGTCGTAAGGTGAACATGGGTCAGATTATCAGATTAGACTGGTCGTAAGGTGAACATGGGTCAGATTATCAGATTAGACTGGTCGTAAGGTGAACATGGGTCAGATTATCGGATTAGACTGGTCGTAAGGTGAACATGGGTCAGATTATCAGATTAGACTGGTCGTAAGGTGAACATGGGTCAGATTATCAGATTAGACTGGTCGTAAGGTGAACATGGGTCAGATTATCAGATTAGACTGGTCGTAAGGTGAACATGGGTCAGATTATCGGATTAGACTGGTCGTAAGGTGAACATGGGTCAGATTATCAGATTAGACTGGTCGTAAGGTGAACATGGGTCAGATTATCGGATTAGACTGGTCGTGAGGTGACATGGGTCAGATTATCAGATTAGACTGGTCGTGAGGTGGACATGGGTCAGATTATCAGATTAGACTGGTCGTGAGGTGGACATGGGTCAGATTATCAGATTAGACTGGTCGTAAGGTGAACATGGGTCAGATTATCAGATTAGACTGGTCGTAAGGTGAACATGGGTCAGATTATCGGATTAGACTGGTCGTGAGGTGGACATGGGTCAGATTATCGGATTAGACTGGTCGTGAGGTGGACATGGGTCATATTATCGGATTAGACTGGTCGTGAGGTGGACATGGGTCAGATTATCGGATTAATCTCCCACAGAACGTTGTATTCACCCCAGCCCACCTGGAAGAGTCTTTGTCTATACCCAGATCTCCCATTTCTTCTGTTGTCATATTCAAGGTCGTCTTATGCCTTTAAACAATCCTCTTCTTGGTCTGTCCTTGACGCGTCTCACAGGAACCACGTCTTCCACTATAATTCTTTCCAGTCCTCTGTGTCTTTTGACGTGGCCATAGTTATTTCCCCTGTAGAATGGTGTTTATTAGACAGCTCTTTTAATGTTTAAATCTGTAAGTATGTCAGATTTAGCAACTTCATTGCTCTTTTTCATTATCTAATGTATCTTAAAGATTTTTCTGTAGCATTTTGTTTTGAATCAATCAATTTTCCTCCTTGCTGTTTGCGAGATAGTCCATGATTCACAACCATATGTTGATATTGGGAAGATACATGCCTTGTAATGCCTTGTAATTTTCAGTAATTTTAATTTTACTGCCTTGCTGTTGTTCTGCCATAGGTTCATCAACGCATTTAATTGCTGTGTTGCTATTGCCAATCTTCCTTTTTATCTCTTTCTGACAGTCGCCATTGTTAGTTACCATAGACTCCAGATCATAGTTTGTTACAATTTTTAAGTTCTTCACTGTAGGTGAAGATTTTGGATTGGCTTTTTTGTGTTGTCAATGAACATTATCTTAGTTTTCTGTATATTTAGATAGAAGTTTTGTTCTTCACTCAGATTTTTAACACACTCAAATGTCTATTTTTTAATCCTTCTGCACTGTCTGAGAGGAGGACCGTGTCATCCGCTTATCTGAGATCTTGAATTATGTTGCTATTTATTGTGAAAGGGTCGAACTACACAAATCATCTTCATTGTTTCTTATATTTCTCATGATGTTCATGAGAAGATACATCCCTGCCTTTTTTTTACCCTTTTTTGTACTTCAAACCAATTTGATGTTTCACCCGCTGTTCTAAAACAGTTACTTGAAATCATAAACACTGCTAATCGTTCATGGTTGATCAACATTGGCGGGTACAAGCTTCGTTTTCGGCGAGGACCGTGGTGTCCCAGGGCACCCCGTTGAGGACCAGTACCTTTGAAACAAGGCTGCCAGCTTTTGCCGATAAGCCCAGTTTCCTAGCCAAGGCAAAATGCGCAGAATAAACACAAACACGCTCACAACAGGTCTTCATCGATTTTTCTCCATATCTCATTTCAGATTTCTTCATTCTCTGGAGTAAGCTTCTCACCCCTTCTTCTCTCTCTATCGCTATCTCTCTATTTATTTGTCTCTATCTCTTTCTCTTTCTCTATATCTATCTCTTTCTCTCTTTCTCTGTCTTTCTCGATCTCTCGCTTTCTCTTTCTCTCTTTCACGGGCTCTCTCTTTTTCTCTTTCTTTCTTTCTTTTTCTCTCTCTTTCTCTCTTTTTTTTCTCTCTCTTTTTCTCTGTCTGTCTGCCTGTTTCTTTCTTTCCTTCTTCCTCACAATGTCTGCCACATTCCAATTGTTCTTGTCACTTGATTTTTAAATTCCAGAAAACCTGTCTCTCCAGCAAAAAAACGTGATTGAATAGTTCCTCTTTCTTTGTAAGCCATGTCTGGAGTTGTCTCTAGATAAAGATAAGTTTGCCGTCACTCTTGTTAAAGATAAGTGTGCCATCTGTCACTTTCGGTAAAAAAATAAGTTTGCCATCTGTCACTCTCGATAAAGATAAATGTGTCATCTGTCACTCTCGATAAAGATAAGTGTTTCATCTGTCACTCTCGATAAAGATAAGTGTGTCATCTGTCACTTTCGATAAAGATAAATGTGTCATCTGTCACTCTCGATAAAGATAAGTATGTCATCTGTCACTCTCGATAAAGATAAGTGTGTCATCTGTCACTCTCGATAAAGATAAGTGTGTAATCTGTCACTCGACAAAGTTCGACATAACTGCTTCACCTGTTACTCTACAAAGACAAGTGCTTCATCTGTTACTCTACAAAGATAAGTACTTCATCTGTTACTCTACAAAAAGAAGTGCTTCATCTGTCACTCTACAAAGATAAGTGCTTCATCTGTTAGTGTACAAAGATAAGTGCTTCATCTGGTACTCTACAAAGATGAGTGCTTCATCTGTTACTCTACAAAAAGAAGTGCTTCATCTGTCACTCTACAAAGATAAGTGCTTCATCTGTTACTCTACAAAAAGAAGTGCTTCATCTGTCACTCTACAAAAAGAAGTGCTTCATCTGTTACTCTACAAAGATAAGTGCTTCATCTGTCACTCTACAAAGATAAGTGCTTCATCTGTTACTCTACAAAGATAAGTGCTTCATCTGTTGCTCTACAAAGATAAGTGCTTCATCTGTCACTCTACAAAGGCAAGTGCTTCATCTGTCACTCTACAAAGATAAGTGCTTCATCTGTTACTCTACAAAGATAAGTGCTTCATCTGTTACTCTACAAAGATAAATGCTTCATCTGTTACTCTACAAAGATAAGTGCTTCATCTGTTACTCTACAAAGATAAGTGCTTCATCTGTCACTCTACAAAGATAAGTGCTTCATCTGTTACTCTACAAAGATAAGTTCTTCATCTGTTACTCTACAAAGATAAGTGCTTCATCTGTTACTCTAGAAAGATAAGTTCTTCATCTGTTACTCTACAAAGATAAGTGCTTCATCTGTTACTCTACAAAGATAAGTTCTTCATCTGTTACTCTACAAAGATAAGTTCTTCATCTGTTACTCTACAAAGATAAGTTCTTCATCTGTTACTCTAGAAAGATAAGTTCTTCATCTGTTACTGTACAAAGATAAGTTCTTCATCTGTTACTCTAGAAAGATAAGTTCTTCATCTGTTACTCTACAAAGATAAGTTCTTCATCTGTTACTCTACAAAGATAAGTTCTTCATCTGTTACTCTAGAAAGATAAGTTCTTCATCTGTTACTGTACACAGATAAGTTCTTCATCTGTTACTCTACAAAGATAAGTTCTTCATCTGTTACAGCTCCGTTTGCAGCTATTCAATGATGGAGTGTTCATCATTCTTCAAAAATAAATATTTCGTCTCTCGTTCTTAACAATTAGTGTTTCTTCTTTGATTTGTAAAAAAATAGTAACGTTTCTCCAGTCGTTCATCAAAAATGTAATTATTTGTCACTCTCCAAATCGCAAGAATAACAGAAGAAGAAATAGAAGTGCGGCTCTTTAAAGTCAAGAAGTAACAAAATCATACTTCACATTCGAGAGGGTGACAAACAAAGACAAAATTCCTTCGCTGTCAAAGAACAGGTATCAGAAGTCTACAAAAAATTACTTTCTGCCTGGCTACACAACAAAGCTCTGCTATTTTCTAGAAACGAAGTATGCAATACCCTTGTTAGTATGGTGTCAAATATACGATATAAGACAAACAACCAATCCATATAAGGCAGATAAATACTTGGTGACATTCAATTATCCAATATTTAAGGTCAGAGACAGTCTTCCTGCATCTGAACAGGATGGATTCCAGACACTTTACTCTGACACTTGACACATAGTTTCAATCCTATTTTGTGTTTTGTTCTTTTAATATCCCACTTTAATAATTGTTGCACATATATATAATTTGTTTGATAATTTCTTTTAAATTTAATGTCTATAATGAAACACGCCTGGCCGATAAATTGTGCTTGAAATCAATAAGTGCGAATGTTTAGCATACAATAATTACAAAATTGGAATGGAGATTTAGCCAAATCTGGCATGAAATGGAGGAAAAGTGTAAACTCTCTCTTCTTTAAGGCATTTAAACAATTTCTGTGGTGGTTGGGCGGGGGGGGGGGGGGGGGGAGAAGAGAGAAAACGGGGGGGGGGGAGGGAGGGTATGATGTTAATGTCCATATTTTTTATGGACCTTCGGCACATACTTTGTTTTTTTTTAGGTAATGTGGTCAGTATTACGCCCGTGCCGCTTTACTTTCCCATGCAAATAAATCCGTTACCCATTTGAATTTGAATGAACCTGGAGGTCGTCAATCATAATTCAACCTTATCTCTTGTCCTTAGTAGCCCACTTTACTAACCATTGAGCTATCGCGCCCTCCAATAAGGGAATCATCATCATCATCAAGTACCGGGTCTGCTGGCGTAGGTGATTGTGTCTCTCCCCAATTTTCGATCTCGACAGTTATTTATCATTTCTGTTGTTGACTTCTGCCAAGCCATTCTCTTAAGCTGTCTGGTATTCTTTCTCTTTGCCTTCCACTATCTCTTCGTCCCTCAATTTTCCCAGTTGTTACAATATATTCCAGTTGTTCTCTTCTCATTACATGGCCAAAAAATGAATAAGGGAATCAAGTCACACTATACACGTCTGCGGACGATAATATTAGTGTCCACGTTTGTTATCGGCATATTTGGGCACTCAACAAAACAATCTTCATTCCAACGTTGCTACCGAAGTCAAACTGGGACGGTACACTCAAGAACAGAGAGAAAAAAATAATCACCACCGAAATTAAATGTGTATGACGCTTGAAACGAAACGGCCTGACAGATAAGATCAGTTGTAAAAAATGTTAAAAGAGCTAAAAAAAAAAATAAATAAAATAAGACGCGCCATTGAATACATAATCAAAAATAGATTATTAACAGATAAAATGGCTTGGCCACGTGATCAGAACGAAAGGTCAAAATATAACACGATGAGCCACCCACAGATGTTATGTGAGCACCAAAACTAAGGACTGGCCACAAGAATGATGTAAAATAAAACTTAAAGTGGTATTAAGCATGTGAAGTTGTAGAGAGACGGGATAAATTACGACATTTCGGCAAGAGTCTTCATCGGGTATAAAATAACATTTATTAAAGCCAAGACAATCGTGAAAGACAAGTACTAATCTCAAATCACAAAATGACTGAAGACGAACAGTGACCAGGTCCTATGTGTCTGTTGGTCACGTGATAAATAGTCAGGTCCCGATGGCCACAAAATTGCTCATTTGTAATTTGAAAAGAAAATGCCGAATGTCCAGAACAATTTGCGCTCAACACAGCATGTGATAGAGGTGGCTCATTGCCATACTGGTTGACGTAGGCGATCATGTCCTTCCACAATCTTCTATCCACGGCGCATCGTATCTATTCTGTTGTTGACCGTTTCCCATGTCATAACACCAAGCTATCTAGTATCTTCTCTCTTTGTCGTCTGGGGTCACTATTTCTCTGTATGTTGCCAGTTAGTTTAAAAAAAAAAAAAAAGTAAGGTACCCCTCTCACGCTAAGTGGCGTATAGGGAATTTGGTGTTAGTGGCCACAAATTTTACAGATCTTCGGCTCATGATTTTTGGGGTAATGTGGTCGGTATTACGCCCGTGCCGCTTTACTTTCTCATTTTAAAAAAAATCCGGTGCTCATTAAAGGCTAGGTGAACCGGAAGCCGTCTGTTAGGATCGAACCCTACATCTTGTCCTATGTAGCTCCCATATGTTGCCAGTTGTAACCGAGTATTCCAACGACCCTCTTCCGAAAAATGTTTGCTTGTTTTTTTCTGATGTTTTTTTAAAAGTTCCCTTTTTGTGTTAGCCTTTTGAGAATGTCCTCATTGGTCTCGTTAGCTGTCCAGGGAACTTTCAACATTTTTCTGAAAAATCCCATCTCTGTGACCTCTAATCGTCTTTTGATTTGTTTGTCTAATGACCATGATTCACTTCTATGTGTCAGAATTGGCTATATATAGCTCCAATGAAATCTCTTTCTCACTTCTATTGACATAGACATGTTCGTTGTTACGTTACACAACATTAACATAAGATGTCTCACTCGAAACAGAATCCGGAATTTTTTTAAAGGTTTTATTAACACTCATTTCTCCTGATTATACTCGACATTTTCCAGCTAACCTGTCTAAATACACAGTTGTCCTCTCGAACACTCGCGAACAACAACAGTATTGCATAGTTCCCCTCAGCCAAATGACAGGAACGCATTAGAACCTGGCGAACCACTACTCTATGTTTCAACAATTAGACAACACACAAACACTGTTTAAATTTTGTTTAAATATTTTCAAATGCGCTGGAACTATTGAATAAATGCTGAACTTCGTAGCTAGTGGGACACCCTGAATTGTCGATGAATTGTGAAGTCGCTGAATGATCTATAGAACCTCTATATTGTTGAAGCTATGCCAGTTTCTGGATCGTTTAATTTGTCACAAGTCAATGCTTATTTTGTTTCAGAAATCGATTCTGTGCAAACGAGAATATAGTAATCATATTACATTCCCATTTTCTCCAACAGAATCAAAGATGGACGCCACCGCGGGATTTACCATAAACAAAACTGACAAACGCTGACAGAAATCGGTTTCGGCTCGTGTAGCAAAATACAATTAGATAGACAAACAACCGAGGATTTGTAGAGAACCAGGACACTCAACATTTTGCTAGACTCGATACAACTTGCAACCGACCGGGACAGCTAGCAGAAGTGTGTTCTATAACTGACTACAGGATCGTGTGATAGTTCAGCAGATCAATATCCACAGATCGATACTGTCATGCTTGTTAAAAGCAACTAGAGTCAACGAAATACAATGTCGAATACTGATACATTCATTTTTTACATTCTCTCTCTCTCTCTCTCTCTCTCTCTCTCTCTCTCTCTCTCTCTCTATCTCTATCTCTCTCTCCAGAGCTTAATTTTTATGTGAGAATGTGTGCTTCTGTGTGCGCGTTTGATATATGTGTGTGAGTGTTTGTAAATTAGTACGCATGTCTGTTATGTGATGGAATTCTATCTACCGGTTATGCTGTGTTGAATAAACCCTCAAATGGTTTATTTATTCTTTCTTCATAATAACCTCGATACGCTCATCAATTATGATCTGAGTTTAGATAAAAACATAAACCTGAATACTGTATATACTTTTTTTCCCCACACTGCTGCCTTTCAGCTTCGAGGGAATATTGTGTGTTCGGGTCAAAGCTTTGTGATTCTTCTTCTCCTTCTTTCCTTTCTCCTTTGCCTTTCAGTGTCGAAGGGAGGTATAATTTGCGGCCTTTTGCTTTTCTGTTTTTGCCTCTGCTGCTGTTATGTTTCCTATGTTCCTAATATTTCGTCAATCCATCTTTTTCGTGGTCGGTCCTTGCGACCGATGTTTGTTGTTCTCGCAACGTTTATTGAAGGCTCGCTGCATTGTGTTTTGAACTTTCTGCCTTATCACGTGGCCAAATGATTTTATCTGTTGTTTCTTTATATCTTCTGTGGTATAGATTATTCCTAGATTTTTTTTCTCAGTTCTTCATGTTTGATCATATCTCTCAGGCTGTTTCCTGTTATTCGCCAAACACATTTCAGCTCGATTGTGGTTATTTATTCTCATTGTTCTTGCATCTAGAATCCAGGACTGACATTGGTAGTACAACAAATAACAGAACATATTCAAACATCGTTGCTTCTGGCACTGAAGTTGCACGTCTCTTTTCCCTATATCGTCATCTTTTGTTATGACTCTTCGCGCCGCGTTCAGTATTCTCCTCTGCTATCTCATTTCCGTTTGTGACGTTTTTTTCAGCTTTGGTTTTTTTAATTGTCCAATTTACGTTTGACAGCAGAGTGATGCTGGAAATATTGTATTTAATTAATTCCACATGAATCGGGTGTTCCATCTTTGTTTTGTGACATCTGAGCCACCTTTCAACCATCACTTCTTGTATGCAACATTGAGTTATTGTGTTACTTGCGGGTCATCATCAGTGCACTCCGAACATGTCCATAGGTGCTCAGATCGCATCCTCAGCAAGTCCAGCAGTGTCCAGCGACTGACGACTCCAGTTCTGTGTTTGTTGATAAGTCTCCTTATACACCCACTAAGTTTCTCATTTATGACTGTGCCCATCTTAACTCCCATCTTTTTTATCCGAAAAAGTGACGTGATTTGTGGTTGTCGAAGTGCTGTGCTCTTCCTACATCTCGGAGGGTATTGATAATGTCCGCCCTATCCATTGGTTGACCGTTCTTAACGACAGCGCAGCTAGCCAACCTGTCCGCTCTTTCTTTTCCCCGTACTCCTGAATGTCCAAGGACATAAACAAAGGTGACCTTACGTATTTTTTACTTCTGCAATGACTCTAACCAGTGCATGCGTACAGAGCCCGCTTCCACTTTTTTTATCATGCTCATCGATTCACTCAGTATACATGCGTGGGTGTAGTCTTGTGACTCTAACCATTTGAATGCCCTGGTCACTGCCATCATCTCCATCTTCATGCTATTCGTAGTCATGACGTATGCACCACTGACTTTGACTATTTTGCCTGCCGAGCGTGCTGTAAATGCCCATGGACTTCTTTTTTGTCGTATTACAGATCCGTCTGTATAGATGACTGCGTCTTTCTCATTGGTGTTATCGCAGATGAGACTGTTGGCCTCCGCATTGACCACGACCGGGTTCTGTTCCCTACTTTTTCTGTCGAGTGTGACAATACAAGAGAATGTCCCCTTGAATGACGTAGGCACAGGTATCCACTCCTCGCCAGCGCTGATATTAGTAAGCCCACAGATCTGTTTGATGACATCTTCTGCTCGGCCCACCCATGACTTGCCTCTGTTTAGCCTGACTCCTTTCCTTGTGTTGAGCTCGTGGTACAATGGATTCTCTTTATCTACACTAATCTTCTGGTATGCTCGTGCTCTCCAGATCTTGATTCTGTCATCCAGGGTTGGAAAGTCGAGAAAATACCTCATTGCTACACACGGAGTGTCCCTCGTACACCCCAAGATAATGCGCATGGCTTGATTCTATATTTTCTCCAGCCTGTCAATTTGAGTCGTACTGACAGTAAGAATTGCCAGGGCATGCTCGATTGGTGCGAGGACTAATCCCTGGAACAGAAGAGTAAGTAGCCTCTGCTCGATGTTGGCAGCTGCAATGACCTTCAAGGCGGCTAATCCTTTGCTGGATTTTGTTATCACATGGTTGACGTGGCCGACAGGCTGCGATCAAACTTAACTCCAAGGTATGTCATCAACTTGTCCCTGGTCATTTCATCAGCTCCCATTCGTACTACCGGTGTGGTCTATTAATGATATGATTGTTAAAGGAGAACTATGAAACTGATGCTTTATTAGGATTAACCAAGGCACATGAAACCCCACACCAGGAAGAAATGCGATCGAGTTCATCTTGCATTGTGGAGGCGATTTCCTATCTGTCTTTTCCCTGTCGATATACCAGAATATCATCAGCAAAAGTCATAGTTCTTTCCCTCCCATCCAACTGTTGTTCCGCGGTCGTTATTGTGTACACGTTAAATAGAACTGGTGACAATGGTGAGCCTTGTGGCAGCCCTGGACAAATGGATGTTGGCTCGGACGACCACATCTCCACATCTGAGTATCACCTTCCTCTGAATCAGTGCAGCAGCGATCCATCTAATGAGGAAGGGGTGCACCGCCAGTTTGAGGAGCATATGCATGAGGTATTCAAATGGTACCCTGTTGTATGCATCCTCCAGATCTATAACAGCAGCACATGTCTCCTCTCGTCTGTGGAAACCTTCGAAGACGTCATAGGCGAAGACTGCCGCATTGAGCCTTGTCTTTTTGTTATATCTATAACCTCTGAGTGTGGGTGGGAATGCGCGTTTCTGTTCAAGGTGACAGGTGATGACACGGGCAACTATTTTCTCCAGCAGCTTGCCCGCAGTGTTCTGCTTTGTGATAATTATGTAGGCACTGATCTGCGAATGGTCTTTATTGGGCTTCGGTAGCGGTAGTAAGTATCTGTGTAGCCACTCATCCTTAATCTGGCCATTCCGAATACTGGCATTAAACTCTTTGACCACTTTGTTCAAGTCGTCGTCAGTTAAATCGTCTATGTCGTAGTACCGAACACCATCTGGACCAGGAGGAGTGTTGTGTGACCTTTTAAGTGTCGTGCGAATGGTATCGGTTGTGATTGTGAGATCTTATCCCAGCACTACATCCTTCCACATTTCTGACAGCGACCCCCGTATCCTCATTCTTACAGCCTCATTTCTTTGGTCAGTCTGCTCAATGTAGCGGGCAAGCAGGGCCATCCCTTTGCTCTCATCAGATTTGTGCCACATCTGGCCTGTACTCTGAAAGTCTAGTATGCCTCTGTGTCGTGTTGTGCCATTCATGCTCTGATGAAGGCGCTAGAATGTGACTATCGATTTTTCTGAGCACAGTTTTTTACAGAAATCATTTCATTTGGCATCCTTAGCCTGCTTAGCACATAGTTCAAAGGGCATCATGTTTTGGTCGACCTCTTCTTTCAGGCGCTTCAAGAGCTCAGGTTGTGTTTTTTCCATTTTTTATGGCTTTCTGCCATTCCTTGTCTCTTGTACCGCAAAGCTTCCTCGACTTCTACGTTTCACCAGCGTGGCTGCGTCCATCTCTCCTACCTCCAACGAGCGGCGCTCTCTGTTTCCTATGTCTTATTTTGCTAATGATATATATATATATATATATATATATGCAACATATGTTGTCGTGTCCTTCGTTTGGTAACAACACGCATCAAAGGTTGTTCACGTCTGTAAGTTGCTTTAGTTGTGTATTCTCAATAAATACGTCTGTTCCTCGTTATTCTTGTTGTTATCGCTAAAACATATGTCCTATCTAAGTATATATATATATATATATTTGGTTATTTGGTTATGGAAGACCCCGGTATCGCTGCAAACGAATTAAAATCCATAATTGCTCAACCGCCCGTGCCAGTGTAGTCATCTGAATTAATATCTCATCTCCCAAACAAAGAAAGGTAACTGAAGTCCCCATCGTAGTAGTCTCAGCACACGCCAAAAGACATAAGGCGAAATCGCGCAGAAAGTGAACACAGCCAACTGTTCCCTGTCATATATCATCATTCATAGTAAACAATCGAAATATCGAAACATGATCAAAACGGATGAGACACACAGCTCACGGTGTGCACAGAGCACTTAACTCAGTAGCTCCTGCAACAAGCCGGACTTGGAATATGAGGAAACTGCAACAAGGTACACTTTTCATGCATAGCCTTCATTTTTTTCCCGCCGCTTATCCACCATATACCGGAAGTTCACGTCCTCTTGAAAATGTTGATCGTCGTATTTTTTAAAAATGTATAGCGCTTGATGATGTTAGGCCATCGTTGTTGTCTCCAATTCCGAACATATAAACACACAGTTCGTCGTCAGATTATCCCCGTCGCACATCAAACAACAGACCGTAAGATTAACGTACGGCCGGTCTAGGGATGTACGATGAGCCATTACGATGACGTAGTGTAGCACACAACAATCATATATATATATATATATATATATATATATATATATATATATATATATATATATATATATATATATATATATTGTATAAATGAGAAAATTGAAAGCAAAGAGAAAATGCGATGCCAGCCACAAAACGAAACAATCACAATTTTTGGCCACGTTATAAAAATGAAACAGTTTGATATGTTGTGACAAGAGGGAAAACAAGAGGAAAGAAAAGATAACGGGAATCAAAGAGAAAATGACTAGACATTTAAAAAGAATTATTTTGTATGAAATCGACACAAAGAGAAAATGACTAGACATCTAAAGAGAATTATTTTGTATGAAGTCGACACAAAGAGAAAATGACTAGACATTTAAAGAGAATTATTTTGTATGAAGTCGACACAAAGAGAAAATGACTAAATATTTAAAGAGAATTATTTTGTATGAAGTCGACACAAAGAGAAAATGACTAGACATTTAAAGAGAATTATTTTGTATGAAGTCGACACAAAGAGAAAATGACTAGACATCTAAAGAGAATTATTTTGTATGAAGTCGACATAAAGAGAAAATGACTAGACATCTCAAGAGAATTATTTTGTATGAAGTCGACACAAAGAGAAAATGACTAGACATCTAAAGAGAATTATTTTGTATGAAGTCGACACAAAGAGAAAATGACTAGACATCTAAAGAGAATTATTTTGTATGAAGTTGACACAAAGAGAAAATGACTAGACATCTAAAGAGAATTATTTTGTATGAAGTCGACACAAAGAGAAACTGACCAGACATCTAAAGAGAATTATTGTCGACAACAGAAGTGACAAACAGCCTGTAGAGATATTGATAGAGAAGCAAGATAGACGTCTCAGTGCATGGCACCTGATAATGATGATGATGTTTAGTATATTCAAATTATGTTTAAGAATCTTCGGAGGCATTTGTTTTCGAATACAATTAGTCTCTTTCCTAAAGCTTTTGTGAAACACCCTCCAGGTCAACAAAAATATAGTGACAGCAAGAACTGAAAGGTGATCTGGAAAGCTGCCGAGTAGAGACAAAAATTAACGCTCTAAAATCTAAATTATATATTATCTTTTCACTTCACTAATATAACTGACGTATCCGCTTCATGTAAACGAACTACTTAACTGACTCTGGTGTATTCCATTTAACCGACCTAGTTAATATATATGCGTCCCATTAAACCGAACTATTTAATAGCTGTGCCTCCCATTTAAACGAACTATCAAATTCCTACGTATCCTAAAGCACAATTTGTTATTGGTTTCGAACAAAGCAATAAATAAAGTTCACTTCAAAGCGTGGACTGATTCTTATCAAAACAGATTCTGGAACATTCCTATGTCTTTTCCTCTTCAGCTTAACTTTCGCCCTGCACTATAAAATAATCATACATTTGGTTGGACATGCAAGATTTATATTGTTTCATTATTTTTCAGCTTGATTTAGCTGTCTGCGTACTACACTCACACTGCATTAACTTTTAATGCCATCACAAACCTTTACAGAACATCTGCCGATCAAATTTTAAATATCCTGACACTTCATCTCATTACTTTATGTAGTAATCACTAGACAAACCATATCCGCGTTGTTTTTTTTTTCCTTTTGTAAAAAGACATGCTTTCCTCTTCTTAGTCCGCACTTAGAAGGACGGCATAGATGCTCTAGCTTATGTTCTATCACCACCTTTTTATCACTTCTCTGTATCCCATCCCTCTTTCTATACCCCTCCTTCTACTACCTCTCTATCTATATCTATTACAGTCAACCATTACTCTAAACTACCCCTCTTTCTTCCACCTCTCTATCTATATATATTACAGTCAACCATTACTCTAAACTACCCCTCTTTCTTTCACCTCTCTATCTATATATATTACAGTCAACCATTACTCTAAACTACCCCTCTTTCTTCCACCTCTCTATCTATATATATTACAGTCAACCATTACTCGAAACGACCCCTCTTTCTTTCACCTCTCTATCTATATATATTACAGTCAACCATTACTCGAAACGACCCCTCTTTCTTTCACCTCTCTATCTATATATATTACAGTCAACCATTACTCGAAACGACCCCTCTTTCTTTCACCTCTCTATCTATATATATTACAGTCAACCATTACTCTAAACTACCCCTCTTTATTTCACCTCTCCATTTATATCTATTACAAACAACCATTACTCTAGATCACTGTCCTTCTATCACCTCTCTATCTATTCCTGTTACAATCAATAGGTACTTGAAATCACAATTATTAATATTGTTGCTCCTCACCCAAAAACAAATGAAAACTAAACACTCCACTCCCTATCGATTTCAATAACTAGTTACTATCATTCTTCAATAGGACAACAGACAAGAAAATCACTGGAGTCTGTAGAAATGTGGTTTTACAGAAGAATGTTGAGAGTACCATGGACAGCTAAGAAGAGTAAAGAAGATGTTCTGAGAGAGGTCAAAAGCAAAAAGAGAGCTAATTTCCAATGTTAGGAAGAAACAATCATCATTTTTTGAGAGAACAACTGGAATATATTGTAACAACTGGAAAAATTGAGGGACGAAAAGATAGAGGGAAGCAAAGAGAAAAAATAACAGACAGCTTACGAGAATGGCTTGGCAGAAGATCAACAACAGAAATGATAAATAGTTGCTGAGATAGAAAGTTGTGGAGAGACATGATCATCTACGCCAGTAGGCCCGGTACTTGATGATGATGATGATCATTCTTTACGGCGGTTACCCCATTCCAGGGACCTGCACGGGGACTTAAAGGACTGGAGAATAAAGGCCGTGTGTTCAGACGCCACCAGGTGGTCTAAACTGAACAATAATTTATTAATTATCAATATAAAGACAATGTATTTTCTTGACCTTGATATTGTTGGATGATTCACTGTTTGATATAGATTTACTAAGTAAGTCTGCAATTGGCTATGGTTGATCGGTAGTCAAAACAAGCCATCAACATGGAACATCTATTGTTTATTAAATTATAAATCTAGAATCTTAAATAGAAATGACGACAGTATCATCTATGATCAATGGAAGAAGGTGGGCATATACTACTGGCCACGTGATAAGAACAGACCGCGAACAAATCTCAAAGCAGGCCCTCAAATGGAAACCATAGGGTAAAAGAAAAAGCGATCGACACTAAAAAAATAGAACACTGCGGTGAGAGGCAACAACAGCAGGTATCAGTTTCCATGACAGGAATGAGCATCTCGCCCAAAAAGGGACGTGTGAAGAAATGCAATGCGGATCCTGTGCAAGGTCTGACAGTTGGTAGCTAAGATCGGGAGGTCATAGAAAGTGTAGAATTTATTCCCAATATGCCACCTGCGGGTTGAAAGGATAATAGAGAGACAGTGACGTGCTGTCATGACAGAACAAATAAACTGATCAGTTGAAGTATCATTTCTATCATCACTGTAACTTCAATTCGAGATGTACACAATCCAAAACAAAATTGTTGTTCTTCTTCTCTTTCCTTTCTCATTTCCCTTTCAGCGTCGAGGGGGAGATATAATTTGCGGCCTTTTGCTTTTCTGCTTGCCTCTACTGCTGTTATGTTTCCTAGTGTTGCTAATATTATATCAGTCCATCTTTTTCATTGTCGACCCTTAGGTCTGGTGTTCTCCTAGCATTTATTGAAGGTTTGTTGTGTTGTGTACTTTCTGCCTTGTCACGTGGCCAAATCATTTTATCTTTTCTTTCTTTATACATTCTATGCTGGGTGTTATTCCTAGCTTTTTTTCTCAGTTCTTCATTTCTGATCTTATCTCTCAGACTTGTTCATGTCATTGGTCTAACACATTTCATCTCGAAGTGGTTATTTTTGTTAGTGTCCTTCATCTAGGCTCCGGGACTGGTATGAGTAGCACAACGTTGGAATGAAGATTGTATTGTAGAGCGCCCATTTTGTCTCTAGAGTTATTTCCTTGTTGAACAATAGTGGTGATAGCTGTCCAATGATTGGACAAGGTTTGTTGCATCTGGAATCTATTCCTGCTGCTTGTTAAATGTCGTTTGTCACTAGATTTCCTAATTATTTAAATTCATCTCCTTTTTGTTTACTTTTCAGCTGTCTATAGTTATGTTGATGTTCTGCTTCTCTTTTGCAATATTCATGACTTATGTTATGTTGATTTCCATGTTGAATTTTGTGCCTGTGCTGTTGGGTCTATTTATGCTTTCTTGTAGGTCTTCTATTGTTCCATGTATCAGTGCTTGATCATCTGCAAAAAGAAGCTCGTTGATCTCCTCGTGTCTCCGATGGGTTGGCAAACTTATTTATATAGTGCATGTGTGTAATGAACAATAGGGGAGATAGTACGCACCCCTGTCTTATTCCTGATCTAACATCGAAGTGGCTTGTGTAACCTGCTGCTGTTCTGACTGTGCAGCTGTTTTTGATGTAGAGACCTTTAATTAGGTTGGTTACATGTTGGTTTACTCCGTATGTTGTTAGTATCTCCCACAGTTGTTCTCAACGTCAGTACATCCTCTGTTTTATTCTTCAGAACCCCATTTGAGAATCGCTTAACAATAGTTCTATTAGTGGTCTCAGCCTTTTTTCCATAATTTTGGCGTATAACTTTCCCCACGTGCCTGAGAAGTAATATACCTCTATATCGAGAATTGTTGAAGTGAAATATAGGGCGTAGATGATCCCTGCCAGAACAATTATGTTACTGGCAACAAATGAGCGAAACAAAACAAACTGTTCCAAACTTGCACTGGTCTTGTCTTCCTGACGCCAAAATAGACATTTAGTTGAGGCAAAGATAAGAGCAGTTCACAGTCACAAGATATGTTAAACCGTTTTACCGGGAGATGGGTGCGAGGTCGATGTTTGGGGTATGACGGGGGGCGTGGAGGGAGGATACCGAGAAATGGTGAAGCTTTGAACCACCGTCTTGTCGAATATAAAGATAAAATAGTGACGTTAAGCTTTAAGCAAATAATAGCTTATCTGAGTCTACCAGTGTGGCAAGAAGTAGTCTAAGTTGATCCACTTAATTGTAGTGACTAGGCAATGTTCATGACGTAAACGACAACAGGTGTATTAGGAAATTCTTAGGAATGTATTTTCCTGACAACTTCTCTTTAGTTTAGATTCAATGTGGCTGGGCAGAGAGCTGCTTGTACCTAAGAAATATATGATGGGTAGAGAGGCAGATAGACATAGAGACATACAGACATAGAGACAGACAGAGAGCTACTTATACCTACGGAATATATGAGGGGTAGAGAGACAGACAGAGAGACAGACAGAGAGACAAACTTAGAGACAGACAGACAGAGAGACCGACAGAGAGACAGACAGAGAGACAGAATTAGAGACAGACATAGAAACAGACAGAGTGACAGAGAGACGGACAAACATAGAGACAGACAGAGAGACAGACAGAGAGACAGACAGAGAGACAGACAGACATAGAGACAGACAGACATAGAGTCAGACAGGGAGACAGACAGAGAGACAGACATAGAGACAGACAGAGAGACATACAGAGAGACAGACAGAGACATAGAAACAGGCAGAGAGAGACAGATATAGAGACAGACAGAGAGACATGCAGATATAGAGACAGACAGAAAGACAGACAGGCAGTCAGACATAGAGACAGACAGAGAGAGACAGACAGACAGACAGAGAGACAGACAGACATAGAGTCAGACAGAGAGACAGACAGAGACATAGAAACAGGCAGAGAGAGAGACAGGTATAGAGACAGACAGAGAGACATGCAGATATAGAGACAGACAGAAAGACAGACAGGCAGTCAGACATAGAGACAGACAGAGAGAGACAGACAGATAGACATAGAGACAGACAGAGAGACAGACAGAGAGACAGACAAACAAATAGACAGACAGAAAGACATAGAAACAGGCAGAGAGATACAGAGATAGAGACAGACAGCGAGGCATGCAGATATAGAGACAGACAGAAAGACAGACAGGCAGTCAGACATAGAGACAGACAGAGAGAGACAGACAGATAGACATAGAGACAGACAGAGAGACAGACAAACAAATAGACAGACAGAAAGACTGTTAGACATAGAGACAGACAGAGAGACAGACAGATAGACACAGAGACAGAGACTGTCAGACAGACAAATAAGCAGAGAGACAGACAGGCAGAGAGACAGAGAGACAAACAGCCAGACAAAGTATGAGAAATGTATGAAGTTAAAAAACATCTTTCTCTTTTCTTTCTAGCATGCACGAGATGGCTACTGAAAGTGAATAATCCTTTTTGTCGTCCGTCCTTAAAATGACATTAAGTGGGCGTAGATGCGCTGCGTTGTGTTTTATTTGCGTCCTTTGGCCCAAACATCCGACTTCAGCAAGGCATTTTTAGGTATCGGTTTCCCTTCCCTCTCCGATTCCTTTTAGTTTGGCCGACTGGATATTCTTTTTCCAGGAGCACCTCTGGGAGATGGAGCAGGGTCTTGATCAGTTCTGTTTCTTGCTGATCTCCGACGCATGCAGTCAGCTATGGTTCGCTGACCGGACTTAGCTCAGCTGCTGGACTGGTGTCTTGGCCTTTGTTAATAAATGAGAGACTGGGGTACTGGTTGGTCTCGAGGCAAGACGCGGGTCTCGAGACAGAGAGGTTGTGGTGAGTTCAAATCCCGGCTGGACAAGTTAGGATTTTTATTTATGATTTTTGTCATCGGCAGCGAGGCCCGGCTTGAAACGTCAATTAGTCATCGACGGAAAAAATATGAGTACCTCCGAAGTCTGAGTAATATGTCTGTACGGTGAGGGACCCCTGTGCACACGGCTGCCAGGGAAAAACGGATTAACACGCAAAATTCAGTTCCTAGTTTATAGGGACTTTGACAGAGCTTAAAGATTGCGAGCGAAAAAAACAAAAGAATGAGAGAGTAGCAAAATTAAGAGGGAAAAATGTATTCCCGTCACAAAATCTGTCGTTGTGGAGCGAAACATTTCCTCGTACTAGGCTGCAGCATTTCGAGGTGAGGGGGCCAGTGCTCTTCATCGCTGCAACTATTTTTTCCCCAACTATGTGAGGCAAGTACCCATTCCTTTATCGGGCGGATCGCCTTGAGAGAGTCAAACAACGTTCGACCAATATTTTCAAATGTCATTGCTTTAATTGTGATAGCTCCACAGACGCTTCGGGAGAGAATATGGTATATGTCTAGAAAAAAAAGGAAGAAAGGAAGAAAGAAAGAAAGAAATGAAGAAAGAAAGAAAAAGAAAGAAAGAAAGAAAAAAAAAAAGAAAGAAAGAAAGAAAGAAAGAAAGAAAGAAAGAAAGAAAGAAAGAAAGAAAGAAAGAAAGAAAGAAAGAAAGAAAGCGTCCAAACTATAGAGAAAGAGGGAGTGAGATAGAGAAAGGAGAGAGCCAGAAATATGGATTTATACCCAAAAAACACTCAATTATAGTAGCACGCTTGCTTTTCTCAAGGGAGGCGCTAACGCATGCCAAGGACCGGCAAGAAAATGAGAAAATGTGAAAGGGCAACCACTTTTATGAAATAACTGATTTCAGAAGGATAAAAATGTAAACTTGATGAAACAACATTCTAGGAGACACATTTTTCTACAGAAGAAATTGGAAAATGTTGGGAAATAAAGAGAAACTATGGCCCTGGCTATATTACGTTAACCAACTTAGGGCATTGCCAACAGCTCTTTGTTATTAATAGGAGATAGAAGCTGATGACGACAAACAACATAGATATACAACTCTCTTCTATGTTTATCTACTTTGTTTGTGTTCCAGGAAAGAGGAGCCAGTGGTGGGGTGTGATATACACTAAAAAGTATGGTGACAGCTTTACAAACAAAAGGAACAACAAAATACTGACGTTTCGGCCGGCGGCCTTCTTCAGAAGACGGGAACAACGACAACAGACACCTAGAGCTACATGGCGGATGATAAAGTTAGGGAGAGGTGGACAGAGAGATGAGAGATAGGATGGTGAGACGAGAAAGAAATGTGTCACATGTTGGAGGATAGGTGAAATGTAGAGATCTTAAGTAGAGATAAATAATGTGGAACTGAAAGCTAAAAGATATGAAGAATAAAAAGTATAAAATGTATAAAGAATATTATATATTAAAATATATAAAGGAAATATATGACTTACCTAGAGTGACTAGAGTGCCCTGTAGAGAGTGTGGTTTTATTCTTTAAGGCCCAATTCGATGTGGTGTTCCTTTCTCTTTTCATTCTGACGTTCGTTCGTTGGCTACTAAAGGAATTGATTGTCCATTTCGACATCTGTCCTGAAACGAAAACAGGTTGGTCCTAGAAACATATGAAGACAAAATGTTGAGACAAGAATAAAAAAAATGAACACGTGAAAGAGATGGCAAAGGACAACGTTGATTATGTTACATTTGCCCATGTTTGTGGGCCAATGTCTCTATGAGGGAAAAAAAATATAGTAAAGACTACAAAGATACAAGCACAAAACTATAAATATCGTGCGAGACCGAGAATAAAGCTGGACAAACTTGCAAGAAAAATTCATGTAAAACTGCATTCTTCTTTTAATTTCCTGAACTCCGGTCGGAACATAGGACACCCACAAGAGATCTCCACCCAGTCCAGTCTGGAGAAAACGTTGGACAACTCTCGCCAGAACCTGCCAGCCTCTTTCATCCCATCATGTATGAGTTCGTCGGTATGTAGTCTGCCTCTTCTTTGTTTACCAGGTGGTGTCCATGTTAGTGCTATTTGCCTGATTTGTTCCATTCATAGAACGTGGTCTAACCATTTCCAACATCTTTTCACTTCTTGATTGATGATGTTAAAATGTCTGATATTCTGGCGACATCTTTGTTCTTAATTTGTTCATCCCAACAGATGAAGTTTAGAAGCTTCGTAAGACCAACATTGCAGAGGGCAGCTAAACTAATAGAGAAATAAACAAACTACAACCTTTTAGCAACAGACATTTATCATAAACAGATTTTGTTCAGAACACATTTTATCTTGTTTTCTTATTAGTTTAGCTTCCCAACACAATTTTACATATTTTTGTTTTCAAATATAGGGTAGAAGGTTAATTTCATTGTCTCCTGTCTTGAACTCATCTTTTAAGACACGTCTTGCCTGCCCCTTGGCGTCAGTTTAACAATATCAAAGTCAATTATGACTGACAAAATGGTGCACTGATAACGTAGTTTAGAGCAAATATACGTTTCACAAGGCGAGAAAACAACTGTTCGTTTCTTCTTTTTTTTTTACTTTCTGTTTGCATAGTCGACTTAACACTCTCATCCGCTTGTCGTAACTAGTTTAAGTCTAATCACAGCTGTTTGTTTTCACCTCAAAGTGCCATTTTAGTTACAACCTTGGAAACTTTGAAGCATCTATAGATGATGTTCTGGGCCTCATTCCACGCATTCTTACAAATTAATATTTGATGGAAGTGGTTACCATTTGGGATAAGGACACAGGGAACAGGCAAATAATTTCAGTACTGCGGTAAAGCTAGCAGCAAGGAGCCAGTAGTGGGGTGTGACGTTCACTCATACAAAGTAGATGACAGCCTTACATTAAAGGAACACAACAAAATACTGACCATGCGGCCTTCTTCAGGAAACGAGAACGACTACAAACGGTGATGCACAGGTAGATATTGCTACATGTAGGATGATTAAGTGAGAGTGAAGTGGACAGAGGGATAAGAGATAGAATTTTGAGAAGAGAAAGAGATGTGTTACATGTTAGAGCAATAGGTGAAATGTAGAGATATTAAAATATATATATAAGTATAGTGAAATAATTGTAAAATTTAAAAAAAATTAAATAAAAATTATAAAATAAAATATAAAATTTAAAAATGTAAAAACATAAAATGTTTAGCTAAGTAATATTTATTGATGAATTATATTATAATAGTTAATGCTCGTAACAAAAATATCCAGAGTTGGCAAACCTGATAATTTATGAAGTACAGTATTCAACATGCAGGCACAAACAGTTTTTTTTTTAATTAAATAGTACAACTTCTCCTTTTCGCTCTCAAAAGAGGAATAATGCGCATTTTATCATCCTAGAAAGATACAAATACGCAAATCAACTAAAGAATCATTGACAAAAAACTGTGTACAGATCACGATTTGTCAAGTTATTTTTTTTCTAGAAAAAGAGTGTTTAAAAACCAATATTCGAAGTAGTATAAATATACCTGATAAGTCTGAAGGCCAAGTCTTTAGAAAGAAAATTAAAAGATATAGCGGTTCTGTTGTACAAGAAGTAGAAACAGCTGTTGGCAAATAAACGAGTCAATTTCGCTGTTTTCAAAAAGTAGTCATGGAAAAAATGTGGGTTATGGGGGTCACTGTCAGGACGTTAGCGTTATTAAGATTTTATTTCTGAGGCGGTATGAGAGAGAGAGAGAGAGAGAGAGAGAGAGAGAGAGAGAGAGAAGGAGAGAATGTGTGTGTGTGTGTGGAAGAGAGAGAAAATGAACAAGAAATGCAAGTAACGAGAAAAAAATGGGAGAGAAAATAATCAATATATAGTGAGAGAGAGAGTGTGTGTGATACTATAAATGAGATGGTCATACAATAAGAACGCAACGAGAAAGAGAGAAAGAAAGAGAGAGAGAGAGAGAGAGAGAGAGAGAGAGGTTGGTCGTGAGAGAAACGAAAATGCAAGAGAGAGAGACAAGTATAAGAGAGGCAGAGAGAAGAAACGGAGGAGGGGAGAAGTAGAAAAGAATAGCTCGAAGAGAAGAAAAGTGTAAAAGGAGGATAGTGATTACTTGGAGAAACAGAAAGTAGGGAATGAACAAGAAAGTGAGACCAAATAAGATCAATATAAAGAGGGTGGGAATGAGGTGGGTATAATTAGGTGGGGTGGTGGGATTGTAGCGAACGAGGGATGAAAGAGAGACCGGAAGATGATTACATGTTCTAATTGAACCAGCTATGATCATGAATGAACGTACTAGTTAATTAAATAATTGAATAATTGAATAATTGTAGCTGAATACAAAATTTATTGTATGTTGTTGCTGGTTTAAAGTGGTGTATGTCAATATCGTTAGCTCTTAAAAGGGCGTAAGTTGCGCTGTGTCGTGGCTTTACATCATGATGCGACATATGTGACTTTCTGCGACAAAACATACGACTTCATCACAGAAGTTTGTGATATCATCTTTCTTTCCTCTTCGATCCGCATAAGCTGAAGCAGACTCATTAGTTTCCTGGACCAACAGAACGTGATGAGACAGACTAGTTAGTTTCCTGGACCAACAGAACGTGATGAAGCAGACTAGTTAGTTTCCTGGACCAACAGAACGTGATGAAGCAGACTAGTTAGTTTCCTGGACCAACAGTACGTGATGAAGCAGACTAGTTAGTTTCCTGGACCAACAGAACGTGATGAAGCAGACTAGTTAGTTTCCTGGACCAACAGTACGTGATGAAGCAGACTAGTTAGTTTCCTGGACCAACAGAACGTGATGAAGCAGACTAGTTAGTTTCCTGGACCAACAGAACGTGATGAAGCAGACTAGTTAGTTTCCTGGACCAACAGAACGTGATGAGACAGACTAGTTAGTTTCCTGGACCAACAGAACGTGATGAAGCAGACTAGTTAATTTCCTGGACCAACAGAACGTGATGAAGCAGACTAGTTAGTTTCCTTGACCAACAGAATGCGATGAAGCAGACTCGTTAGTTTCCTGGACCAACAGAACGTGATGAAGCAGACTAGTTAGTTTCCTGGACCAACAGAACGTGATGAAGCAGACTAGTTAGTTTCCTGGACCAACAGAACGTGATGAAGCAGACTAGTTAGTTTCCTGGACCAACAGAACGTGATGAGACAGACTAGTTAGTTTCCTGGACCAACAGAACGTGATGAGACAGACTAGTTAGTTTCCTGGACCAATAGAACGTGATGAAGCAACCTAGTTAGTTTCCTGGACCAATAGAACGTGATGAAGCAGACTCGTTAGTTTCCTGGACCAACATAAAGCGGTGAAGCAGACTAGTTAGTTTCCTGGTCCACCAGAGAGAGATGAAGTAGAATAGTTAGTTTCCTGGATCCCCCGAAAGAAGACGAAGTAGACTCGTGGTCAATTATGATTCACTTCTTCTTATGGTAATGTTGAGCTATAAGTCACTGGTCGCTTTCAGTCCTTACATTGCAAGCTGTCATCTTTCTCATATAGTCTTTAATATATATCAATAATAATAATGTATTTCTAAGTTTATATTAACTTTTAGGAGGAAAGACAGGTGACAACAACAGAGCTGGAAGCTATCAGCGACACATAGCTGATGGCTTGCGTCAGGATCGGTGATCCACACTAACTTCAACCCTATACCAGCTCCTCGCGGTGCTTCTAGAAATAGGCTGACAAGTCCAGTCTGGACAAGCGAGTAGGGATCGATGAAGGAAGGCAGTTCGATGTTCAAAAATATCGTGCTGAAGTGTAGATCCATTAAGCCTAAAGGCGCAAACAAATCGCCGCACAGTTCATGTTCATCCACTTAACGTCCTTTTAAGGACATATAACAAAGTGGACTATCAATTCCTTCAGGATACATTGGCTGGACATCAGAAAGAAAGAAAGAAAGAAAGAAAGAAAGAAAGAAAGAATCGTAATTCTTGGAAACTCTTAGTATTACTAAGAAATTGACCCTGGGGTAACAAAATATTAACACAGTAGCTTTATGACATAGTTTTGCATGTTTTTGTGTTTCTTCTCCACATCAAAAAAATGTAATTTCCCTTTCTGAAATTTAATTGTCCTCATTATCATGTGCCATACCGGTTGGCGTAGGCGATCATGTCCCTCCACAATATTCTATCTACAGCGCATCGTATCAGTTCTGTTGTTGACTGTTTTCGATGCCATGACACCAAGCTATCCAGCATTTTCTCTCTTTGTCGTCCGCGATCTCTCTTTCCTTTTATTTTGCCAGTTGTAACCAAGTATTCAAACTTTCCTCTTCTCATGATGCGCCCAAAAAATGTTGATTGTTTCTTTCTGATGTTTTTTATGAGCTCCCTTTTTGTGTTGGCCTCTTTGAGAACTTCCTCATTGGTGTTTTCAGCTGTCCAGGGAACTTTCAACACTCTTCTGAGAAATCCCATCTCTGTGGCCTCTAATCGTATTTTCATTTGTTTGTCTACTGTCCATGATTCGCTTCCCTAGGTCAGAATTGGTTCTACATAGCACCGATGAAATATTTTTCTCACTTCTATTGGCATAGATTTGTTAAAAAATATTTTTTTCCATTTTCTGAAATGCTATTTTGGCCTGCGTTATTCTGCTTTTTATTTGTGTGGTGCATCTTCCATCTGATGTTATTATTGTGCCCAAGTATTGACGCATTGTACGTTTTTCAGATTTGTCCTGTTTATTTGTATGCTGCATGATGGTGATGATTGTTTCTTTGATATGACCTTTACTTCTGTTTTCTTACTATGTTTTTTTTTTCTGAATACCCTAGTAAAAATGTGTACCCGTACTTCTAGTGTTCATGCATTAATAGTGTGTTGTTTGTCAGCGAGTGAAAGCAAAATGTTCTCGTTCATTGTGTATGACCGTCTAATTGTGGCCATGAAAGGAGACGGTGAACGAACTGTGACCAGTTCATCTTCGACCGCTAAGATTTATTATTGTAAAGTTGTCAGATAAGAGTTCTTTATTGGTTTAATGTTGCTTCAAGCATTAGATTGTTTAAAGAAAAAAAAGATTTATATTGGTTTAATGTCAAGCTGACTCTCATCTGTCGGCCCAAATGAAAAAGAAAGCTTAATGTGTACACTAGAATGTGGATTTATATAAGAAATGGGAGAATTGGGTGGAAAGAAAACAAACTATCAAGTCTTAAAACAACTAAAAATGTTTCTGATTTTAAAACTTCTAAGTTCTAAAAATGAACTAATGTTTCTCAGGAGCTCCCTTTTTGTGTTGGCCTCTTTGAGAATTTCCTCATTGGTCTTTTTTAGCTGTCCAGGGAACTTTCAATATTCTTCTGAGAAATTCCATCTCTGTGGCCTCTAATCGTCTTTTCATTTCTTTGTTTACTTTCATGTTTTTTTTCAATTTTAACTTATACTTCTTCTAATCACTTTGAATTTATAATAGAAAAAGTATGTATATTATATCTTTCTAAAAAGGGACGAATCAGCAAATCAACTAAAGTATCAGTTTCAAACACCTGTGCATATACACACCACCACTTCGAGTTTCCGTCATACATTTTGGGTGTTCATTTTTGTAATATACAAGCGTTGCTATGTACACTTATTGTACCAGACAATCTTCTTTCTGGACTCGGTCCAAGAGACACCGTGAAAGTGAAACAGCCAAATAGATCATTTTGTTGGCAGTAGTTAGGTAGTCAGTATCTGCCCAAACAATTTCTTGTATTTTTTAAACAACTTTACTTTGTGGGCTTCATTTTCAGCAATTTTCGCATCATTTTCTTTCTCTGTAAAAACATTTTGGTTAAAGAGTATTATAATTGATGTATTCTCATTTTATTCCACAGTGTAACGAGGATTTTTGAGCGTGGCGATAGAGTGGATGAATAAAGTTTGGCGATAGAGTGGATGAATAAAGCTTGGCGATAGAGTGGATGAATAAAGTTTGGCGATAGAGTGGATGAATAAAGCTTGGCGATAGAGTGGATGAATAAAGCTTGGCGATAGAGTGGATGAATATAGCTTGGAGATAGAGTGGATGAATAAAGCTGGCGATAGAGTGGATAAATAAAGCTTGGCGATAGAGTGGATGAATAAAGTTTGGCGATAGAGTGGATGAATAAAGTTTGGCGATAGAGTGGATGAATAAAGCTTGGCGATAGAGTGGATGAATAAAGCTTGGCGATAGAGTGGATGAATATAGCTTGGAGATAGAGTGGATGAATAAAGCTGGCATAGAGTGGATGAATAAAGCTTGGCGATAGAGTGGGTAAATAAAGCTTGGCGATAGAGTGGATGAATAAAGCTTGGCGATAGAGTGGATGAATAAAGCTTGGCGATAGAGTGGATGAATAAAGCTTGGCGATAGAGTGGATGAATAAAGCTTGGCGATAGAGTGGATGAATAAAGCTTGGCGATAGAGTGGATGAATAAAGCTTGGCGATAGAGTGGATGAATAAAGCTTGGCGATAGGGTGGATGAATAAAGCTTGGCGATAGAGTGGATGAATAAAGCTTGGCGATAGAGTGGATGAATAAAGCTTGGCGATAGAGTGGATAAATAAAGTTTGGCGATAGAGTGGATAAATAAAGCTTGGCGATAGAGTGGATAAATAAAGTTTGGCGATAGAGTGGATAAATAAAGCTTGGCGATAAAGTGGATGAATAAAGCTTGGCGGCAGAGTGGATAAATAAAGCTTGGCGATAAAGTGGATGAATAAAGCTTGGCGATAGAGTGGATAAATAAATCTTGGCGATAAAGTAGATATATAAAGCTTGGCGATAAAGTGGATAAATAAAGCTTGGCGATAAAAGGGATAAACAAAGCTTGGCGATAAAGTGGATAAATAAAGCTTGGCGATAAAGTGGATAAATAAAGCTTGCCGATAGAGTGGATAAATAAAGCTTGGCGATAAAGTGGATGAATAAAGATTGGCGATAGAGTGGATAAATAAAGCTTGGCGATAAAGTGGATAAATAAAGCTTGGCGATAGAGTGGATAAATAAAGCTTGGCGATAAAGTGGATGAATAAAGCTTGGCGATAAAGTGGATGAATAAAGATTGGCGATAGAGTGGATAAATAAAGCTTGGCGATCTAGTGGATAAATAAAGCGTGGCGATAGAGTGGATAAATAAAGCTTGGCGATAAAGTGGATGAATAAAGATTGGCGATAGAGTGGATAAATAAAGCTTGGCGATCTAGTGGATAAATAAAGCGTGGCGATAGAGTGGATAAATAAAGCTTGGCGATAAAGTGGATGAATAAAGATTGGCGATTGAGCGAAAAATAAAGTGAGAGTAAATCTTAGAGATAAATTGAATGGATAAAGTTAACGATAAAGTGGAAGGATAAAGTGAGATTAAGCTTGGCGATAAATCAATAAATAAAATAAGAATAAAGGGTTTGCTGATAAAATGAGTGAACAAAGTGAAAACAAGTCTTGGCGATAAAGTGAATGCTTTTACAGCTTCTGATGCTGCGACCACCCGACGACATCAACTCTTCATCGTACGCCGTTAAAGGAACGTTAGTTGGGCACAAATTCGTTTTGTTGCAGTCTACAGAAATGTGCGATGTTTTCGCCCTTTTGCCCAGCATACCCGTCTTCAAAGTGTTATATTTGAGTACCGGGTTGTCGTCCCAACTGTTACTAAAAATACCACAAAGAGGTGGAGTGTGCTCTGGATAGTTCAGGATCGTCGCTCCTGGCTCATGCAATCAGTTAAAGAACCAATGGCCACTTTAAGTCCTTGTACTTACTTGCGAAATAAAGACAAGTGGAACAATATTAAAACAGGTAAATGAATTTAAATATTTGGGAACTTTGTTAACCTCAGACGGAAGATGTACAAAAGAGGTGAGATGCAGAATGGCTCAAGCAAAAGCAGCTTTCCAAAAAATGAGGAAGATACTATGCAATCAATTTTTGACAATAGAAACAAGAAAAAGAGTTCTTAAATGTTACGTAGAGCCAGTCTTAACATATGGATGCGAATCATGGACAATAGGACAACAGACAAGAAAATCACTGGAGTCTGTAGAAATGTGGTTACAGAGGAATGTTTAGAGTACCATGGACAGCTAAGAAGAGTAATGAAGATGTTCTGAGAGAGGTCAAAGCAAAAAGAGGGTTAATTTCCAATATTAGGAAGACACAATCATCATTTTTTGGCCATGTAATGAGAAGAGAACAACTGGAATATATTGTAACAACTGGAAAAATTGAGGGACGAAGAGATAAAGTGAAGCAAAGAGAAAAAATAACAGACAACTTAAGAGAATGGCTTGACAGAAGGTCAACAACAGAAATGATAAATAGCTGCCGAGATCGAAATTTGTGGAGAGACATGATCACCTACGCCAGCAGGCCCGGTACTTGATAATGACTTACTTGCGGCTTTGAATGTGAGTTTACTCCCAGCTTTTTGTTCTTCAGTAAACCCAGACCCAGTTAGTAAAAGAACAAAATGAGAGAGATAGAAAAGGTCGATGTCTGTAGTAAAGTTTAGTTTAGTCGACAGATCATCCTCATTGCACAGCTGAGAACTCCATAGTGTTCAGATCCCCCTTCTCAGCACGTTCCCCAGTAAGAAGCACACCTGCCACACACTAGTGACAACATTGAAGATGGCTTCAGCTCATATGCACAAACTTGATATCACAAGATAGGATAAATCCTTAAACTCCTTATCGTCTCTTACAACAGGTTCTCTCTAGCTCTAACGGCTTTTTTTACTGACTATGGTCAGCACCCCAGTGGCCACACGGGTGCTGTGATAAAGTAAAATGGCGAGGAACAGTTCTGATAATTTCACCTTTAAATTGTATGGTTTGGTGCTGTGAAATGTAGTTCTTTACTCCCCCAAAGACTTTGCACATTTCAGAAATATCTATTTATGTAACTTTTTTTAGCACATTCTAGATCATTAGAGAAATACACATTTTGAATTTTAATAACGCAACGGATTAAAAAAATATATATATATATATTTCACATCATCATCATCATCATCGAGTGCCTTCTCCGCAACGAAGGTTGGCTACCATGGGTCGCCATTCTACTCTGTTTCTTGCTTTGATGGTGCTGGCTGTCATGCATTGACTTGTCCATTTTTTTATATTACTCGTCCATGTTAGTCTTGGTCTGCCTCTGCCTCTTTTACCTTGTATTTTTCCTTCTATTATTAATTTTAGTAGGCTGTTGTGTCTTTTAACATGCCCCAAAAAATTTCATATGTCTTGTCTTAATTGTATATAGTACAGTAAAGTCTCGATTATCCGGAATGCTCGGGGAAGAACCCATTCTGGATAATTGAATTTTTCTGGATAATCGAGAGTAAGAAAACCAAACTCAAAATTTATGAAAAAACATGATTGAAAAATTGCAATGCTCAGAAATATTTAAATTCGTGTGACATTCACTAGCTTTCTCTATCAACATGGGTCCTGATATTGGCATTCCTTTTCTTCTTCTTTCTAAAAACCACACATAAAGGACGTCGTCGAGTTTTTCAAATTTTGGCCGTTTCATACTTCGTCTCTGGTGTATATTGTTGCTGCTTTCAGACTCCGACGCAAACTTAAACAACTCATCTTTTTGATTTCGTATGTCATATAATGTTGAAGAGGCTATGCCAAATTCAGTCATCAAAACGTTGCGATTAACGCCTTTTTCAAGTCTACTAGCGATTTCAATCTTCTGGTTCAGTGTCAATACAGTTCGCTTGCGTTTACCTTTGCGGGAAATTGAGGTGTGGTTTGCACTCGCAGAGGCCATTATTTAACACAAAAATGTATTCCGTTAAAAAGTATGCACACATGCGTTTATAGCATATCATGTATAATTTATACTGATGGAACGAATTTCAACTTGCACAAATGTCTGAGACAAACTAACGTCAAACTCTGTATCTTACTCTTTTTGAATTTCCAGTCGGTAATTTTTGAACCCCTCCCCCTTTCTTCTCACCATCTCTATGTCACTGCACGCCGGCTGCTCAACCTTTGATTTATAATCATCAAAGTTATGGGCTCTTCAATTTTCACAAACAATACGTCTGCTTCTAATGTTCGGTCAGACTGTCAAACGCCATATTTTTGACAAATTCATGACCAACTTTAGATCTAAAGCAGGCTATGAGAAAATTAAGCAAATTTGTAAAATCATGTAGATAAGTGTTTTTGGCACGACTAAGATTTCCCGACAAAAACATTTAGTCGGGGGAAAAAGTGAAGATATAGACTGTCTGTCGCTTTTACTTGGAATATTTGGAGACACAATGTCTGGATTGAATAAAATATGTTCGCTCCTATTTGAAGTATATTACTGTAAATACACTATTGTAAACGCAATATTGTGTAATGATAGAGCCCGTAGAAGTAAGCGCAGCGCACAAACCGTGTTGTAGCGTTTTCGATTTCCGGATAAAGGCATTTAATTTAACTGAACAAAACATGATTCAAGCTTTCTCCCTATAATAATTAAAAAAAAAAAAAAAGTCCGTTAAATTGAGAATTCCGGATTATTGAGTACCGCATAATCGAGACTTTACTGTAGTTCTCTTTTTATTTTCAGTTGTTTTAAAACTTCATCGTTTGTTATCTTTTGTTTCCATCCAATTCTACCTATTCTTCTATAAATCCACATTTCAAAGACTTCAATTTTCTGTTCTGTTTTCATGTCTAATGTCCATGTTTCTGCACCATACAGGAATATTGAGAAGATGTAACATTTTGCCATTCTTAGTTTCAGCCCTGTTGATATTTGTTTTGTTGTTAGTATATTTTTCATGGCATTAAAATTATTTTTTGCCATATCAATTCTTTTGTTTATTTCAATTTTGCATTTTCCATCATTGGTTATAGTATGTCCCAGGTAGTTGTAGCTCTAGACTGTCTCCAGATGTATTCCCTCAACTGTGATATTTAATTGTAGGTCTTGAGAATTGTCTTTGTTTATTATCATAGTTTTAGTCTTTTTGATATTCATTTCTAGTCCACATTTTTTGCTTGTTGTGTTTATCACATTAAGCAATTGTTGTAGGTCTTTAGGATTTTCTGCTACTAGAACAGTATCATTAGCATATCCTAGGTTATTGACTATCTTTACATTAATGTTTAGGTCTGGTATCTCTGATATGTTTTTAAAGATTTGCTCAGTGTATAGATTGAACAAGCTTGGTGATAGGATGCATCCTTTTCTTACTCCTCTTTTTATGTCCATGGGTGTAGAGTTCTCCTTGTTATATCTTATTATTGATGTTTGCTCCCAGTACAAATTACATATTAGTCGTATGTCTGTGTCGTCTAGATTTATATCCTTTTGGCAGTCTATGAGTTGGTTATGGTGTATTCTGTCGAAAGCTTTGGTGTAGTCTATAAAGCAGGCATATATTGGTTTGTTTACTTCTGTGTACTTTTCAATCAATGTTCTCATGCTGAATATGGCTTTTTTTGTCCCACTGTTTTTCCTGAATCCAAATTGTTGCTCATCTAATTCAGTATTGATTTTATTCTGAATCCTTCCCTGTATAACTTTTAGTAAAATTTTTGTTACCTGGCTCATTAGGCTTATTGTTCTGAAATCACTGCATTCAACTGCACCATTCTTTTAAGGCATTGCAATGAAATTGATGTTTTTAGATCGTTTGGTATGTATCCTGTATGGTATATGTCATTGCATATGTCTGTGATCACTTCGATGCCAAACTCAAGTTGTTGACCTCACATCAAACAACTTTAAATGGTCACATCTTAAAATATGTCGTTTCCTAATATTCATATTTTTTTTTACAAATTATTATGAAAAGAAAAGTAATAACCAGAGAAAAATCGTCGTGTTTGTGTGGAATCACAGATTGGAACCGGCTGCCACCAGTCTTAGATATGAGGGGAGTGTACTACACTCATAGCAGCTACGATCATCAAGGCTGCAAAATGTCAAGGTGTGTAACTAAAATTTAACTTTTAGACTAAACAAGCAGCTGTTCCAGTGACATCGATGATGTCCTGTAAGAGAAAACAGGGAAGTCTCAGGAAAACATGCAGAAGAGAAGTCACGGGAACCCTCAAAAACATTAACCTAATTTTGTAGGAAATTGATAAAATTTTCAAGAAGATGGTTTGAGTGAGAGACCTTGTCCATGGCCAATGTTCCAAAAAGGGAACTAATGGACTTTGATTGATTGATGTTATTAATTTTTACGTTACTATTTTTTTCCTCAAAAATTATTATTTTGTTTAACAATGTTAAAACCGGTGTGCCTGTATAATGCGTAGGGACACAGTGCCTGGGACTGAGCATTGGAACATTTTCTGTTAATCCTCACCTTTCCCCCAGCCCAGATATGACATAATGATGTGATACATCCACTTTGCCAGTGTTCTTTCCTGATATGTAGCTCTATCATTTGGGTAGACCAGACAACCACTATAATTTATTTTTTTATTTATTTTTCTTTTGCAGTAACTGACGTGGTTTGAGGGAGGGGAGATAACTGGTTTCCAGATTTGCAATAACGTCGACTGCTGAAAGGTGCTATTGCAAACTTTTCTTATAATACACGTGTGCTGTTGTATATTTTTGTTATAATGCACTCGTACTGTTCATTCTAATATACTTGTGCTAATTGTTTGCGATGAATGCTGATATCGTATGAGAGGGAACAGTTGGCCGTGTTCACTTTCTATGCGGTTTCGCCTCATGTCTTTTGGCGTGTGCTGAGACTGCTATGATGGGGACTACAGCTACCTTTCTTTGTTTGGGAGATGAGTTAGTAATTCGGATGATTCCACTGGCAGGGGCGGTTGAGCAATTATGGATTTTAATTCGTTTGCAGTGATAGCGGGGCCTTGCATAACCAAATAACCAAATAACCAAATACTTGTGCTGTAATATACATGTATTTACTATACGTATGTTGTAATATGCATGTGTTTTAGTTTACTGGCGTAATTCTGATATATGTGTGTTGTAAAAGGAATGCATAGCAGAACTGATTGAAGATTAAAGAGATAAAACACCAACCATAAGGTGTATGTCAAGTTACAAAATCTTCAAATCTGAAGTAGAAAAAGATATGAATACACTGAACAATGGAAAAGGTGTAGGGCCAGCCAACACAACACTCAGATTGAAGAAATTAAAAATATATACATATGAAGAAAAAAAACGGTATGGTTAAAGCTTCACGTAATAAGTAGACAACACAAACCAGAACGATGTTTCGGCACAATAGGCCTTCAGCAGGAACAAATATATAACACACGTATAAATATGTATTTTAAGATATGGATAGTAATAATAATGTTAAATACATATTTGAACATGTGTATGATGCCGTATTAATGGCAGACAATCCAGAAGACCTACAACAACTAGTGAACAAAATAAGCAAGACAAGCAAGGAACATGGATTGGCAAGAAATATTTAAAAGACTATAACTATGATTATTAGCAGAGAAAGGGCCCAAAATATACAAGGAAATATTGAAGTAGATGAGAAAAAACATAGAAAGAGCTCAGGAATATAGCTTTCTTTCAAATATTATAATTGGTGATGGAAAATGTAATACAGAAATGAACAAAAGAACAGGAGTGGCAAAAACCAATTTTAACAGCACAAAAAATATACTCACATCAAAGAAAATGGCATCAGATCTAAGCTACGAATAATAAAATGCTATATGTACTCTACATTCCAGTATGGTGCAGAAACATAGACATTAAATAAGAAAACAGCAAAAAATTGAAACCTTTGAAATGTGGATCTATATGAAAATGGGGAGAATTGGGTGCCAGGAAAAGAAGACAAGCAAGGAAGTTCTGAATGAGCTGAAAATGAAAAAAATAACTACTTAACACAATTAGAAAAAGACAATTGAAATTTTGTGAAGAGACATAATACCATTCTAAAAGTCATCTTGGAAGGGAAGGCACGAGACAGAAGTGGACTGATAGCATCAAAGGTGGTCTGTTGAACCTACGACTGCATGCACTATCAAGACTTTAAAGAGACAGAGTAAAATGCCTCTACGTAGTGGTCAGTTTTTTATATGGAGACGGCACCCAATAAATATGTTGTAATATACATGTGTTTCAGTTTACTCGTGTTAGTGTAATATACATGTGTTTCAGTTTACTCGTGTTAGTGTAATATACATGTGTTTAAGTTTACTCTTGTTATTGTAATATACACTTGTTTCAGTTTACTCGTGTTATTGTAATATACGTGTGTTGAAATAAAAATTTAGATGTAATTTATTCTTGTTGTAATACACTTGTGTTTTAATTCGAGTGTGTTGTAATACACTTCTGATAAAATATACTGGTGTTATAACAAACGTGTGCTGTAATATACTTAAACAGCATTGGCTTGCATTTAGGGTAAGCTGCCCTTACCTAACACTCACAATAAGTCAAATCAAAATGACTGTTTTCAATTTCTGAATGTTCTGACCGTTTGGAAAGCTCAGTATTTATCACTTAGTTACAGACCACAATTTGCATTGGTGACGCATATGTATTAATGATATTTTAGTAGATTAAAGCTTTTTAGCAAATGTTCAAGTGTGAAGTGTTTTATATTTACATACAGATATAAGATTACAATTTAAAACGTCCTGCAAGCGCTCACACCGTCGCTGTGTCTTCTTTGTAGAGAAGCTGATCTACGTTATCGACGTCGATTGTGAAATCCCTCCGTGTTTTCTTCCCATTAGACTTCACGTGTTAAATTACTTTGCATGTATTGAGAAGTTCTCTCCCTTTCTGAGCTTAAACCAAAAGCAGTCACGATCTGAGACAATATTTGAATTCTAAAATTTGACCCTGAATTGTGTTTTTTTTTTTTTTTGTTTTGTTTTGTTATATATTTCCTTATGTATTGGTTTTCTATAGAAACCTTAGTATCTTAATATCAATCATAAAATTATCAGTGAGTTGACAAGTAAAAATATAACTTTTACATATATAACTTAATACTAATACATAATATTAATATAAATATAACTTGTTTATGTTAAAAAATATTACATTTACGTGCGTAAGAACTAAAGAAAAAATAGTTTCTTTACATTTTTACTGGATTTTCTTTGTGATTGGGCAGTCTCGGTCTGTTGAAGGACATCAGATATGAAAATTGTCGACATTGTTTATTATATACTGTGTCTACACCAAATGTGAATTCACCTATTATATTGAACATTCTGATGGGATATTCAAGTAGCAATAACATAAACGCATATAGTTTGAGAAAATAAAACATGGGGGAACATTTGCTCCTGATCTTATTGCAAGTTGATCTGTATTTATAACAGCGACAGTTTAATCCTGGAATATCCCTGACTCGGACTACAAACGATATGAAATTACATCATTGATAGTAGGTGAGATACACCGGACGTTTACAACACCGACAGTTCAAAGGAATTAAGTTCTCAGCCCGACCTATCTTCATCATCTATTATCGGTTTCCGATCCACTCCTTCCCGTCAAATTACACCATGCCAAAGCAGCTTCTACGCTAGTCTATAGAAAAAGGACGTTGCAATGACAAGCCATTTTAGACTGCTGCCACCAGCGGGACATCAATGTGCTGGGTTAAAGTTAAAACATGTAAATATACCACCGTGTTGAGACAGTAGATTCGACTAGAAGTGTGGCGTAGAGTAAGTGTTGCTATTTTGTGCCGATTATATATTGCAAGCTTTAGAGTTCAATGCAGCAGGAGGTCAACTGCTGGGAGTCATGACCCGGGCCGGTTCACCTCCCTTAGAGTGTCAAAACGCTAGAAGGCCGAAACACTTGCACGACGGGGTCTGCTTCTGATGATCATGCTGCGAAGCTCTGTATAAAGAGTTTCCTATTAATAATTTTAGTTCGCTCGTTTGCTTTCATCCGATGACGAAAGGATAACACCTCTTCGTCTTCCGCCCTTAAAAAGATGTTATGTTGGCGTGTCTGAGTCGTGGTGTGATTTACAGAAAAATTGTGATATTTGCGCCTTTAGGCCCAACACATCCGAGTTCACCACGACATTTTTTTGAGTACAGGGTTGTCTTCCCTCCTCGATCCCTAATCGCTTGGCCAGACTAGACAGGTTAGTCTGTTTCTAGAAGCACCACGGACAGGTGGAGCAGGGTCTGGATGGTTCTGATTCACCTATCCTGGCGCAAGCCATCAGGTGAGCGTCACTGACAACTTATAGTTCTACTTAATGTGAGGCTCTTTTGTCTCCACTAGTTTCAGTGATTTATATTTTCATTATTTTTATTTCTAAGCTTTTATTTTACTCTTTTTTTTTATTTTTATTTGTGTGCTCTTTGAATACTTTCATCAGTGATTTTATGGCATATAAATACTATCTCCATGTTGTGAAATACTCCTTTAAGTGTGATATATGATATGAGATCGTTTTATTAAACAACAGTTAGACAGAATTTTTTAACTGGTGACATTGGATACTTCACAAATCTAACTTTAATAATTCTGCTCAAATGAGCAAAATGAGGACTGGTTGGTTTCAAGGCAAGACACCGAACCTCGAGACAGAGAGGTTGTGGGTTCAAATCCCGGCTGCACCATTTGGGATTTTTATTTATGATTTCTCTCTGCGGTAACCACCCCTGGTCTCAGCAGCGAGGCCCGGCTTGAAACGCCAATTACTCATCGACGGAAAAAAATGTGAGTACCTCCAAAGTCGGAGTTATCTGCTTGTACGGCGAAGGTCCCCTGTGCACGCGGCTGCAGGGATAAACGGATTAACGCGCAAAATTCAGTTCCTAATCTCTAGGGACTTCGTCAAATATAAAAGCTTGTGAACACTAAAAAAGAGACAAAATAATTGGGAAGTTAAAGAGTTTGAAGATACTCGTATAAACCTCTGCATATGAAGTGAAAGAAACGCGACAAAACGATGTCGCTGGATTAGACACATACTGCGAAAGCTGAGAGTACGTCACGACTGGCTCTTGTTTGGTATCCTTAAAGAAGGGGGTAACGGGGAAGGCTAAAATATACCTGCAGAAGTCTGACGGTTCTAGAGATCAATAAGATGTGGAGAACATAGGGTGATCATGAGAGGATGGCACAAAATACTAAACAGGTAGGCTTGGAAAGTGTTTATTGAAGACCTGTGTTCATTGGAGAGTTGATATGGTAGAAGAAGACAAATATAAAATGGAATGTAGCGTATGTGAATCATATACAGGCTATATAATGATTGTGGGTAATGTTGTGACATGTGGTGTGGCGGTCATGGGGAATTCATGACTGCAATGAAACTGGTTCCACGGATAGAAGGAAAATAATATGGCTTCAAGTCATGCTATCTGTTACCTAAAGTCATGAAGAGCTGAAAGTGTGGAAAGGAGGAAAACAACTAGAATATCAGTCAAAAGATGCTGTGAACAAGCCAACAAGGGAGCGACGCGGTGATCTTCTCACCGTAGAAACGTAACGTGAGGTAGTGCAGTCACGTTCATCAGGGCTGGCTTATTTTAGGGAACTGTGAAAGGAGGGTAAAAGAAATACAAAAGAAAAGATAGGAAGACAACGTGCAAGAATGGACTCGTCTCAGTTCCCTCGAGAATCTGGCGGCTGCGCGTGGCAGTGTAAGACATGGAATGCTCGTTGCAGATGCCGGTACTCAAACGACCCCTGCGCGTTAAAAGAATCATGATGACGACGATGACGATGTCAACTTCAGATGCCGGTAGCACACAGATTGAAAAAAGATCAGCTGTTCATAACTGACACTGCTACCATCAAGACTTGCATACCAAAGCTGATCAAGATCCTAACAACCGCTTCCTACTGGTTCTGGAAACAGTCTGACCAAACAAGAAGGGTTTGAAAAAAGAAAGGCAACCAGATGTTAAAATATACTGTGCTGATTCGGATGCAATGGCCAAAAAGTATTGATAATATCTAATTTTTAAATTGCAAGCTGTATATCACAACAATGTCCGATATTTTTTTTCAGCAACGCAGTAATCTCATGGTATGCAAATGATAATACATCCTGTATGTCCATAGGAAGACTGTATAACAGGGGTTTCAGTGCAATGCAATCAAGACAAGTAGGATGTTGCGAGACATCATTCTCACAAGTACTTGTAGGTAATTCTGAGCGTCCCAGTGTTATTCAGCTACCTTCTTACCAATTGTTCAACGTCACTGAGTCCACTCTTTCTTAAGTGACTCTTGAGAGTGCCTAGACACTTTCTGTTGGAATAAGGTCAGGACTGTTGGTGGGCGACTGCATTACTGTTGCGTTCTTCCCCTTGCAGAATGGTAAGAATTGTATGCTTTTGGTCTTAGTACCATTACTGGTGTATGTCGGGGGAGGGGGGGGGGAGTTTGCTCACGATAGAACCAGAGGGCCGCTTGGTCAAAACAGTCGCCACGACGTGTGAGACTCAGGATAGTTATTTCACCCCCATAGAAAATTACTTTCTGTCTACCGCGGGTTTCGAATACCACACGCCGGCTTTACGGCCAGCGAAACTGGTTTTAGCCGCACGGCCACGCGCACCTCCCGTCAGAGAATAAATGACTTACATAAATGACAAATAGTGTCACTCTAATATGTCGATGTATCTTTTTTCATGAGAATGTCTCTCCCTCTCTGACTGTCTGCCTCTCTATCTTTCTCTCCCCGTTTTCAGAAGCTCATGTTAAGTTATTTCCCCCTGTTGATAGAAGTTCGCACTTCTCTCCAGGTATTCATATTATCCCCACAATCTTTGTCACATATCTATGTTGTTGGGTCAGGTTTGGCGTTGATGTTCAGCACAGTTGTTGAATGACGGAGAAGGTATTCCGGAGTCTGGAATCTTCCTCCCTAATAGCATTTGTCAATGTGGGTTTTGTTTAGGCGGTAAAGTTGACTCAGGGGTCTACAGTGGCCTTTTGTGATACTTTTGAGAATCTCTCGCAAAGAACGCGCATTGGATTTGCTGTCCAACAAGCCATTATAATGCTCCGGGGGCAACTACGATTTCACTCCTCATGGTGCTTGCTATGGCTCCATATACACCAGATCTTCTTTCGACCGCCTTCTCACTGAGATATGCACCAGATCTTCTTTCGATCGTCCGCCCACTGAGATATGCACCAGATCTTTCGACCGCCTTCTCACTGAGATATGCACCAGATCTTCTTTCGACCGCCTTCTCACTGAGATATGCACCAGATCTTCTTTCGATTCTCCGCCCACTGAGATATGCACCAGATCTTTCGACCGCCTTCTCACTAAGATATGCACCAGATCTTCTTTCGATCGTTCACCCACTGAGATATGCACCAGATCTTTCGACCACCATCTCACTGAGATATGCGCCAGATCTTCTTTCAACTGCCATCTCACTTAGAAATGGACCAGATTTTCTTTCGATCGCCCTCCCACTAAAATATGCACCAGACCTTCTTCCGATTGCCTTCCCACTGAGATATGCACCAGATCTTTCGACCGCCCTCCCACTGAAATACGCACCAGATATTCTTTCGATCGCCTTCCCACTGGGATATACACCAGATCTTCTTTCGATCGCCTTCCCACTTAGATATGCACCACAATCTCAAGCGCTCCGGAGCCCGATGAAGTTGAACTCCTCTCTAAAGATGGATGATATGATCTTGTGGTTGTGCATTCATTCTGAATAATGCACTGGTCTCGAAAATTGGTGGTATCATAGGTCACATTACAATACTCCCGACCCAGTTGGAATGCGAATTTGGTGAACTGTTTGAATGGTGGAAGGTACTACCCATTCTCACCTGTGCTACGTTCTGCACAAGGAGTAGGTGACGCCATTTGTCTCCAACTGTCTCCGCCATCCGTCACGCTACGTGACGTTTAGTGAATATGGCGTGAATGCCCAATTTTTTTTTTTTTACACCTTCGGCACATTATTTTTGCGGTAAAGTGGTCGATACATGGGGCAGCTGAAAGGTAGAAAAAGAATGTGGCCGGTATAAATCCCGATAAAGATTTAACCGAAAGGATAAAACCTGACCTCTTTTCTTTCGTAGTCCATGCAACTAAGCACTGAGTTATCGAGACTGAGAAAGGATTACAAAGAAATGAATAATAATCCTCTACGTTACCCTTATAAAGAAAGTAAAGTGGACGTAGATGATCTGTGAGGTGGTTACAGCTACACTGTGATACTTGCGCCTTTTGAGTCATCACATCCGATTTCAGCACGGCGTTTTTGAGTGCCTGTTTGCCTTTCCTCTTCGATCCCTACTCGCTTTGCCAGCCTGGTTGGTCTGTTTTTAGAAGCACTTGGACGTGGATCAGCGTCATGATGAGCTCTGTTGTTCGCGAATCGTGGCGCATCAGTCAGCTATGAGTCGTTGGCTCTTTTCAGCTCAGTTGTTGGCGAGCGTCTTAAAAAAAAGTTAAAGAGCCTTGTCACGTCAAGTGGCGTATAGGGAATATGGTGTTAGTGATCATAAATTTTTACAGACCTTCAGCACATGATTTGTGGGGTAATGTGGTCGGTATTACGCCCGTGCCGCTTTACTTCAGCAGAAAAAAATCCGGAACCCATTAAGGCTGGGTGAACCTGGAAGCCGTCGATCAGGATCTAACGCGACCTCTTGTCCTTTGTAGTCCAAGTTCACTAACCACTGAACTATCGCAGCTCCCTTGTGAGCGTCTTGCCTATTACAATTTGAGTCAGGGGTTGAGTTTCGCGCCCCGTTCTGTCTGCTGATCTGCGATGTCGCTTTGTATTTGTTTATATTGATATGTTATATGCATGCGTAAAAGTAAAGTGCCCCCGCGACGCCAAGTAGCATATAGGGAATATGGTGTTAGTGACCATAAATTTTACAGACCTTCGGCACATGGGGAGCCGCGATAGCTCAGTGGTTAGTGAACTGGACTACAAAGGACAAGGGGTAGGGTTCGATCCCAACCGACGGCTTCCAGGTTCACCCAGCCTTAAATGGGTACCGGATTTTTTTCTGGGAAAGTAAAGCAACACGGGCGTAATACCGACCACATTACCCTAAAAATCATGTGCTGAAGGTCTGTAAAATATAGGGTCACTAACACCATATTTCCCTATACGCCACTTGGCGTGACGGGGGTACGTAACTTTTTTTTCGGCACATGATTATTGGGGTAATATGGTCGATATTACGCCCGTGCCGCTTTATTTTCTCAGAAAAAAATCCGGTACCTATTAAAGGCTGGGTGAACCCGCAAGCCGTAGCTTTGAGATAGAACCCTACCTCTTGTCCTTTGTAGTCCAGTTCACTAACCACTGAGCTATCGCGGCTACCGTTATATGCATGAGGCGGGCAAATATTTTTGTTAACTGATCTCATTGTCATTTGCAGTCCTTTTGTAACAACAGTTGTCATTTTACTTTAGTTCTTTTTCATACGCCCATCCCCTTCAATACTCTTCTTCATCTCCTGCCCTTAAAAGATCGTTAAATGATCGCATGTATGTTGTATTGCCCTCTGCGGTAAGCTGTGATGTCCGTGTCTTTCAGACACTTGACTTCCTCATGACATGTTTGTGCCCTGGGTTTTTTTCCCCCTCTTTCCTTTCCCAGCTTTGACTAAATTTGTTAATTCTGTTACAAGAGTCACTTCAGGGAGATGGATCAGGATTAGGGTTTTTTTTTTTTTAGCAGCCTGTGCCTTTGATCCTAACGCAAGTAATCAGGTCAGCTATGAGCCGCTGACCACTTTCAGACCAGGTGCTTTAATGCGCTCTGGTCAACTTTTTTCTTCACACAGAAAGTGTTTGGTTTAAATATTTGGACATGCGGGCGTGATCTACGTGTTTTATACATGAAAGAAACAATTTGCAATGCTATTTTTACTAAATTTATTCAAATTTCAATGACATTCACAATGATTAAATTTAGTGGCGAGAACGGAACAAAACATTTGTCTTCCACTTCATTGTCCCATAACATTTGTCTTCTACTTGATTATCCCATAACCTTTGTCTTCTACTTCATTATCCCATAACATTTGTCTTCTACTTGATTATCCCATAACATTTGTCTTCTACTTCATTATCCCATAACCTTTGTCTTCTACTTGATTATCCCATAACATTTGTCTTCTACTTCATTATCCCATAACCTTTGTCTTCTACTTGATTATCTCATAACATTTGTCTTCCACTTCATTATCCCATAACCTTTGTCTTCTACTTCATTATTCCATAACCTTTGTCTTCTACTTCATTATCTCATAACAATGTGGAAGAAAGGGAGTAGGGTCGTTGGGGCATCATTGACAGATTTCGTGAACCTTGTCTATGTTTCTCTGCCTTCAATCATTCTGTGGGACGCTAGACGAGGCCTGTCTGTTATTCGATGTTATCTTCCCATCTCTTTCTCTACCTACTTCTGCAGCCTTCTCGCTCCTCCACAGCCCCCTTGCAGGCCAGACGATCGAGATGCTTGGCTAAACCATTACTTTCTGCACTTCCTCGCAAAATAAAACAATACTTTCTGCACTTCCTCACAAAATAAAACATTACTTTCTGCACTTCCTCACAAAATAAAACATTACTTTCTGCACTTCTTCACAAAACAAAACATTACTTTCTGTAAAAAATCAATTTTTCTTCCTTTTGAATGAATTATGCTAAATTATTATTTAATATAAAAATAATAATAATAATATAAGATAAAAAATAACAGATAGCTTAAGAGAATATCTTTGGCAGAAGGTCAACAACAGAAATGATAAATAGCTGCCGATATCGAAAATTGTGGAGAGACGTGATCACCTACGCCAGTAGGCCCGGTACTTGATGATGATGATTATTTAATATATATAATATTTTAAACTTATTCTAAATATATATATATATATATATATATATATAAGAATTATGCTTTTTGAATGACAAATGCTAAAAATAAAACAAAAAAGGCGTTATAAAAAGAGAGAGAAAAACTTGTTCACGCGCCCATGAATGTATGAAGCTATATTGGTAAAGCGGAAGTTAATGCCAGATTTCTTGCCAGATAATGTCATAGACGAGACATGACAAAGATAGAATATTAAAATAGAACATATGCGGTTTCCTAGAAAAGCAGTTCGGCATTGATTTGCAGTAGATTCGTGACGTTATGTATGTCTTGAGACGACATTTGACATATTTCAACATTTCTACCCTTCCTTTCTCCTCGGGATGGGTAAAATGTTTTTGAAAAATTGTGTCAATAGAAGGAGGGTAGGGTTCCTAAATAACCCTCGGGTACCATGCTGGTGTGCATGGGGTTACTATGGCGATGAGTTAACCGTGGTAGAGTAATGGTTAGTGAACTGGTCTATACAAACATGTGTGATCACGTGAGGTCACACAAAGGAGGAAGAAATTGTACCCCACTCTCAGACATCTCACTCTTACCGCCTTTTGAGCACCTGTTAGTCTACTGTTCTATTCTTTCTCCTTTGTGTTTGCACACTAACCCCTGTGTGAACTCCTCTGGTTCAGTGTGCATTTCCTCACATTTCTGCACATTCACGACAGCCACACTTTTGTTACCATTTCCTTTTCATACACACAGGATAGATATCTTTATTTTATTTTCTTTAACATATTTGGAATATTTTTGTTTTGAATGTTTCGTTATTAGATTAGTTTTGTGTTTTTCTTGTTTCTTTCTTGTTTGTTCCTGCTGAAAGCCTATTGGGCCGAAACGTCGTTTAGTCTGTGTCGTCCACTTATCACGTAAAGCTTCTAACATACCATTTTTTTTTTAAATTTTTCCTTATTTCCTTTGTTCCCTTAACATGAGGTATTTCATTAACCTATTTAAAACGGGTATTTCCTTTGTCCCCTGAACATGAGGTATTTCATTAACCTATTTAAGACGGGTATTTCCTTTGTCCCCTTAACAAGAGGTATTTCATTAACCTGCTTGAGACGGGTATTTCTTGTCCCCTTAACATGAGGTATTTCATTAACCTACTTGAGATGGGTATTTCCATTGTTACCTTAACTTAGTAATGAGGTTTCCACTAACCTACTTGAGACGGGAATTTCCTGTGTCACATTAACTTGATAATGAGGTTTTCCATTAGCCCACTTAAGATGGGTATTTCTTTAGCCACCTTTAGGTTAGTGGTTAGGTTTACCATACCTACTTGTGAGAAGTATTGCCTTCTGTCACTTTGAGTTAATGATGTGGTTCTCCAACAACCTACTTGAGATGGGCATATCTCTTCTATCACATTGGTTCCATCTTTCCTTCAGCGCATAAGGTGGGTATTGCTCTTCATGTTCATGTGCGCGCGCGCACATACACAATTTTGCACGACAGCGATATTTATTTTTTAACCTGTGACTTCCTTAAATAATTGATAAATTATATTAATTTGAATTTTTCACTCAACTATTTACCTCCAGCTTCAATCAATCAATTCTCTTCGTGTCGTCTGACACATGAAACCACTACAAGCGATAGCCTGGGCCAGTTTCTTCTTTCAAGCTGGCAGCATTGGAGGGGGGGGGGGGGGGGGGTATGTGTTGCCATGGAGTGAGAAGAAAACAAACAGAATATGTTATGTCAATAGGCACACGAGTACTGACCACGTGACCAGTTCACTCTACGTCATGATGTTGTTCTTACCCCTCCATCATGAAACGTGAAAATGAGTGAAGTTCACATGAAAACTTGAAAGCTGAGGGAGAAGTAAAGTACAGCTTCCCTCCACTTCTTGCTAGGCGTATGGGGAATATGGTGTTAGTGACCATTTTTTTCTATGACCACGGCACATTTTTGGGTGATGTTGTCGGTATCATCATACCAGGCAGCCTTTCATCATCATCATGTGCCATACCGGTTGGCGTAGGCGATCATGTCCTTTCACAATCGTCTATATACAGTGCATCGTATCAGTTCTGTTGTTGACTGTTTTCCATGCCATGACACCAAGCTATCCAGTATTTTCTCTCTTTGTCGTCCGCGATCTCTTTTTCCTTTTATTTTGCCAGTTGTAACCAAGTATTCCAACTTTCCTCTTCTCATGATGTGCCCGAAAAATGTTGAATGTTTCTTTCTGATGTTTTTTAGGAGCTGCGTTTTTGTGTTGGCCTCTTTGAGAACTTCCTCATTGGTCTTTTTATCTGCCCAGGGAACTTTCAACTTTCTTCTGAGAAATCCCATCTCTGTGGCCTCTAATTGTCTTTTCATTTGTTTGTCTACTGTCCATGATTCGCTTCCAAAGGTCAGAATTGGTTCTATATAGCACCCATGAACTCTCTTTCTCATTTCTATTGACATAGATTTGTTGCATAAGATATTTTTCATTTTCTGAAATGCTATTTTGGCCTGAGCTATTCTGCTTTTTATTTCCGTGGTGCATCTTCCATCTGATGTTATTATTGTGCCCAAGTATTTGACGCGTTGCACTTGTTTCAGATTAGTGCTGTTTATTTTTATGCTGCATGCTGGTGATGATTGTTTCTTCTTCTTCTTCTTCCTCTTCTTCCTCTTCTTCCTCTTCTTCCTCTTCTGCTCCTTCTTCATCTTCTTCTCCCTCTTCTTCTACTTCCTCTTCTTCTTCTTCTACTTCTTCTTCTGCTTTTTGTTCTTCTACTTCTTCTACTTCTCTTCTTCTTCTTCTTCTTCTGCTTTCCTTCTTCTTCTTCTTCTTCTGCTTTCCTTCTTCTTCTTCTTCTTCTGCTTTCCTTTCTTCTTCTTCTTCTTCTGCTTTCCTTCTTCTTCTTCTTCTTCTGCTTTCCTTCTTCTTCTTCTTCTTCTGCTTTCCTTCTTCTTCTTCTTCTTCTGCTTTCCTTCTTCTTCTTCTTCTGCTTTCCTTCTTCTTCTTCTTCTTCTGCTTTCCTTCTTCTTCTTCTTCTTCTTCTGCTTTCCTTCTTCTTCTTCTTCTTCTGCTTTCCTTCTTCTTCTTCTTCTTCTGCTTTCCTTCTTCTTCTTCTTCTTCTGCTTTCCTTCTTCTTCTTCTTCTGCTTTCCTTCTTCTTCTTCTTCTGCTTTCCTTCCTCATTTGCCTTTCAGCGTCGAGGGGAGATATAATTTGCGGTCATTTGCTCTTCTGTTCGCCTCTGCTGCTGTTATGTTTCCTAGTGCTTCTAATATTCCATCGACCCATCTTTTTTCGTTGTCGACCCTTGGGTCTGGTTTTCTCACGTTTGTTGAAAGCTCGTTGTGTTTTGTTTTGTTCTTTCTGCCTTGTCACGTGGCCAAACCATTGTATCTGTTGTTTCCCTCTATATTCGATGGCGGGGGCTATTCCTAGCTTTTTTCTCAGTTCTTCATTTCTGATCTTATCTCTCAGACTGTTTCCTGTCATTCGTCTAACACATTTCATCTCTGTATAGGTTATTTTCTTGTTGTTCTTGCATCTAGGGTCCAGGTCTGGCATTGGTAGCACAACGTTGGGATGAAAATTGTATTGTATGGTGCTCGTTTTGCCTCCAGAGTTATTTACATGTTGGACAATAGTGGTGATAACTGTCCGATGATTTGACAAGCTTTGTTGCATCTTGATTCTATCTCTGCCGTTTGAGAATTATCGATTGTCATTAGACTTCCTAGGTATTTGAATTCCTCTACTTGTTTTAGTTGTCTGCCTTCTATAGTTAGTTTTTCTTACTATTCAGTTTTCTTACTATAAAGACAGCCTTACTTCCCAGAAAAAATCTGTCGTACCCATATTTAGAGGCTGGGTGAACCACGGAGCCTTGTCAGTCCGAAAAAAAAAAATCCGCCACTGTTGGGGATCGAACCCGGACCCCTCTGGTCAGGAAGACGAGCTGACTAACCACTCAGCCACCGAGGCTCTTGAGGAAGAAGTGTTAATAGGAAAGTTGAGGGAGGAGAAAATAAAGAGAAGCCAAGAGAGATTGTCAGTTTAGGTGAACGATTGGTAGAAAGTCAATAACAGAATTTATAAAGGACTGCAGAGATAGGTAGTTGTGGAGGGACGTAATCGTGATACTTGATGATGATGACCGTGGGGATAGTGATAATGATGATGATAATGGTGGTGGTAATGAAGAAGATGATGGTAGTGTTGATAATGATGATGGTGGTGGTAATAGTGATGATAATGGTGGTGGTGATAGTGAAGATGATGATGATAATGATGATGATGATGGTGGTGGTATTAATAATGATGATAGTGATGGTAGTGCTGCTGATGATGATTGTGGTGATAGTGAAGATGACGATGATAGCGTTGATGATGATGATGATGTTGGTGGTGGTATATAGTGATGAATTTGATAGTGTTGATGATGTTGGTGGTGGTAATATTGATAATGATGGTGGTAATAGTGATGATAATGGTGGTAGTGATAGTGAAGATGATGATGGTAGTGTTGATGATGATGGTGTTGGGGATGATTATGATGATGGTTGTAGTTATGATGATGCTGGTAGTGGTGATGGTGATAATAAAGATGATGATGGTGGTGCTGAAGAAAGTCATAATGATGATGATAGCAATAACGATGACGGTGATGATGATGATGACGATGGTATAATTATACCACACTTGCATATTATGATGTGGAGGTATATTATGATGACCAGGTGATATACAGGTAAGACGTCCGCCTCTGAACACGAAGGTCGCGATTCAATTCCCATCACAGGCGCTGGGAATTCTTTTCAAAATCTTAACCCGTGGTTTCTTCGTGGCTTTACTCTACTCGGTCTCTCTGTAGTGAGATACAATGTCTAGTCCTCTTTGTTTAGTGAGATCCTATGTCTAGTGCTCTCTGTGTAGTGAGATCCAAAGTGTAGTCCTCTCTGTGTAGTGAGATACAATGTCTAGTCCTCTTTGTTTAGTGAGATCCAATGTCTAGTGCTCTCTGTGTAGTGAGATCCAAAGTGTAGTCCTCTCTGTGTAGTGAGATCCAATGTCTAGTCCTCTCTGTGTAGTGAGATCCAATGTCTAGTCCTCTCTGTGTAGTGAGATCCAATGTCTAGTCCTCTCTGTGTAGTGAGATCCAATGTCTAGTCCTCTCTGTGTAAAGAGATCCAATGTCTAGTCCTCTCTGTGAAGTGAGATCCAATGTCTAGTCCTCTCTGTGTAGTGAAATCCAATATCTAGTCCTCTCTGTGTAGTGAAATCCAATGTCTAGTCCTCTCTGTGAAGTGAGATCCAATGTCTAGTCCTCTCTGTGTAGTGAAATCCAATGTCTAGTCCTCTCTGTGTAGTGAGATCCAATGTCTAGTCCTCTCTGTGTAGTGAAATCCAATATCTAGTCCTCTCTGTGTAGTGAAATCCAATGTCTAGTCCTCTCTGTGAAGTGAGATCCAATGTCTAGTCCTCTCTGTGTAGTGAAATCCAATGTCTAGTCCTCTCTGTGTAGTGAGATCCAATGTCTAGTCCACTTGAAAAACGGTGAAAAATAGGAGGTCCCGTGTTCACTCGCGCACGTTAAAGAACCATTGACAGTTTAAAGTCTAAAAGAGCAGGTCAAAGATGGCCGGTGTCCGGGATTTAAAAGAAAAAAAGTGTTAAGGAAATCTGTCCATCTATGTTGATGACGAATGTATCGGGCAGATATAGCGGTTATGTCCTAAACAAGCGACACAACGCAACTTAACGGGTGAACGCTAAAGAAGAAGATGAGTCCTTTTTTCCACGCAGCAGGATTTGCTGAGGTGGAGATCTCAGCACTTATCAACAGTTGTGAGATGAAAATAATAACGCGACTTACATAACATAAGAGCACTACGTTTGATTATTACATTCGTTTTCTAGATTGCGCGTTCCCAGAATGTTCCTAAAGGGAAGCAAGTATTTGATTTAATTTTAAGATTGTCTGGCTTTTAAATCTTTTTTTTTCTTTGCGTTCCCCCACTGCAGTAATTTTTGGAATATGTAGATTAACTTCTCCAAGTAATCTATATTCATTTTCGGAGCATAAATGGTTGATTATTTTGTGCGTTAACCTCATTTATTTCGTCTTTAGAGTTGCATTCCCGCAGCCCTAGTTCTCTAAATATTTTCATCAAATTGATCGTTAGTGACAATATTTATCCAATTTTAAAACTTGGTCACATGTTTATCATCCACAGTTTGTCGAGTTTTCTTGTTCATTTGTTCACTTCATAAATATAACTCTCGAGTTTTCTTGTTCATTTATTCACTTCATAAATGTAACTTCCATATTTTTTTTTAAATTCTATAGTACGTCCTTCTTCATCTACCTTTCAGCTCCCTGTGGAGCATAGGTCTTTAAAAAACATTATCCAAGCTATTCTGTTTCTTGCCATTCTTTTATGTTCACTCAACATGTTACAATGCAGATTTACAAAAGAAGAGAAGTCTTTGTTACATAGAGCTAGTCCTGTCGTGCAAAAGTGGATTCTGGACAATCGAACAACACACAAGAAAATCGTTGTACCCACAGAAGTGCAGTTTTACAGAAGAATATTAAGAATACCTTCTATTGTCCTTCATGTCCGCACATATGGCAGAAATGTTAGACTCTCTATGTCCACTATCTTTGCTATTAACTCTTTTCATACGTTTCGCCACATAGTGCGTCACTTACAATTTAATTAGTGTGAACGTCATCAAGACATATTCTTTTTTTTTTACATATATTGTATCAACCTGGTATTGGTGAAATCTATTACCTTGTTCAATTATCTAAGATTTCGTATATGATATGTTATATGTTAGATAAATATAAATATGTAGATTGATTCTTAAAACCATGAAAAATTATTGTCTCTGAAATCTCTTCTGTTGCATTGATAAAAAGTTTCCGTACTGAAAGAGTTAAGTGTCAAACTGGAGACGGATTGTATCCTTGCCACACGTCCCTGTTCTGGACGAGCCGTTTAATATCTAGCGTTTGGTTTCTTGTTGCAAGGCGTTGTGCCAAGGAATACGGGTTCAATCCTGTTTTTTTTTTTTTTTTTTTTTTTTTTTTTTTTTATTCTGTTGATTATTTCTGATTTTTGTCCTAGTGCTGTAAACATTCATCCTCCTCTGAAATGATTCTCTAATCTCGGCAGGGGAGTTGGTGCCTGTTGCTGTTGTCTCTCGCTTCAGTGTTCTTTTTAATATTTCTCTAATTCAACTTCTTTTTTCTTTTACATTCAGATTCATCATTTTAGTATTTCTCTAATTCAACTTCTTTTTTCTTTTACATTCAGATTCATCATTTTAATATTTCTAAATTGGAGCACAAGCAGAATATGGTAAATGTATTCCCAACATTAGGATGAAACAATCATGGCGTCTTGGTCACATAATAAGAAGGGAAGAGCTACTCTGTATTGTGGCAACTGGGAACAAATTACGAAGAAACATTAAAGCGAAACAGATTGTATACAAGACATTTTAAGAGAATATTTTGATAGGAAACCAACAAGAGAACTGATAAAACAACAGCAGAGACAGAGAGTTCTTGAGAGACATGATCGCCTACGCCAGCTGGCACAGTACTTGATGATATGTACACTCAGGGCATATCTGCCCATCAATATTGCACTATCTATTAGATTTTCTCGCAAAATTTTTAATTTTTGCTTCACAATTTAAAACAAGGACCTCTATCGCGACTTAGTTAACCGATATGTAGAATGTATTGATGAATATTTGCGTCAGTTTCTTTGTACTTTTAACTCTCATCTTGACCTCTTTATATTTGCCATTCTTGATTTTTAAAAATAAATAAATATCACAACATACCCTTTCCCCCTCTTTCCCAATTCCCCAATCCCGTCATCATTTTAATGCCACGTTGCTGCATCGGTAATTCCAAGGTTCTGTTAGCGGTGAAAACAGTAAACACAGCTCCGATGTTCATAAATTATGCAACATTTGTACCACACTTGCATTTTATATTAGAACAAGGTAATAAATTCTGACATCACGTGATCGTTACATTAACGTTTGTATGTTTGCCGTCTGATTGTACACATCACGTGCGTTTATTTGATGCTTAATTGATGCATGGTGTCGCGTGCGTACTCGTGCTTGATCCGTGCAACCTGCAGATTTGGGGATATCTTTTCTGAGTCTTGCGCGAGTGAGAGAGAGAGAGAGAGAGAGAGGTGGGGGATGAGAGCGAGTGTGCATGTGAAAAAGAACATATTTTGAGTTAGCGTTAGGTAAGGAAGAGAATGGGAGAGATATAAATGTGAATTGGAAAGAAATGAAAACATTCGTACAGCGAGAGTAATGTGTGCCATGAAAAGTGTGAGTCTGAGACAGAAATAAAAATGACAAAAAGATATATGTTTATGTGCATGTATCGCGAAAGTCGAATATTTGTGCCGCTGGGTCAGAAAAAAAATACATTAGTCAGAGAAAGTATATGTGATATTCAAAGAGAGTATATGGGAGTTATTACTTTCTGTTCTTGCCTTTGTTACCATCCAAATTGGACTTATGCTATCGGCATGAGCTCTCCAGTCACTTTGTCCCTGTTGAATCAAGACTTATTTTCGTCGTCTTTTTCGCGCCATTCTCGAGTCATTCATGCTTTCACTTCTCCTGTGGGTTCCAGGCAAAGCGCCTGTCTGGATTTCGAGGAGAATGTAATTTCCAACTTCACCATCTGTATTTTAAAATTCGTTTCTTCCACTTTGGGATGATATAGAACTGATACGATGTAGATAGGAGATTGTGGAAGGGCATGATCGCCTACGCCAACCGGTATGGCACATGACGATGTTGGGATGAAATGTTTCGCGCATGTGAGTCATGAGGGGAGAAGTGTAAATCTGTTAGAGTATGAACGCGAGTCAGACAGAGCGTGTGTGAGTCAGTGAGTGTATACGTGAATTAATGAGAGCTGGCGTTAATCAATTGTAGCATACATGACTAAGAGAATATACGGCATATACGTTAGTAAATGATAATTATCACCAAATGGCGTAGGCGATCAGGTTTCTACACAACTTTTTATGTCTACAGATATTTATTAGTTCTGTTGTTTACTTCCGACTAAACAATTTTCTTAAATTGTCTGGTATCTTTTCTAGCTGCTTCTCTTTACTTTCTCTCTCCAATTTTCCTGTTTGCACAAAATATGTCAGCAGTTTCCTTCTCATTACAGCGTCAATATGTTAATTTTTTCATCTTGATGTTTGAATAAAGCTTTCTTGTCTGTTCTGGACTTTGATTTCCTTTTTGTTTTGTTCTGAGCGGTCCTGTTGGTCTTTTTAGATATCGGTACGTATTCACACGTATCTCGATTGTCTGGTCTAGCAAAAACCATTCTGGAGGTAATTTTGAAAGGGGGAAGAATGGAATGTAGGCAGAGAAAGAGATGTGAAGTTAAAATAAAAAAAATGAACAGGCCTCGAGTTGCAGAATAGAATAGAATGACTGAAGGTTGGCGAAAGTTGTCGGTTGTGCCCCAACGGCCCCAGAGGTTATTGAATGAAGACGATCAATAGTATTCTCAATATTCTTCTATGGAAATACATTTCTGTGATAGTGAAACACTTTTTTTTTATTTTTGCAAATAAATACATCAGTGAGGGTAAACGTGAAAATATGAGAGTACTATATGTGTGAGCAGTATATGTGTGAGTAGTATGTGTGAGAGTATTATATGTGAGAATAGTATATGTGAGAGTTGTATATATGAGAGTTGTATAGGTGAGAGTATTATATGTGAGATGTGAGAGTATTATATGTGAGAATAGTATATTTGAGTGTTGTATGTGTGAGAGTATTCGAGAATCAGACATAGAGTGGAAGAGAGAGAGGGAGAGTATGTCAACCAAAGAGAGTATACCTGAATATGTGAGAGAGACATTGATAGATACAGTGAAAGAAAAAATGGTAGAATTAGTGAGAGGAACATTGGTAGAAACAGTGAAAGAAAAAATGGTAGAATTAGTGAGAGGAACATTGGTAGAATCAATGAGATACAATTTATGTACGACTGTAACCACATTCAAAATTTCATAAGTACAAAAAGAGGTGTGTGTGTGTGTGTGTGTGTGTGTGTGTGTGTGTGTGTGTGTGTGCGCGCGTGTGTGTGTGTGTGTGTGTGTGTGTGTGAAGATTAACAGGTAATGGGAATGAATGTGTCTAGGACCCTGTGAACATGTATAGTGTGTGTGTTTTTGTGAAGAATCAGAGAGTAAGAATTTAAACTCAAAGTGAATAAATATATGTGAGAGAGAGAGAGAGATAAAGAAAGAGAGAGGAAAAGAGAGAGGGGGAAGGTGATGTGTTTCCAAGATTAACACAAACAAATGATTACAGATGTCACATACACTTGAAACAGGTAACATGAAGCAATAATCAATACCAAAAACAGAATTGTGGAATTAAGTTACTCGACAGAAACTAATGAAGTTAAACAGGGTTTTACTTTACCTCTATAGATGATGTTTTCATTATCCGACTCACTTTCAGCAACAATTGACAAAGTCGCTGAGTATGTGATCGACAGATGCGTTGAGCAAATGAAATGTGGGATGAGAAAGGAAAAGAGGTGGTAAATTAAACGTGGTCTTCTAGTGTAAGCTGAAGAATATAACGACAAAGAGGAATCGTTAGATAAAAATAACAGTTGCAGCTCAGTGATGTTAAAAATAAAAGTGCTAAAAGCCGCGTCACTTGGCGTGACGTATATGGAATTTGGTGTTAGTGACCATCATTTTTATAGAGCTTCGGCACATGATTTTAGGGTTATGTGGTCGGTTTTTACATCCGTGTCGCTTTACTTGACCAGAAAAAAATCCGGTATCCATTTAAGGTTGGGTGAACCCGGAAAAGCCTTGACCTTTGTAGTCCGGTCCAGGTCAGTGATGTATGAGTTATTTATTTGGAGCGAACAGAAATTCTTGTACGGTTCCTTCTGGGGAAACCGAAATCGTTAGAAAGCAACAGTTATGGTGCCGTTGTTTGTTTGTTTGTTTGTTTGTTTGTTTGTTTGTTTGTTTGTTTGCGTTTACCAGCTGTAGCTAAGTCTGGAAGGACTTGAATCTAGAATGAAGATCACTTCTCCATATTTTTAACACCAGCAGCCGTCTGCTCAGGTATCCCCCTCCACACAGGCAGATATTCTACCAATTCAGATGTACTCTCATATTTTTATCATCCGGAGATTTAACGTCTTTGGTAGCCCTCCACCCCCCCCCCCCCCCAAAAAAAAAAATTAATAATTTTTTTTTTTTCCCGAACAGCGGCCACTTTTCGATTAGTATAGAAAAGTAAAAAGCTCCCCTCATGCCAAGTGGCGTATAGGGAATATGGTGTTAGTGACCATACATTTTACAGACCTTCAACACATGACTTTTGGGGTTATGTGGTCAGTATTACGCCGTGCCGCTTTACTTTCCCAGAAAAAAATTGGGTACCCATTTAAGGCTGGGTGAACCCGGAAGCCTACCTCTTGTACTTTGTAGTCCAGTTCACTAACCACTGAACTATCGCGGCTCCCCACTTTTCGATTACTACTGCCAATTCTTTCATCATCATCGTCATCATCATCATCATGTACCATACCGGTTGGCGTAAGTGATCATGTCCTTCCACGATCGTCTATCTACAGTGCATCGTATCAGTTCTGTTGTTGACTGTTTTCCATGCTATGACGCCAAGCTATCCAGTATTTTCTCTCTTTGTCGTCTGCAGTCTCTCTTTCCTTTTGTTTTGCCAGTTGTAACCAAGTATTCCAACTTTCCTATTCTCATGATGTGCCAAAAATGTTGATTGTTTCTTTATGATGGTTTTAAGGAGTTCCCTTTTTGTATTGACCTCTTTGAGAATTTCTTCATTGGTCTTTTTAGCTGTCCAGGGAACTTTCAATATTCTTCTGAGAAATCCCATCTCTGTGGCCTCTAATCGTCTTTTCATTTGTTTGTCTACTGTCCATGATTCGCTTCCATAGGTCAGAATTGGTTCTATATAGTACCGATGAACTCTCTTTCTCACTTATATTGACATAGATTTGTTGCATAAGATATTTTTCATTTTCTGAAATGCTATTTTGGCCTGAGCTATTCTGCTTTTTATTTCTGGGGTGCATCTTCCATCTGATGTTATTATTGTGCCTAAGTATTTGACGCGTTGCACTTGTTTCAGATTTGTCCTGTTTATTTGTATGCTGCATGATGGCGATGATTGTTTCTTTGATATGACCATTACATCTGTTTTCTTACTATTCAGACTGAGACCTTTTTTGTTTCTTTTTTTTTACTATTATGTCTATCATTTCTTGTAGTTAATTCTCTGTCTCTGCTATTAAGACTGTGTCATCCACATATCGCAAATTATTTATGTTGTGACCGTTGACTTCAATTCCTTTTTTGTCTACTTTTGATCTTATAACAAGTTCGCTGTAAAGTGAAAACAAATCCGGCGACAGAACAGTCTTGTCTGACTCTTTGTTTTATATATTGCAATTGTTCTGTTTGGTTGCTAATAATTTATATAGCTGCTGTTTGTTGGCAGTACACGTTTTTTTTATGATACGCAGACCTGTGTCATCAATTTTTGATTTCTCCAGCATATTGATTATTTCCATGTCCTTTACTTTGTAAAATGCTTTTGTGTAGTCTATAAAGCACATATATCGATTTTTTACCTCTATAGATCTTTCTGTCAATGTTATTAAGATGTATATTGCATTATTGGTGCCCTTTCCTTCCACAAATCTACATTGTTCGTCACTTATTTATCGTTCTGTAACGTACGCAAAATGCACACGGGATGTCCTGTTTCCCCACCCCCCCCACCCCCCCCCCACCCCTTTTTTTCTCAGTTTTCTGAACTGGCTAAATATTGGATCTCACTACCCAAAGACCAGGTGATTGTAAAGCCACGAAAAAAGCCATTAAAGTGTTGATCACCAAAGTGAACAATAAGCAAACATGTGTTGATTTTTTTAAGATGCTCTAAACAAAGAAAGATCTCTCTTTTTTTTTTAATCCACTCAGAAAAGTACAGCAACTCTGCTTCACCTTCCATTTAAGTGAGTATCACTTTAATCTTCTGATAACGTCTTGTAATCCTATATTGTTAGGTGTTTAATTAGTTTTAAAATATATGTATTATTCACTTGAAAAAGACGGAAGAAATTTCAATTTATTTGATGGACAATTGAAGTCAAATTAATCCGTTCCGGATTAGGATTTCAAATTATGACCACCTTAATAAATTATAAGTTAATCGGTGCTGTGAATGTGTTGCTATTGCAATATGACCTTTTGTCTAAGATAAATAAAGTTCGTTACAGACAGTAGTATACAAGGGTCCAACTAAGTCGCATTTGACCCGTAAATTAACAAAGATATATAGTGTGGTGCGCGGCGCACCACATGTACATGAGAGACAGGGGGAGTTAACCGTGACATTTCGTGTCGGGATGTTGACCTCTAGTCCCGGTGACCCGGAAGTGACCTGTTTATGTCTGGTGTGTCCTGGCTTTGGAGTTCTTGATCGACAGTGACAGGTTAGTAGATTATACAACATCATTGACAAACAATCAATATAAAACAGAAGACAAAGATATATTTTATTCTTTTATTATCTCAATAGGTGTATAACATACATTGATATTATATAACATTACAAAAACATTCAGTACATTGAGTCAATATATAGTACATGGATAACATTTATTTATAGATAGGTAGTTGGATGTCTGCTTAGCGTTGTGTCATAAATGAATCATAAGGGGTGAAACTGTTAGAGATTGCTGGGTAGTCTAAGCTGGTAGTGTAAAGAGTTAAATATCTAGAGGCGTAGTCGAGACGTTATCATCAGCTACCTTTCTTTTTATATAGAAATAGGAAAGAGCATTTCTTGTTTGACTGTAGGAAAATATAGAATTATTTAAGACTTTGAAACCTACATTTTTCCCACCCTTGGCCTTTTGCGTGGCGAGAACCTCTAAAAACATATCTTTATCTAATTTGTTGTGTTGCTTGCTTAGCCCTTTACAACTGATTTTATCGTAATCCCCACTACAATGGTACGTCTTACTACATAAGCTAACAAGAGCTGTCCCTTCGTACTCTAGTTTTAAAAGCCCGGGCGTTCGTTTGGTGTATGCTTTAACACCCTTACAGTTTATACAGTCTGTCTTGCTAGTATGTTCATCGCAAAACTCGGCAGGAAACCAGTCTTTATATACACTATTAAACTCAGCCCGCAGACCTGACTTAACTATATCCTCTAGCTTAGGTGCACTTAAAGCCAAGTATAAACTATCAGTATCTGTTTCACATAACTGAAAGTTGGACCTATCTACAAACTTATCTAAGAACTCGAAATAAAAATCTAACATACGAAGTTTTGCATATTGATAGACGAAGAAACCAATTTGTAGGGGCAAGTCCCAAACAGTTTTCTTTTTCTCCATCTCAATTTCAAAAAGATCCTCCCCTATTTCAGTCATCTTTTTAAACCGGGAACTATTAATCATTTTCGATATCTCATCCCCCTGAACGTACGAGACAGCGCTATGATTGGCCTTATTGGTTAGAGTCTTCCCGTAGGCTGAGTTTCCTAAGAGCTTCATCGTATCGCTTACTATAGATTGACTTTCATCTAGATCACCAGCCCGCCTAGCGTCAGAAACCATTTCGCCAAACTTTTAAAACAACTAGACGGTTGATATTCTATAACTTGATAGATTTTTGTTACCGCCAATCCGTGGTCTAAATACCATTTTAACAGTGGTGTTGACAACAAAATTTTTTCCCCAACATAACTACCGATTAGGGTGCGACGAGGGGTTGACAACAAGTTATGTTTGAGGGCATATTCACCCATAAACGGTCCAATATCATCACGCGTGACATCAATATTTTTGAAAATTGGAGTCATCTCACTGAAATGTTCCTTCAGGCGGTCGGGAACATGTAAATCACATTCCACTAAACCAAAACATGTCCCATCTGAAACAGAAGTCAGAATCTGTTTATCACTGAGAGGGAGCCCTTCTTTAGAGTAAGAGGGTCTAGCTCGAGGGATGGCTTTAGAAAGGAAAGCCCTAATGGTTGGGTCAGACTTTTTCAGAGCCTGCCACTCACATTCCCACATAACTTCTACTGGGACTTTTACCTCCTCGGTTAGGTAGGTGTGTATCTCACATGTTTTTTCAAACAGCTCGAACAAGGGCTTATCATTAACAGGGTTTCTATCTTTACCTTTGGTGAGGGGGCAGTCTTTGTGACCATGGTACAAACAACCATGAAAATTGTAGCCTCTTCTATTGGATTTATCCCACCCATCCACGGGGATGTTTCTATCACCTAACCGAAACTCCCTTCCATTAAACTGAGTTTTCAACTCCACCCCTTTTTGGTGAGCAACCCACGTTAGCCACTCTCTACTTTGTTGGACATAATAGTTATCTTTTTCGACCCTAAACCCGGTCTCCATTCTTCTAATAATTGGATAATCTGTTGGCATCGGGTTCATCAGAGCCCAAAGATACAACGCGTTGGCATCGTAACCTTGGATGGATTTGACTACCTTTCCACCCCTAATAAGCGTTTTGCCTACCTCGTGATACCTATGGAAAATTATAGAGGGACCCCCGACGATATTATCTCTAATCATTGTGTGTAGACTCGCCTGTTTGCTCGAACATAAACTAAACATTACACCCCTATCAATGGTCTTAAAAAGATACTTTAAACAAACACCAGGAACCGAAATGGCGTCTTTAAAACAGTCTACACCCCGCTCCCCATAAAAGCGAACCTGCTGCTCCAAGGCTTCTAAAAAGGGGACTACATCTTTGTTGTTATACCACACCAAAAAGTCCCTAAGTGTGGTCATGTTATTGTCCTGCCAGACCTTTTTACACAGAGCGTACTCCTCCTTGGAAATATTGGAACTTTTTAACGACGAATAAAACGCTTCGTGTGGGGGTAGTTCTGCCTCCTCCAACTTTTGGGGGTCGTCTATATATTCATAACAAAAGTAACCCTTTGTCTCACTAATCTTATAAGCCGCCAGATATTTACTATAGCTAAACCCGGGGGCTAGATAGTTTACTACATCTAAGAATTTTAGATTCGGCGTTGCAATACACATAAAGTTATTGTTTCTTTTAACTATAAACTTGAACGGTCTTTCTACTTTGTAGTCTACTTCCATTTTAGCTTCCTCTTCGTCGATAACATCGGCGTCTTCTTCTTCTTCTTCTTCTTCTTCTTCTGCTTCTTCACCCACTTGGGCAGTGGCATCCATGAAGTGCTTTATTAAATAAGGTTTAATGACGTTGACGTCATATTTCCCCGAGTTAAAACCTATCACTGGAAGCTCTTTTAAATACTCATCAAACTTAGCTATTAGCTTGTCTTTATTCAGTTCATGGAGTTGAGTAAAAATACTTTCAAACCGATCTCGCAACAACGAGTATGCCTTAGCAGCTATACCAGTGAGATAATCAACCATCTGACTAACTAAAACCTGTGGGTCACCCTTGGTTATGAAGCATATTGGTCCCTCCCACCCAGGGACATTTGACGCTACAGAGCAGGAGAGGGGGGCGTGTTTAGCTACAAAGGTAGTCGACTTCGTCTCTTGGGGAACATTCCGACTATCAAAGTAACATTCATAATCGAATGTCGCCCTGAATGGGTAAATAAAACACTCTGGAGTACTGATCCCTTCAGCGCTGATCGCGTCCCATACACTTTCAGGTGAAGAGTAAACCCCACCTTTATATGTCTCTACAGTCATATCCCCACTACAAGTTTTTTCGTGCCTATCCATACGCCCAAACTTTTTCCACAATTTCCCACATTTTCCACAAGAAAAGCTTTTACTAGCCCTGGAAAGATCGTTTATATAAAAGAAGTGGTTTTTGTAAAGTAAAAGACGGAGAGTTTCACTATAACTACTGCCACTTCTCAGGACAATACGCAAGGCTTGCTCAGAGTCAAACTCAAAAATATCTATGTTTACTGAAAAACAACTTTCTAAGAGAGACATTTCAGCAAGAGTTACACCGTGAAAGTTACTTAACTTTAGAGACGGGTTAAACTGTTTGAAAAGTAGTCTTGACGCCTTCCTAACATCTTTAACAGAGGTACCTCTATGGATAGCTAGACAACGGAAGAAGCAGAGATTATCATTGTAAACTTTAGAATGGGAATCGGTTTGAAGGATATTAATGCCGTAGTTGGAGGCAATGTAGGGTGGGATATCTATCAGACACCCTATAGGATAATCTTGAAGTTTATAAATATAAACACTCGTACTGACTAATGATTCTAAGGTATATTTGGTTGTCTCCCTGTTTTTATTTGCATACCCTAATATATCACTTTCATTTAATCTATCAACAAATGTTTCAAAATCATTTCTGTTGTTAACTAACAGGGGTTTGTCTAACCCTGTCGCGTTATTCGAGATGGCGTGAAAGTAACGCAGCCCCTGTGTCTCTCTATGTCTTAAGACTAGATGATGACTATAATTCACCTTGAAACGCTTTTTCTGGCTTGGAAGATTGGGTTTACAAGGGTCTTCCAATCTATAGGAGTATCAGGCTGATGAAATATAGTGTACGTGTCCATGTATTTGTTCCGACGTTCATGTGTTCTAATAGCTAACCAGTTGTTCTTATATATCTTCTTAATATCGTGGGGTAACTTATTTAAAGAGTCTATTTCATTAATAAGTCTTGGTCTCTTTGAGAGCTCTTGAGTCGAACTCTTTACTGTCCGCTTGCGTGAGGTTGTCGATACAAGTGGGCCTGGTAGTGTTGATGGTGTTGAGGTGTCCACAGCTATGTCATGGCTAGCAAGATGTACTTGCAGATGGCTTGCCCCAGTAAAGCTTTGTTGGCAGATATGGCAGATATGTGGGGTAACACCGGTCTCTTTCGAAGGTACGTGATCAGTTGACACAGGAGTTGGTGATGCAGGAACTGCTGATACAAGAGACGCAGGATGCTCTGTCTTGATATGTCTGGCAAGGCTGTCTACTCTTGTATATACTCGTTCACAAACATCACATTTGTATTCCTGACACCCATGTACACTAGCAACGTGTCGTTTTACGTTCCGGCTAATTAGTAGTATAGTATGTCATTTACATGTAAGGGTAGACTCTCATATAAGAAAAAACGGTAGACTCTCATATAAGGAAAAACGGCACCAAAAAATGTGCTTCCATGTGAGGGTAGACTATTTATATAAGGATTTAGGTGCTTCTGGAAGCACTTTCCACGGTCCTAATTGACATACTATACTACTAATTTTTGGTTGATTTTTCAGGTAAATTTGATACATGGGCGTGTCAAATATTATGTTTGATGTATACCAATAGGTTAAATTTCAATTTTTTATCGAATTCATGGGCGTAACCGCCAAAAATGGGTACAGGGGTAGTAATTTCAAAAGTTGTTTTTATGTAAATTCTTGATACGGGGATGCTTAATATAAAGTTTGGGGTATGTCTAGATGTTAAATTTACTATCTTTAACAGTTTCATGGGCGTAACCGCCAAAAATGGGTACAGGGGTAGTAATTTCAAAAGTTGTTTTTATGTAAATTCTTGATACGGGGATGCTTAATATAAAGTTTGGGGTATGTCTAGATGTTAAATTTACTATCTTTAACAGTTTCATGGGCGTAACCGCCAAAATGGGTACAGGGGTAGTAATTTCAAAAGTTGTTTTTATGTAAATTCTTGATACGGGGATGCTTAATATAAAGTTTGGGGTATGTCTAGATGTTAAATTTACTATCTTTAACAGTTTCATGGCGTAACCGCCAAAATGGGTACAGGGGTAGTAATTTCAAAAGTTGTTTTTATGTAAATTTTTGTTATGGGGATGCTTAATATAAAGTTTGGGTATGTCTAGATGTTAAATTTACTATTTTTAACAGTTTCATGGGCGTAACCACCAAAAATGGGTACTGGGGTAGTAATTTCAAAAGTTGTTTTTATGTAAATTCTTGATACGGGGGTGCTTAATATAAAGTTTGGGGTATGTCTAGCTGTTAAATTTACTATTTGTAACAGTTTCATGGGCGTAACCATCAAAAATGGGTAAGGGGGTAGTAATTTCAAAAGTTGATTTTATGTAAATTCTTGATACGGAGATGTCTAATGTAAAGTTTGGAGTATGTCTAGAGGTTAATTTTACTATTTGTAACAGTTTCATGGGCGTCCCCTCATAAAGGGTCAAGGGGCAGTAATTTCAAAAGTTGTTTTTTAAATAAATTTTTGCTATGGGGATGTCTAATGTAAAGTTTGGAGTAACCCTAGAGTGTAAATTTACTATTTCTAACAGTTTCATGGGCGTTCCCTCATAAAGGGGTCAAGGGGAAAAACTCCTATAAAGTCGCCTGGTATTGCATCATAGGTCAAAATCTATTTTTAGAAACTCCACGGGCATCACGTCAGCAGTCAAAAGCTATTTTTAGTAACACTTCCGGTATTGCATCAGCGGTCAGTTCTATTTTAGTAACACTTCCGGTGTTTCTGGCGTATATATAACGCGACTTTGAAGCTTGTAATCAGACTTTCGCTTACAGTTGTTGCCGACGGATGTGTCTCGTGCCTTCAAACACATAAAAAGTAAGTGTTATATTAGATCTTTAATGTTATAGTATGTTACTTTAGTAACCTATTTTCGATAAGTTGGTTGTTTAGTATCCACGTGTTACTTTTGTGACCTAACTTCACTAAGTTGGTTTTTTTAGTATCCACGTGTTACTTTTGTGACCTAATTTCGATAAGTTGTGTATCTCGTTGTTTACTTTTCTTGTTTTCTTTTCTTGTAATGTTTCAATTTCTTTTCTACAGATGTCTAACATTTGTCATATCTGTGCCAAAACTTTCACCCGGAGCCGGAACGTAAAACGACACGTTGCTAGTGTACATGGGTGTCAGGAATACAAATGTGATGTTTGTGAACGAGTATATACAAGAGTAGACAGCCTTGCCAGACATATCAAGACAGAGCATCCTGCGTCTCTTGTATCAGCAGTTCCTGCATCACCAACTCCTGTGTCAACAGATCACGTACCTTCGAAAGAGACCGGTGTTACCCCACATATCTGCCATATCTGCCAACAAAGCTTTACTGGGGCAAGCCATCTGCAAGTACATCTTGCTAGCCATGACATAGCTGTGGACACCTCAACACCATCAACACTACCAGGCCCACTTGTATCGACAACCTCACGCAAGCGGACAGTAAAGAGTTCGACTCAAGAGCTCTCAAAGAGACCAAGACTTATTAATGAAATAGACTCTTTAAATAAGTTACCCCACGATATTAAGAAGATATATAAGAACAACTGGTTAGCTATTAGAACACATGAACGTCGGAACAAATACATGGACACGTACACTATATTTCATCAGCCTGATACTCCTATAGATTGGAAGACCCTTGTAAACCCAATCTTCCAAGCCCAGAAAAAGCGTTTCAAGGTGAATTATAGTCATCATCTAGTCTTAAGACATAGAGAGACACAGGGGCTGCGTTACTTTCACGCCAGCTCGAATAACGCGACAGGGTTAGACAAACCCCTGTTAGTTAACAACAGAAATGATTTTGAAACATTTGTTGATATATTAAATGAAAGTGATATATTAGGGTATGCAAATAAAAACAGGGAGACAACCAAATATACCTTAGAATCATTAGTCAGTACGAGTGTTTATATTTATAAACTTCAAGATTATCCTATAGGGTGTCTGATAGATATCCCACCCTACATTGCCTCCAACTACGGCATTAATATCCTTCAAACCGATTCCCATTCTAAAGTTTACAATGATAATCTCTGCTTCTTCCGTTGTCTAGCTATCCATAGAGGTACCTCTGTTAAAGATGTTAGGAAGGCGTCAAGACTACTTTTCAAACAGTTTAACCCGTCTCTAAAGTTAAGTAACTTTCACGGTGTAACTCTTGCTGAAATGTCTCTCTTAGAAAGTTGTTTTTCAGTAAACATAGATATTTTTGAGTTTGACTCTGAGCAAGCCTTGCGTATTGTCCTGAGAAGTGGCAGTAGTTATAGTGAAACTCTCCGTCTTTTACTTTACAAAAACCACTTCTTTTATATAAACGATCTTTCCAGGGCTAGTAAAAGCTTTTCTTGTGGAAAATGTGGGAAATTGTGGAAAAAGTTTGGGCGTATGGATAGGCACGAAAAAACTTGTAGTGGGGATATGGCTGTAGAGACATATAAAGGTGGGGTTTACTCTTCACCTGAAAGTGTATGGGACGCGATCAGCGCTGAAGGGATCAGTACTCCAGAGTGTTTTATTTACCCATTCAGGGCGACATTCGATTATGAATGTTACTTTGATAGTCGGAATGTTCCCCAAGAGACGAAGTCGACTACCTTTGTAGCTAAACACGCCCCCCTCTCCTGCTCTGTAGCGTCAAATGTCCCTGGGTGGGAGGGACCAATATGCTTCATAACCAAGGGTGACCCACAGGTTTTAGTTAGTCAGATGGTTGATTATCTCACTGGTATAGCTGCTAAGGCATACTCGTTGTTGCGAGATCGGTTTGAAAGTATTTTTACTCAACTCCATGAACTGAATAAAGACAAGCTAATAGCTAAGTTTGATGAGTATTTAAAAGAGCTTCCAGTGATAGGTTTTAACTCGGGGAAATATGACGTCAACGTCATTAAACCTTATTTAATAAAGCACTTCATGGATGCCACTGCCCAAGTGGGTGAAGAAGCAGCAGAAGAAGAAGAAGAAGAAGACGCCGATGTTATCGACGAAGAGGAAGCTAAAATGGAAGTAGACTACAAAGTAGAAAGACCGTTCAAGTTTATAGTTAAAAGAAACAATAACTTTATGTGTATTGCAACGCCGAATCTAAAATTCTTAGATGTAGTAAACTATCTAGCCCCCGGGTTTAGCTATAGTAAATATCTGGCGGCTTATAAGATTAGTGAGACAAAGGGTTACTTTTGTTATGAATATATAGACGACCCCCAAAAGTTGGAGGAGGCAGAACTACCCCCACACGAAGCGTTTTATTCGTCGTTAAAAAGTTCCAATATTTCCAAGGAGGAGTACGCTCTGTGTAAAAAGGTCTGGCAGGACAATAACATGACCACACTTAGGGACTTTTTGGTGTGGTATAACAACAAAGATGTAGTCCCCTTTTTAGAAGCCTTGGAGCAGCAGGTTCGCTTTTATGGGGAGCGGGGTGTAGACTGTTTTAAAGACGCCATTTCGGTTCCTGGTGTTTGTTTAAAGTATCTTTTTAAGACCATTGATAGGGGTGTAATGTTTAGTTTATGTTCGAGCAAACAGGCGAGTCTACACACAATGATTAGAGATAATATCGTCGGGGGTCCCTCTATAATTTTCCATAGGTATCACGAGGTAGGCAAAACGCTTATTAGGGGTGGAAAGGTAGTCAAATCCATCCAAGGTTACGATGCCAACGCGTTGTATCTTTGGGCTCTGATGAACCCGATGCCAACAGATTATCCAATTATTAGAAGAATGGAGACCGGTTTAGGGTCGAAAAAGATAACTATTATGTCCAACAAAGTAGAGAGTGGCTAACGTGGGTTGCTCACCAAAAAGGGGTGGAGTTGAAAACTCAGTTTAATGGAAGGGAGTTTCGGTTAGGTGATAGAAACATCCCCGTGGATGGGTGGGATAAATCCAATAGAAGAGGCTACAATTTTCATGGTTGTTTGTACCATGGTCACAAAGACTGTCCCCTCACCAAAGGTAAAGATAGAAACCCTGTTAATGATAAGCCCTTGTTCGAGCTGTTTGAAAAAACATGTGAGATACACACCTACCTAACCGAGGAGGTAAAAGTCCCAGTAGAAGTTATGTGGGAATGTGAGTGGCAGGCTCTGAAAAAGTCTGACCCAACCATTAGGGCTTTCCTTTCTAAAGCCATCCCTCGAGCTAGACCCTCTTACTCTAAAGAAGGGCTCCCTCTCAGTGATAAACAGATTCTGACTTCTGTTTCAGATGGGACATGTTTTGGTTTAGTGGAATGTGATTTACATGTTCCCGACCGCCTGAAGGAACATTTCAGTGAGATGACTCCAATTTTCAAAAATATTGATGTCACGCGTGATGATATTGGACCGTTTATGGTGAATATGCCCTCAAACATAACTTGTTGTCAACCCCTCGTCGCACCCTAATCGGTAGTTATGTTGGGGAAAAAATTTTGTTGTCAACACCACTGTTAAAATGGTATTTAGACCACGGATTGGCGGTAACAAAAATCTATCAAGTTATAGAATATCAACCGTCTAGTTGTTTTAAAAAGTTTGGCGAAATGGTTTCTGACGCTAGGCGGGCTGGTGATCTAGATGAAAGTCAATCTATAGTAAGCGATACGATGAAGCTCTTAGGAAACTCAGCCTACGGGAAGACTCTAACCAATAAGGCCAATCATAGCGCTGTCTCGTACGTTCAGGGGGATGAGATATCGAAAATGATTAATAGTTCCCGGTTTAAAAAGATGACTGAAATAGGGGAGGATCTTTTTGAAATTGAGATGGAGAAAAAGAAAACTGTTTGGGACTTGCCCCTACAAATTGGTTTCTTCGTCTATCAATATGCAAAACTTCGTATGTTAGATTTTTATTTCGAGTTCTTAGATAAGTTTGTAGATAGGTCCAACTTTCAGTTATGTGAAACAGATACTGATAGTTTATACTTGGCTTTAAGTGCACCTAAGCTAGAGGATATAGTTAAGTCAGGTCTGCGGGCTGAGTTTAATAGTGTATATAAAGACTGGTTTCCTGCCGAGTTTTGCGATGAACATACTAGCAAGACAGACTGTATAAACTGTAAGGGTGTTAAAGCATACACCAAACGAACGCCCGGGCTTTTTAAACTAGAGTACGAAGGGACAGCTCTTGTTAGCTTATGTAGTAAGACGTACCATTGTAGTGGGGATTACGATAAAATCAGTTGTAAAGGGCTAAGCAAGCAACACAACAAATTAGATAAAGATATGTTTTTAGAGGTTCTCGCCACGCAAAAGGCCAAGGGTGGGAAAAATGTAGGTTTCAAAGTCTTAAATAATTCTATATTTTCCTACAGTCAAACAAGAAATGCTCTTTCCTATTTCTATATAAAAAGAAAGGTAGCTGATGATAACGTCTCGACTACGCCTCTAGATATTTAACTCTTTACACTACCAGCTTAGACTACCCAGCAATCTCTAACAGTTTCACCCCTTATGATTCATTTATGACACAACGCTAAGCAGACATCCAACTACCTATCTATAAATAAATGTTATCCATGTACTATATATTGACTCAATGTACTGAATGTTTTTGTAATGTTATATAATATCAATGTATGTTATACACCTATTGAGATAATAAAAGAATAAAATATATCTTTGTCTTCTGTTTTATATTGATTGTTTGTCAATGATGTTGTATAATCTACTAACCTGTCACTGTCGATCAAGAACTCCAAAGCCAGGATACACCAGACATAAACAGGTCACTTCCGGGTCACCGGGACTAGAGGTCAACATCCCGACACGAAATGTCACGGTTAACTCCCCCTGTCTCTCATGTACATGTGGTGCGCGGCGCACCACACTATATATCTTTGTTAATTTACGGGTCAAATGCGACTTAGTTGGACCCTTGTATACTACTACAGACGCTATTTTTTTTTAAATTTATTAGTCAAATCTGTCAAAATCATATGTGATATGTCAAAATCATGATAACCATATTTAGATATCATGTTATTTGTCATTTTGGCATATTCATTAATTTTTTTTAATATTCAGATTAGTCAATAATACATAATTTTTTGACTGATACAACTTAAAATATAATTCCACTTTGCATTATATATTATTAATTATAAGTGAAATCGTCATAAATAAATATATATATACATGTATATATATATATATATATATATATATATATATATATATATATATATATATATATATATATATATATATATATATATGGGATTCCCAATATGGCGGATAGGAGGCAGGAACCATTAAAGGCTGTGTCTGAAAGGTGTTTCTTGTTGCAGTTTACTCATATTCCAAGTCTGGCTTGATGCTGGAGCTAGTGAGTTAAGTGCTCTGTGCACACCGTGAGCTGTGCGTTTCATCCGTTTTGATCGTGTTTCGATATTCCGATTGCTAACGATGAATGATGATATCGCGCGACCTTGAACAAATGGCTATGTTCTCATTCTATGCGGTTTCGCCATATGTCTTTTGACGTGTGCTGAGACTGCTATGATGAGGACTGAAGCTACATTTCTTTGTTTGGGAGATGAGATATTAATTCGAATGATTCCACGGGCTGGGGCGGTTGATGAATTATGAATTTTAATTCGTTTGCCATGATAACGAGGCTTTCCATAATCACGTATATATGTGTATATAGTAAAAAAGTAAAGTACCCCCGTCACGCCAAGTGACGTATAGAGAATATGGTGTTAGTGACCATACATTTTACAGACCTTCGGTACATGATTTTTTAGGTAATGTGGTCGGTATTATGCCCGTGCCGCTTTACTTTCCCAGAAAAAAATCTGGTACCCATTAAAGGCTGGGTGAACCGGAAGCCGTCGGTTGGGATAGCTAGCTTGCGTTCGCCCGGTGACTAAAGGAGCACACCTCTTCATCATCCGCCCTTAAAAGGACGTTAAGTGGGCGTGTCTGCGTTGTGGTTTACAGTATAACTGTGATATTTGCGCCTTTCGGCCCAACACATCCGACTTCAGCATGGTCGGTTGGGATGGAACCCTACCTCTTGTCCTTTGTAGTCCCGTTCACTAACCACTGAGCTATCGCGGCTTCCTTTTAGTATATATATATATATATATATATATATATTTATATATATATATATATATATATATATATATAGAAAGAGAGAGAGAAAAAGAGAAAGAGAGAGGGCCCGCTTTAATGTTATGACAGCCAACGAAGTTGCTTTGTTAATTAACATTGTAATCACTTGGATACTGTGCTGCTCATTACGCGACATTAGTCAGAAAGGCTGTATTGTGGTTACTGTTGTTTGTTTGCGCTCATCAGATTTTTCTATCTAGCGAAGTCCCGAGGGACAGCATTTTGCATGAATATCACTTTTTTCCTATTTTTTACAGCGGCAGCTATATGCTAAGGTGTCTCCCACCATGCAGGCAGATATTATCTGACTTCAGAGGTACTTTCATAATTGTTATCGTCGAGAGATTTCACGTTTTGGGTACATTTTTTTCCCTATTATTTTTGCACGGTCAAATAAAATTTTAAGTTCTTTTTTATTTTAAACTGCCAAAAGTTCTTTAACGTGCGCAGAATGTACACGGGACCTCCTGTTTTTTTGTCGTTATCCAAGGGAGCTAAACATGGAATCTCACAGCCCAGAAACTAGGGGAGGGTACATCCACGAAGAGACCATGGATTTCATTTTTTTTTTCAGTAGACATTTTTCAAACTGCCTCTGGCGGGTTAGAACATTCTTGACTAGTGCCGGCGTCTTACCACTAGACCACTCAGTCCTCAGGAAGAAGGTATTTAAACTTGCAAAGTTGTTTACCGCTATAGTTTATCGTAAGTTCAAACAGAACGGAATATACTTTAATGAAAATACATCAAATCGTTCGAACAAGCGCCGTCTACAGCGCTTTATAAAACCAGAGATGACAGATTGTCAGGAAATATGGTCCATGCACACAAAATCATCCAAATGGACTTCTACTGAAAAAAATGTGTCATAATTAAAACCTGAAAAAATTGTGTCATAATTAAAACCTGAAAAAAAATGTGTCATAATTAAAACCTGAAAAAATTGTGTCATAATTAAAACCTGAAAAAAAATTGTGTCATAATTAAAACCTGGAAAAAAATTGTGCCATAATTAAAACCTGAAAAAAAAATTGTGTCATAATTAAAACTTGAAAAAAATTGTGTCATAATTAAAACCTGAAAAAAATTGTGTCATAATTAAAACCTGAAAAAAATTGTGTCATAATTAAAACCTGAAAAAAATTGCACACGAAATATTGAGAAGATCAGCGGGCTCGTTCGTTTATTCATTTTGCATCTCTCCACCCCACCCCGTTTTTTTCCTTCTCTATCTAGCATTAAATTACAGGAAATCGACAAATTATTTCTACTTTTATCAGATAACTCTTCTTGGTTAATTTTTATCTTTCTATTTCTTTTGCTGGTGTTCGCTCAACGACTAATAAAGGAGTTAATAGTTCCCTTCGTCGTCCGCCCTTGAAAGAACGTTAAATCTTGCGCTGTGACTAGGGGAGAAATATTGTTCTTTCTGTTGCTTTTCTGTTGGCTCTATTGTTATGTTTCCTAGTTTTTTTTCAAATATTCTATCATCCATCTTTTGCTCTTCTGTTGGCTCTATTGTTATGTTTCCTTAGTTTTTTCCAATATTCCATCATCCATCTTTTGCTCTTCTGTTGGCCTCTATTGATGTTTCCTAGTGTTTCCAATATTCCATCAATCCATCTTTTGCTCTTCTGTTGGCCTCTATTGATGTTTCCTAGTGTTTCCAATATTCCATCAATCCGTCTTTTGCTCTTCTGTTGGCCTTTATTTGTATGTTTCCTAGTGTTTCCACTATTACATTAATTCATGTTTTGCTCTTCAGTTGGCTTCTATTGCTGAGTTTTCTAGTGTTTACAATATTACATCAATCCATCTTTTTCGTTGTCGATCATTAAGTCTGGTGTTCTCCTAACGTTTATTAAAGGCTCACTATTATGTGTTTGGTATTTCTGTTTTACCACCTGCCCAAACCATTTTATCTATTGGTTATTTGTGCATTCCATTTCTAGAATTATTCCTAGCTTTTTTCCTTAGTTCTTCATTTCTGATCTTATCTCCAATACTATTTCTTGTAATTCACCTAACACATTTCATCTCGGTAGTGCTTATTTTTCTTATTGTTCTTGAGTCTAGAGTCCCGGTCTGGTATTGGTAGCACAACTTTGGAATGAAGATGGTTGTACACAGTACCCGTTTTGCAAATCGGCGCCTTAGGACGCGAGTTTTCACCCATAAGTGCTCGACCACCTATCCAAAAGTGCTCGGTGATTTCTGAACAGTGTCGCTTCAGCGAGGCCCGGTTTGAAACGTCAATTACTCATCGACTGAAAAAATATGAGTACCTCCGAAGACGGAGTTATCTGCCTGTGCGGCGAGGGACCCCTGTGTACACGGCTGCCAGGGAAAAACGGATTAACACGCAAAATTATGTTTCTAGTCTCTAAGGGACTTCGTCAGAGGTCAAAGCTACAAGAAATAAACCACTGCAAGAATTACAAAAGACAGTAACATTTATACAGGAAACGACATTGCAGGTATAGACAATATTTCAGGCGAACGAAAGATAGATAGACAAGAAATAAGCAGGAATTTGAGAGTTGTATTTTATTTCTTGCCGGTAAGATTTCTTCTTATAGAAAATGTACGCGAATCTTCAATTTCTTTGTTAGACTTTATTGTTGGACAGATACAATATCTTTTTTTTTTAATTTATTAGTTAAATCTGTCAGAACCATGTGGAGTAAAACATGGGAAAATCACGTGATCCAAGTGTAGTAAAATATTTTAATATCACGTGGGTTGCTATTTTTGGTATTTTAATTTTTTGATTAGTCAAGTTCCGAGGTTGAGAGAGTTATTTTATTTAACTGCAGGTAATCATTTTTCTTATTGTACCATTTAGAAGACAATTCAGTTTGTGTTTAGATTGTGTAATTGAGCACATACACTATAATTTTAAACGCTTATTATTATTTTTAAAATATATTTATTAATCAACAAATCTGGCAAAAACACGCAAAATGGAAGATGTGAATATCACGTGACTTGCCGCTTTGGCATTTTTATATTAATTTTTAAAATAATCAGATCACACGAGAGCAAAGAAAGGGGCAATATTAACTATCCATCCAACCATCTATCTATCTATCTATCTATCTATCTATCTATCTATCTATCTATCTATCTATCTATCTATCTATCTATCTATCTATCTATCTATCTATCTATCTATCTATCTATCTATCTATCTATCTATCTATCTATCTATCTATCTATCTATCTAGTAGACGTCACAAAGAGAAGAAATTCTAGGTTCTCTGTTCCCGACGATCTTTGCTATCAAGTGTCAGACCTTGCATAGGATCTTGCTGTGCTAGGTTAAAGCTAAGACAGTCGTGGGCAGCCGAGTATAGACAGTAGATTCGATGAGAAGTGTTGCAAAGACTAAGTTTAGTTGTTTATATGCCGAATATAGTGTCAACTGTAGTAAAACGCATCAGAAGGTCGACGACTCGGACTCATGACTCGGGCTGACGCACCTCCTCCTAGAGTGTCAGGATGCTAAAGAGAAAGATCCGATAAACAATTTTCACAACGGAGTCTCTTCTGATGATCAGAGAATTACCTCCTTCTGCGAAGCTCATTATAAAGAGTTTCATATATATATATATATATATATATATATATATATATATATATATATATATATATATATATATATATATATATCATCAAGTACTGTGCCTAATGTGGCAAGTGATCATGTCTCTCCATAATTTTTTTTATCTCGGCAGCTATTTATCATTTCTGTTGTTGACCTTCTGCCAAGCCATTCTCTTAAGCTGTCTGTTATTTTTTTCTCTTTGCTTCCCTCTATCTCTTTGACCCTCAATTTATTTTTCCAGTTGTTACAATATATTCCAGTTGTTTCTCATTACATGACCCAAAAATGGTGATTGTTTCTTCCTAATATTGGAAATTAGCTCTCTTTTTGCTTTGACCTCTCTCATAACATTTTCATTACTCTTCTTAGCTGTCCATGGTACTCTCAACATTCTTCTGTAAAACCACATTTCTATATAATACAGATATATATATATATATATATATATATATATATATATATATATATATATATATATATATATGTTATAGTGTTGTGATATTCTTTGTTCTTTATCTCGAATAGTTAGTGGCTAGTACTTCAATGATCACAACACACAATATGATATATAATAGACTTGCACATAAGTCTCTCTTCAATGTTCAACTATTAATGTTTATTGGAATGGAACATTGTTCATCAACATCTTCATTTTCTTACAAACTTGTGAGTCTACTTACGACATGTAGAATATATGAAGCACAATGGAACACAATTCTTGGACACTTGTAAAACAACTTCTACTGATAACTTCTCTAGTGTCTTAATCATCTATCACTGACTTATGACTGTAACTTGTAGAATTCTAACTGTTCTGACTCTAACTGTTTCTACACTGCTTAACTGCTTCTTGTCTAGATGTTTCTACTCTGTCCTAACTTAACTGACTTAGTCTACATTCTACTTCTTCTAATTCTCTGGCTTAACTTCTCTGGCTAAAACTTCCTTGTCCTAACTCCTTGTTCTTATAAATACCCTCAACTCTCTTCTACCTGCGAGATGGTGACCAATAAGATCATCGCAAATTGACCAATCCAACGTGATCTGGTCACTCAATGTTTACGTGTCCAGTGTCCACCATCTGTGACTCACCTGAACTTTCCCATCTTTTGGACAAAGCATCCTGTTTTTCGCCTACTTGGCGACATAATGTTACCTCATGACAATGACCTCTCCTGGAAGTTGGATGACCACTTATTTATTAGCCGGCCAAAGTCATGGGATCAACGCATGCTCATCACAATAACAACCACTAGTTGTTGTGAACATGATGGACACTCGTGGAGCTCTGACAATAACACCACGAGGTCGTTGCATGTTACTAGTCATACCTGGTCCTTTCCAACAACTTTGCTCTTGTGAACCTGGCATGGACATCTAACTTAGTTTGGTGGGTGTCCTACCCCTACCCCTGCAGACACTGCGCTATCTTCTGTTGCATGGAAAATTCCATGGGCTCTTAACTCTCATCGTGTCGTCCTCTATTCTACCTCTCTCCTTCCTCACTCTGACTAACTCATACTTAGTCTCATACTTGAATCACATCTTCTCCTATGATTTCTTCCTTGCTGGCTAAATCTAAAGTTCCATTCATTGTCGTAAGATCCTTCTTAAGTCAATATAATTAATCATCTGTCCTCTGTTGGCTAGTCCTTCAATGAAAATATTTATGATCTGTCACTGGATATCATCTCTTACACCAGATCTCCAAATGCCCTTTCCGTTAGACCAATACTCTGTCTCCGTATGTACACACAGGCATTAATTCTACCTTACCTTCCCATGAATGTGGATACCTCATCCGATCAAGCCTGGAAAGTTATATTCTTTAGGTCTCTCCAGTTCTGTGTTAAATCTGCAAATTCTCTACACTCTCCCTCCGTCCTCTTTAAGTTTGATGGCAGGTTTATCGCCAGTCACAGTTCACTCAGTGTTTCGGTTGTGGGGTCTACTGTGGTTGCCATGTTTCCTATAATACCTACCTCTCCCTTCTATTGATAGAACAACAATTAAAATTTATTATATGTTATATTACATGTACTAATTATCAGCACTTTATGAGCTCTGGCCTCAGTCTCTGAAATAAACAGAAATTATTATTAATTTCCCTGTGGAATAAAAACAATGTAGTATAAAAATGATTATTTAATCTTAAATCTCCCTGTGGAATAAACAACAATGTAGTATTTCAACACTAATTAAAGAATACATCCAGTACAATTTAAAAATGGTTACAGAACAATATAACATATGGTATGTCACCTTTACTAATAATAATAATATTTTAAAAATAATTATTTTTAAACCAAACTACATAACAGTACTCGTACTATTTAAAAAAATTCAACCAGCTGTTGAAAAAAAATGGTTACAATACTAATTTAAAAGAATACAATCTTTAACTACTTACTTAATAAATAAATTAATTAACTACTTAATAACTCTAATTAATTAATTATTGTTTCTCTCAGCTGTGCTGACGATCGGTCTTCTTTCCTTCTGGTCACCTACTGTCTAATGTTAATGTTAATTTCTAACACACGCGAATGGCCATTATAACACTGAAATATTAACACTCTTACTTGTTACTTGACTTGTTTCTCTAAAAACTACACCACTTGAAATTATTAATTATCAATCACAATTTCTCAATCAAAATGACACATGAACTCATTACTCAACTTCAACACATGGGACAATTTCGTCGACAGTTATCTGCCCCTTCCTACACACACAATAATGACGTTACAGACAACCGGTGTTGGGTTACAGGTCAGAGGTCGGACTCATTGAATGAATTGAAACTTGAAACGATGATTTGTTGCAAACTTGACGCTATGACTGGATACCAACAAAACAGGTAATATTGATTGGCCAGATTTTAAGCTGACCAGAACTTTTGCACGAAGGACAGGTATTGCTGACCCATAAAGTTGACAATTTTCTTATTGATGATCAGTTGTATGTTGACAAAATAAATCTAGTGCCGCTCTTGTATTGACACCGGTACATTTAGACTTAACAGCGTAATTTGACTTGTTGACCTGAAGGACAGGTACTCTTGATTGGTAAAATGACAATCTCAGCTGGCAGGAGTGCAACACAGGTAGAATTGTGGTCGTGTTGAACTTTTGACCCGGTAGACGGTACACGGTGATTTCTCCGTGATTTCTAAGTTGAAGACTGGGCAGGCTTTTTTATTCTTCCATTAACTTTCTGTCATTCATTTATTTGATTTCTCTCCGCGACAACTCAGGTTCGTGCTGTGTCTCGGACACCAAATTAATTATTAAATGTTATAGTGTTGTGATATTCTTTGTTCTTTATCTCGAATAGTTAGTGGCTAGTACTTCAATGATCACAACACACAATATGATATATAATAGACTTGCACATAAGTCTCTCTTCAATGTTCAACTATTAATGTTTATTGGAATGGAACATTGTTCATCAACATCTTCATTTTCTTACAAACTTGTGAGTCTACTTACGACATGTAGAATATATGAAGCACAATGGAACACAATTCTTGGACACTTGTAAAACAACTTCTACTGATAACTTCTCTAGTGTCTTAATCATCTATCACTGACTTATGACTGTAACTTGTAGAATTCTAACTGTTCTGACTCTAACTGTTTCTACACTGCTTAACTGCTTCTTGTCTAGATGTTTCTACTCTGTCCTAACTTAACTGACTTAGTCTACATTCTACTTCTTCTAATTCTCTGGCTTAACTTCTCTGGCTAAAACTTCCTTGTCCTAACTCCTTGTTCTTATAAATACCCTCAACTCTCTTCTACCTGCGAGATGGTGACCAATAAGATCATCGCAAATTGACCACTCCAACGTGATCTGGTCACTCAATGTTTACGTGTCCAGTGTCCACCATCTGTGACTCACCTGAACTTTCCCATCTTTTGGACAAAGCATCCTGTTTTTCGCCTACTTGGCGACATAATGTTACCTCATGACAATGACCTCTCCTGGAAGTTGGATGACCACTTATTTATTAGCCGGCCAAAGTCATGGGATCAACGCATGCTCATCACAATAACAACCACTAGTTGTTGTGAACATGATGGACACTCGTGGAGCTCTGACAATAACACCACGAGGTCGTTGCATGTTACTAGTCATACCTGGTCCTTTCCAACAACTTTGCTCTTGTGAACCTGGCATGGACATCTAACTTAGTTTGGTGGGTGTCCTACCCCTACCCCTGCAGACACTGCGCTATCTTCTGTTGCATGGAAAATTCCATGGGCTCTTAACTCTCATCGTGTCGTCCTCTATTCTACCTCTCTCCTTCCTCACTCTGACTAACTGTTATTCCTGGAAAATTACCATAGTTAAAATCTGCTGGTCGCCACTATATGATACTGCTCTCGTCCATTCAAAGAGCGGTAACGATTCAGTATCTGCTCTCTTTAGCATACTCTGTTACACTCCTCCCTTACAACATATGAGATTTATTTCTAAGTAAATAAATCTTAGTATCATCTACATAAAAATAGTAATAGAGTTATATGGAACATCATTAATTTACAAAAAACAATCAGTAAAAAATACTTGTCACAATATCAACCAATCTTTAAAAACCATAGATCAACAATATCTTGGAGACAATAAGGTACTGAACTACACACAATTCTTTAAAAAAAATTCTAAACAAAACTCAATTTTTTTTTTTTTTATAGGGGACATAATTTTCAAAGTATGTCCAGTTGTGTCCCTTGAATGATTAACTCCACCATTTAATATAATGCAAGTCTTATTGCGAATGTTAACTAATTCTTGACAATGACTGTTTGTCAGCTTCTTGAGGCTACATCACAGGCATCACCAGACATCTGTTGACTGGCATCTGTGACTCCAAGATCCAATATCTAAAAATAAACTCATAAAAAAAGAACCATGTACAACAGTTATTATCATGCATTATTATTACAAGTCTTTATGCTTTAGAACCTATCCGCTCAATTGACATAGAACATATACTGACAAAACTTAGACAATGCACATATCTCCGGAGACTATGAATCACAAACAACACTTAGTTTGAGCAACAATATATCAATATACATACATATATATACTTCAGACTGCTCTATTTACAACATACCCTCTTGTAAGTCTCATAAATCTAAATAAATTCTGGAAATTCTTTACACATGAGTCTCATCCTTTAGACTCATTATCATGATACTCTTCTAGTATCATCTATTTATTCTCAAGATCAGGATTATCTGAATACCATCCACTTGACAGCATCTAACATTCATTTGACTCTGAATAATCTGCATACATCTCTTGTATTCCCAGGACTACTATTCAGTCTCAATATATCATGATACTCTTGTAGTATCTTCTAAGGCTCAAGATCAGAATTATCTGGACACCGTCCACTTGACAGTATCTATCAGTCATATTCATTTATTCGACTCAGATATTTCTATTTACATCTCTTATACTCACAGGACTACCATTTAGTCTCTATAACTTCTGGAAACTCTCTCTCAAGTTCCATTTCTCTTTATATAACCTTTTACGAGTTACCACTCTGGTTACACGATTATTTTCACATGAGTTTCTTCCAGACTCCTTTTCTCATGATGCTTCTCTTAGTATTCACATTGATAACCTAATTCTTTAGGTCTCAATAAGCACAGGTTATCATCACCTTGCTTCTCACTTCTCATTCTTCAACAACTCTTAAATTTCAATAACACTCTCATCTCCTTGCTACACACTTACATTGGTCAGTTGTTCCTTTGATTACCATCCAACTTCGCCAGTTTAAGAACTCTGACCAACTCGTAGTTAGTACATATGTTTCATCGATACTCCTCTAAACTCTCTAGTTCATCTGAGGTAATCTCTCTCTAATTCCTCAGCTATCTTGTCTTCTATATTCTCTTGACACTACTATCATCTCCAGACATTCTCTATAAATCATCTCTTGTTTGTCCATTCTGAGTTCTCTTAACTCTAGGTACGCTAAGACTTCTGCGTCTGTAAATAGCGTCCTCTCAACTCGACTCAAGCCTTAATTAAGCCAATGTAAACATGGTTATCACCATTTTTTATTCGTTACTTCGGGTGACTCACTCCCCAAGTGGTCACCTATATGGCTTAACTACATTCTGGCTTCTCATTAGTCAGTCATCACAGGTAAACTTAACTCTTTATAATTTATTTCCTGCTTACATAGTATACATTAACTTCTCTTATTGAAGCGTAGACCCGTTTAGTCTCCTTCATTCAAGTTCCACCTATTTCTTATTGAATCATAAGACCCGTTTAGTCTTATACAAGTTCCATCTAATTCTTATTGAAGCGTAAGACCCGTTTAGTCTCATACTTGAATCACATCTTCTCCTATGATTTCTTCCTTGCTGGCTAAATCTAAAGTTCCATTCATTGTCGTAAGATCCTTCTTAAGTCAATATAATTAATCATCTGTCCTCTGTTGGCTAGTCCTTCAATGAAAATATTTATGATCTGTCACTGGATATCATCTCTTACACCAGATCTCCAAATGCCCTTTCCGTTAGACCAATACTCTGTCTCCGTATGTACACACAGGCATTAATTCTACCTTACCTTCCCATGAATGTGGATACCTCATCCGATCAAGCCTGGAAAGTTATATTCTTTAGGTCTCTCCAGTTCTGTGTTAAATCTGCAAATTCTCTACACTCTCCCTCCGTCCTCTTTAAGTTTGATGGCAGGTTTATCGCCAGTCACAGTTCACTCAGTGTTTCGGTTGTGGGGTCTACTGTGGTTGCCATGTTTCCTATAATACCTACCTCTCCCTTCTATTGATAGAACAACAATTAAAATTTATTATATGTTATATTACATGTACTAATTATCAGCACTTTATGAGCTCTGGCCTCAGTCTCTGAAATAAACAGAAATTATTATTAATTTCCCTGTGGAATAAAAACAATGTAGTATAAAAATGATTATTTAATCTTAAATCTCCCTGTGGAATAAACAACAATGTAGTATTTCAACACTAATTAAAGAATACATCCAGTACAATTTAAAAATGGTTACAGAACAATATAACATATGGTATGTCACCTTTACTAATAATAATAATATTTTAAAAATAATTATTTTTAAACCAAACTACATAACAGTACTCGTACTATTTAAAAAAATTCAACCAGCTGTTGAAAAAAAATGGTTACAATACTAATTTAAAAGAATACAATCTTTAACTACTTACTTAATAAATAAATTAATTAACTACTTAATAACTCTAATTAATTAATTATTGTTTCTCTCAGCTGTGCTGACGATCGGTCTTCTTTCCTTCTGGTCACCTACTGTCTAATGTTAATGTTAATTTCTAACACACGCGAATGGCCATTATAACACTGAAATATTAACACTCTTACTTGTTACTTGACTTGTTTCTCTAAAAACTACACCACTTGAAATTATTAATTATCAATCACAATTTCTCAATCAAAATGACACATGAACTCATTACTCAACTTCAACACATGGGACAATTTCGTCGACAGTTATCTGCCCCTTCCTACACACACAATAATGACGTTACAGACAACCGGTGTTGGGTTACAGGTCAGAGGTCGGACTCATTGAATGAATTGAAACTTGAAACGATGATTTGTTGCAAACTTGACGCTATGACTGGATACCAACAAAACAGGTAATATTGATTGGCCAGATTTTAAGCTGACCAGAACTTTTGCACGAAGGACAGGTATTGCTGACCCATAAAGTTGACAATTTTCTTATTGATGATCAGTTGTATGTTGACAAAATAAATCTAGTGCCGCTCTTGTATTGACACCGGTACATTTAGACTTAACAGCGTAATTTGACTTGTTGACCTGAAGGACAGGTACTCTTGATTGGTAAAATGACAATCTCAGCTGGCAGGAGTGCAACACAGGTAGAATTGTGGTCGTGTTGAACTTTTGACCCGGTAGACGGTACACGGTGATTTCTCCGTGATTTCTAAGTTGAAGACTGGGCAGGCTTTTTTATTCTTCCATTAACTTTCTGTCATTCATTTATTTGATTTCTCTCCGCGACAACTCAGGTTCGTGCTGTGTCTCGGACACCAAATTAATTATTAAATGTTATAGTGTTGTGATATTCTTTGTTCTTTATCTCGAATAGTTAGTGGCTAGTACTTCAATGATCACAACACACAATATGATATATAATAGACTTGCACATAAGTCTCTCTTCAATGTTCAACTATTAATGTTTATTGGAATGGAACATTGTTCATCAACATCTTCATTTTCTTACAAACTTGTGAGTCTACTTACGACATGTAGAATATATGAAGCACAATGGAACACAATTCTTGGACACTTGTAAAACAACTTCTACTGATAACTTCTCTAGTGTCTTAATCATCTATCACTGACTTATGACTGTAACTTGTAGAATTCTAACTGTTCTGACTCTAACTGTTTCTACACTGCTTAACTGCTTCTTGTCTAGATGTTTCTACTCTGTCCTAACTTAACTGACTTAGTCTACATTCTACTTCTTCTAATTCTCTGGCTTAACTTCTCTGGCTAAAACTTCCTTGTCCTAACTCCTTGTTCTTATAAATACCCTCAACTCTCTTCTACCTGCGAGATGGTGACCAATAAGATCATCGCAAATTGACCACTCCAACGTGATCTGGTCACTCAATGTTTACGTGTCCAGTGTCCACCATCTGTGACTCACCTGAACTTTCCCATCTTTTGGACAAAGCATCCTGTTTTTCGCCTACTTGGCGACATAATGTTACCTCATGACAATGACCTCTCCTGGAAGTTGGATGACCACTTATTTATTAGCCGGCCAAAGTCATGGGATCAACGCATGCTCATCACAATAACAACCACTAGTTGTTGTGAACATGATGGACACTCGTGGAGCTCTGACAATAACACCACGAGGTCGTTGCATGTTACTAGTCATACCTGGTCCTTTCCAACAACTTTGCTCTTGTGAACCTGGCATGGACATCTAACTTAGTTTGGTGGGTGTCCTACCCCTACCCCTGCAGACACTGCGCTATCTTCTGTTGCATGGAAAATTCCATGGGCTCTTAACTCTCATCGTGTCGTCCTCTATTCTACCTCTCTCCTTCCTCACTCTGACTAACTGTTATTCCTGGAAAATTACCATAGTTAAAATCTGCTGGTCGCCACTATATGATACTGCTCTCGTCCATTCAAAGAGCGGTAACGATTCAGTATCTGCTCTCTTTAGCATACTCTGTTACATATATATATATATATATATATATATATATATATATATATATATATATATATATACACTCAAAGCTATTGAACAAATAGAATTAAAATCTAGTTGAGACTTTCATTGATATTTCGTGTAGAAACTCACACCTATAATTGAATCCATAACCATTTCGACTCGAGCAGATGCCTTGTTCAAACCATAAGTTCAGATTAAGCTTTAGCAACACTCTTCTGCCATACAATAATTAATGTCAGAGTCGTACTGCCTTGCGAGTGTGACATTTACTGGGTCTTCTAAAATTGCCTTGCATATCGATAAAGAGTTGATGACTAAATTGTAACTCTCTATTGTTTGAGAAGTATATCGGATCAAAGTATAGCTATACTGTATTTACGTCAGTACTTTTGTTGTGTTTTTTTTTTATTATTCTTTTTTATCGCTACTTTTAGCTTTCATGTTTGTATAAAGACTGGAAAATGATATACCTGGAAGGGTTCTTCAATCATGATTTTACGAAAATAGAAGAGTGACAGACAAATGGTTCTGTATTGTAATGATTGTGTGCTGACTGTCGAATCTTTCATATAATAGGAAATACAATAGACTTTTGCAACAGGGAAAAATTTTCTTTCCTTCTTTATTTATTCCCTTTCTGGGGGAGCATAATCGCCTGCGACCTGCGTTTGCGGTAGCAGGATCGGCGCACCATCCTAATACTTCCACCTCCTCGTGATCTCCCCCGGTAACAGTATTCGTCAAAAGTCTAACAGAAGCTAAGATCGCCGTGTTCCCTGTAGTGGTGACTGTTACTGATATAGAAGACCTATATTTACAGTACTAGCTGGATTAGGAGTTTCCCAGCATAGCCTGAGATAGACGGACTTCAACTTGTGTAGTTAAAGCCTGGAATGACAAGAAAGCCACTAGGATCCTCCACGTCAGTGAGTAAAAGGCCACACTGTCAGCTCGTGGCATTGCGTCAACAACACTTTTATTCTTTTTTATTTCCTTCTTACTTCCTATCTTCCTATCTTTCTATCTTTCTTTCATTCTCTCTCGTGTTCCCCTGAAGACTATACCTCTTCATCGTCTACCTTTAAAAGGACGTAAAGTGAGTGTAGATGGGTTGTATTGTCACACTATTGTGATTCGCTGCAAGCTGTGAAATTTGCGCCCTTCAGCCCAACACATCCGACACATCAGCACGACATTTGTACTGGGTTGCCTTCCCTCTTCGATTTAAATTCTATTGACCAGACTGGTTTCCCTTTTCTGGAATCACTTCGAAGAGGTGGAATAGGATATTAACCAGTTTTTGCTGTCGCTGATCATGGCTAAAACAGTCAGCTATGAGTCGCTGACCACATTCAACAGAAATGCAACTGACGTGTCTAAGCCTCAAATATTGATCATCATAATTAATAATCATGAATGATTATCAGAAAAGCCCCATCTCCGAGCTAGATTTTGTTTAGGCCATATCTTCTTGAGCTCTAAACACGAAAGTGAACCACCGAGATCTTATTCTTCAGATACCATCTCACTGTTACACTCTGAGCAGTAATATTTGCGAAGCATCTTCATGATAACACGGCTGACGGTGAGTTCGAAACTCGAGGAGGCCAGAATGCGAGACCCAACCTTTTAGCTTGACCTTTAACCTGATAATTTGCGACATAAACATTACTGCCATTTACGCTACGTAAAATTGTTCATTTATTGCCCTAAATTTGTATAATTATATCATAATATATTAGTTATTTGCATTACAGGTTATGAAAAAAAATATGGTTTTGCTGCTAATTAACATTGCTTACAGTTCTGTTCAATTTTTTTTTTTATATATATAAAGGCGCATCGCATTTAAATGCATTGTGTTTTTGTTCTCGGTAAAACTGACATATACACGTTTAGGTCCTATACATCCGTCTTCATTTTGGTGTTTTTGAGCACGTGTTGCCTTCCCTCTCGATCCCAACTCACTTGGCCTGACTAGACTAGCAGTCGCCAGTTAGGGGTATTCCTAAAAGGTGGAGCAGAATCTGGATAGTTCTGCATCACCGATTCTAACCATCAGCTATGAGTCGCTGGCAGCTCTGTTGCTGAAGTGGGCCTTTCCCCCCCCCTCCCTCCCCCCCCCACCCCCTCTTCCAACCAAATATGTTTTTAAAAAAGCAAACATTTTCGTATTCAAATTTATGAAACTACAAAAGTCAGTAGGGATCTTCAACTGATGACATATAGACGAGTCTGTTGTTACCAAAGTAATGTTTTGCGTGTGAAGATCTGTTATTACACAGTCAACGAAGTTAATGATGTCTTCAACATATGCAACGTGTACTTTACATATAGATAGTTGCTCTAGCTATTCAAATCGCAATCAGTACTCCTCTAAAGTCTGGAAAATACAGGGTATCTCACTGGCTGCCATAATAGGCATTTCCTCGTTAATTCAGACACCGTTAGAAGAAGATAGTGCAAGAGAAGTTGAACAGGAGAGCACACTCGTCGTGCGAGACATGAAAGCGAAAGTGTGTGAGTGAGTGAGTGAGTGAGTGAGTGAGTGAGTGAGTGAGTGACTGAGTGAGTGAGTGAGTGAGTGAGTGAGTGAGTGAGTGAGTGAGTGAGTGAGTGAGTGAGTGAGTGAGTGAGTGAGTGAGTGAGTGAGTGAGAGAGAGTGAGTGAGTGAGTGAGTGTGTGTGTGTGTGTGTGAATGTGAGTATTATGAGTTAGTTTATATTATATATATATATATATATATATATATATATATATATATATGTGTGTGTGTGTGTGTGTAAAGTATATTTGTATGTATATGTGTGTATGTGACATATATATATATATATATATATATATAGATATATATATATGTATATATATGTGTGTATATGTGATATATATATATATATGTAATGTTGTCATAATTGTGTCATATATATATATATATATATGTGTGTGTGTGTGTAAAGTATATTTGAATGTATATGTGACATATATATATATATATATATATATATATATATATATATATATAATGTTGTCATAATTTTGTCATCGCGAGTCAACCTGTATAATCCTCAAAAGTCCTATGAAAAAAAAAAACACCTGCTTGCTAATAACCATCTTGGTGGAGAAAGTACTAGGTCGTCGAGCAGGGATAGAACAAGACTAATGATGGACAGATGACATCAAAAGATGGACAGATGACATCAAAAGATGGACAGGTGAACGTTAAACAACGTGTTAAAATCAAGGCAAGAGAGAGAGATAGAGACAGAGAGAGATAGTAAAACGGCACCCATTATACTCAATCTTCGATGTGGAAACGGCACACAACGATGAATGAGTTCGATTAAAGTATGATTATATTTTGCCCCGCTCTCTCCATAATTTGAATTGTATTTTAACAATGTTTCAAGGTTGAATGAAGAACACAATGTATACGCACTGTTGAAGTTGGTGATATTGGAAAGTTTGAAACTTCAAATCAGACAACTGCATCGTAAACAGCAGAAGTCATCCACAATTATGAACTCAACATAAGGAGATGATGATTTGCTGTATTGCTTATTGGAGACACCTTCATCTTTCCGACTTTGGCCAGAAAAAAAAAAAACACGAATTTTTAATTGTATGTCTTATTCTCTTATTATGGATTTGCAATTACAGTTGTTTGTACGTGATATTTTAGTTGATAAGCTTGTTTTTCTCTTCCTAGAATTATACAATTCGTGTGCATCTTCTAATATACACTAAAGTTGATGAAATGAAGCTGTATTTTAAAATTAAAATAAAACGTTTGTGATTAAAATTTGAATATTGCATCTCCCGAAACCTTCTAATGTTCTCGACTTTGATCTTTCTGTTGCTTGCTTTATTCTACAAAAAAAGGGGAGTGATAAAAACAGTTATAAATAGATATTTACTTGAGTTACAAACATTACGAGTTTATAGTGTCACAATTGACAGCAGTTCCTCAAAGTTTCAATTTTAAGAATGAGTGGAATGCATCAGTCTTAACATCTACATCGGCATCTACTTCGACATCTACATCGGCATCTACTTCGACATCTAGATCGACATCTACATCGACATCTACATCTACATAGACATCTACATCGACATCTACTTCGACATCTACATCGGCATCTACTTCGACATCTAGATCGACATCTACATCGACATCAACATCGACATCTACATCTACATAGACATCTACATTGACATCTATCGACATCTACTTCGACATCTACATCGACATCTATCGACATCTACATCTACTTCGATATCTACATCTACATCTACTTCTATATCTACATCTACATCGACATCTACATCTACTTCGATATCTACATCGACATCTACATAGACATCTACATCTACATCGACATCTACTTCGACATCTACATCGACATCGACATCTACATCGACATCTACATCGACATCTATCGACATCTATCGACATCTACATCGACATCTACTTGGACAAATGCTGCAGTTTTTGCAAGATTACAGGCAAAATGTTACTTTTAGATTAAAATATGTAGTTGTGTTCTTTGCTCTGTCATTTACAAAATATCAGAAGAGCATTCGTTATCGACGGTAGAAATACAATTCAAACACTGAGTTACTAACGTCATATCTGTGTGGCGTTATTATGAAGCAGAACCTGGAACGGGAAACTGTCATAAATGATGTCAGCAAGATTGTCAATGTCATTTAAATGTGCGCACTAAACACGTGGTGATTTTTATGATTTATCTTGCGGATCGTTCAAAATGGTGGAATTTTTGTTTCGTTACGAAGTCGAGACGTCATGGGGAGTTTACGTCACAAACCGGTTTGTCGATCTATAGCCACGGAATGAAAGTGAGGTTAGGGTGTGACCGTTGACATTTACATTTGTCTTCTGCATTGTAGAGTGTGGTTGGCTTTTTTTTTTTAAACTAACATCATCTGAGCTGACAATTGGTCAACGACACATAGCTAACTGCGAGGCACTGGTTGGTCTCGAGGCAAGACGTCGGTCTCGAGACAGAGAGGTTGTGGGTTCAAATCTCGGTTGCATCAGTTGGAATTTTTATTTATGATTTCTCTCTGTGGCAACCACTCCTGGTCTCAGCAACCACCCCTGGTCTCAGCAACCACCCCTGGTCTCAGCAACCACCCCTGGTCTCAGCAACCACCCCTGGTCTCAGCAGCCACCCCTGGTCTCAGCAACCACCCCTGGTCTCAGCAGCCACCCCTGGTCTCAGCAGCCACCCCTGGTCTCAGCAGCCACCCCTGGTCTCAGCAACCACCCCTGGTCTCAGCAACCACCCTGGTCTCAGCAACCACCCCTGGTCTCAGCTACCACCCCTGGTCTCAGCAACCACCCCTGGTCTCAGCAACAACCCCTGGTCTCAGCCGCGAGGTCCGGCTTGAAACGTCAATTACTTATAGACGGAAAAAAATATGAGTACCTCCGAACACGGAGTTATCTGCCTGTACGACGAGGGACCCCTGTACACGCGGCTGCCAGAGAGTACCGGATTAACACGCAAACTTCAGTTCCTAGTGTCCGGGGACTTCGTCAGAGGTAACAATTGGCGAACGCAAAAAAAAAAAAAAAATAGCTAACTGCTTGCGTCAGAATCTGGAGCCGCGATAGCTCAGTGATTAGTGAACTGGACTGCAAAGGACAAGAGGTAAGGTTCAACCCCAATCGACGGCTTCCGGGTTCTGTACCTGATTTTTTTCTTTCCTATACACCACTTGACGTGACGGGGGCTCTTGGCTTTTTTTTTTTTTTTTTTTTTTTTTTGCGTCAGGATCAGTGACAGCGGTTGATAAAGAAAGATACTCCACCTGTCTGGGTTGGGCAGAAACAGACTAATCGGACTGGTCAAAGAAGTAGGGGTCAACAGAGAATATAAAACCCGATGCCGAAAAAATACAACGATGAAGTCGGACTGTAAGGCAAAAATATCGCAGCAACAATAAAACAACATGTCTACACCCATTTACGCTCTTTTAGTGATAGACTGTGTTGTTATGAATCCAGTGGCCTGAGAGCTGGCGTCCTTTAGCTCAACGCCGTGTAATGATATGTGTGGGTATTTCTGAGTTCCATTGTAATTCCATGCATCATCATCATCATGTGCCATACCGGTTGGCGTAGGTGATCATGTCCCTCTACAATCTTCTATCTACAGTGCATCGTATCAGTTCTGTTGTTGACTGTTTTCCATGCCATGACACCAAGTTATCCAGTATTTTCTCTCTTTGTCGTCCGCGATCTCTCTTTCCTTTTATTTTGCCAGTTGTAACCAAGTATTCCAACTTTCCTCTTCTCATGATGTGCCCGGAAAATGTTGATTGCTTCTTTCTGATGTTTTTCAAGGGTCTCCATTTATTAAGTCTTTGAGGAGACAGAGTTGCTATAATATCGGTGAGCTGTCGACAGTCAAACAGGTGGTGTTGCACTGTTACATGAGGGTGTACATAGAGCGGACGTGCTGCAGTTTCGTTATATTCTATTGATGTGGTTGTCCAGTGGTGCATGACCGGTTCTCATTATGAACAATGATCATCATCATCATCGTGTGCCTTCTCCGCAACGAAGGTTGGCTACCATGGATCGCCATTCTACTCTGTTTCTTGCTTTGATGGTGCAGGCTGTCATAGATTGACATGTCCATCTTTTGATGTTACTCGTCCATGTTAGTCTTGGTCTGCCTCTGCCTCTTTTACCTTGTATTTTTCCTTCCAATATTACTTTTAGTAGGCTGTTGTGTCTTTTAACATGCCCCAAAAAATTTCATTTGTCTTGTCTTAATTGTATTTAAAAGTTCTCTTTTTATTTTCAGTTGTTTTAAAACTTTTTCATTTGTTATCTTTTGTTTCCATCCAATTCTGCCTATTCTTCTATAAATCCACATTTCAAAGGCTTCAATTTTCTGTTCTGTTTTCTTGTCTAATGTCCATGTTTCTGCACCATCCAGGAATATTGTGAAGATGTAACATTTTGCCATTCTTAGTTTCAGCCCTGTTGATATTTGTTTTGTTGTTAGAATATGTTTCATGACATTAAAATTACTTTTTTGCCATACCTATTCTTTTGTTTATTTCAGTTTTGCATTTTCCATCATTGGTTATTGTATGTCCAAGGTAGTTGTAGTTCTGGACTGTCTCCAGATGTATTCCCTCAACTGTGATATTTAATTGTAGGTTTTGAGAATTTTCTTTGTTTATGATCATAGTTTTAGTCTTTTTGATATTCATTTCTAGTCCATATTTTTTGCTTGTTATGTTTATCACATTAAGCAACTGTTGTAGGTCTTTAGGATTTTCTGCTAGTAGAACAGTATCATCAGCATATCTTAGGTTATTGATTATCTTTCCATTAATGTTTAATGCCTGACATCTCTGAGATGTTTTTAAAGATTTGCTCAGTGTATAGATTGAACAAGCTTGGTGATAGGATGCATCCTTGTCTTACTCCTCTTTTTATGTCCATGGGTGTAGAGTTCTCCTTGTTATATCTTGTTATTGCTATTTGCAATATAGAACAATGATAGACTATGAAAAGAAGTAATAGTCATGTGAACTGGGGAGATGACGATTGCAAATAACTTGGAGATTATGAGGTCAGCGCTAAAAATTATTCCAGTAGATCAGGAACAGACCCTTGCAAATAATTTGATGACCTTCATTTAACTTGCACATCTTGTACATTTATTATCACATCTTGTACATTTATTATCACATCTTGTACATTTATTATCACATCTTGTACATGTATTATTACATCTTGTACATTTATTATCACATCTTGTACATTTATTATCACATCTTGTACATTTATTATCACATCTTGTACATTTATTATTACATCTTGTACATGTATTATTAAATCTTGTACATTTATTATTACATCTTGTACATGTATTATTAAATCTTTTACATTTATTATCACATCTTGTACATTTATTATCACATCTTGTACATTTATTATCACATCTTGTACATTTATTATCACATCTTGTACATTTATTATCACATCGTGTACATTTATTATAACATCTTGTACATTTATTATCACATCTTGTACATCTATTATCACATCTTGTACATCTATTATCACATCTTGTACATGTATTATCACATCTTGTACATTTATTATCACATCTTGTACATTTATTATCACATCTTGTACATTTATTATCACATCTTGTACATGTATTATTACATCTTGTACATTTATTATCACATCTTGTACATTTATTATCACATCTTGTACATTTATTATCACATCTTGTACATTTATTATTACATCTTGTACATGTATTATTAAATCTTGTACATTTATTATTACATCTTGTACATGTATTATTAAATCTTTTACATTTATTATCACATCTTGTACATTTATTATCACATCTTGTACATTTATTATCACATCTTGTACATTTATTATCACATCTTGTACATTTATTATCACATCGTGTACATTTATTATAACATCTTGTACATTTATTATCACATCTTGTACATCTATTATCACATCTTGTACATCTATTATCACATCTTGTACATGTATTATCACATCTTGTACATTTATTATCACATCTTGTACATTTATTATCACATCTTGTACATTTATTATCACATATTTGAACATATTAACTAAACAGTTACTGCTGCTGAACAATATCAGTCTTTTTGCACAGAAACAATGTAGCAAATATTCATCGACGTATGTCATCATTGTGTTGTTCATCGCTTCAGCTTTCAATGTTCAATGTGCATAAAACATTCTGAACAAGTGGTAGAGACACTTAGGGTTTTTATTTTTGTGAACAAGATTAGTATGTGTGAATAGTATAAGAGAACTACTAAATACAATTCAAACAAGACAAATGCGATTTTTAGGCTATGTTAAAAGACACAGCAGCCTACTAAAAGTAATCTTGGAGGGGACTGGTAAAAGAGGCAGATGCAGACCATGACTAACATGGACGAGTACCATCAAAAGATGGACAAGTCAGCCTATGACAATCTGCACTATCAAAGCAAGAGACAGAGCAGAATGGCACTCCATGCTAGCCAACCTTCGTTGCGAAGATAGCACTCGATGATGATGATGAACTAGATTTGTCAACCATTATGAATTTGGATTGTCCAAAAATTGTTTGAACAACGAAGAGACCCTGGTGCCGTAACATTAAGTATATATATATATATATATATATTCGATATTGAGTTATTTGTGTGTCATCATCAATGCACTCCGAACATGTCCATATGTGCTCAGATCCTCTCCTCGGCAAGTCTCGAAGTGTCCAGCGACTGACGACTCCAGTTCTGTGTTGGTTGATAAGTCTTCTTACACGCCCACTAAGTTTCATTCGATATTGTTATTCCACAAAATTATGGTTATGGTTAGCCGATGACAACAAAATAATGGTTATGGTTAGCTGATAACAATAGAATTATGGTTATGGTTAGCTGATAACAATAGAATTATGGTTATGGTTAGGCGATAACAACAAAATTATGGTTATGGTTAGACGATAACAACAAAATTATGGTTATGGTTAGACGATAACAACAAAATTATGGTTATGGTTAGCTGATAACAACAAAATTATGGTTATGGTTAGCTGATAACAACAAAATTATGGTTATAGTTACGGTTAGACGATAACAACAAAATTATGGTTATGGTTAGCTGATAAACAACAAAACTATAGTTATAGTTAGGTTAGCTGATAACAACAAAATTATGATTATAGTTATGGTTAACTGATAACAACAAAATTATGGTAATAGTTATGGTTAACTGATAACAACAAAATTATGGTAATAGTTATGGTTAGCTGATCACAAGATGTACCAGCTACTGAGTGCTTTGTCGAACTTCTCTGAGAGAAAGAGAAGAGGAAAATTAAGAAGACGAAGAATAGAAGAAGAAAAGAAGAAGAAGACGAAGAAGAGGAGGAAGATGAAGAAGATGAAGAAGACGAAGATGAAGAAGAAGACGAAGATGAGGAAGAAGAACAAGAATACATAAGCTTGCGTATACTCATCATCATCATCAAGTACTGTGCCGGCTGATCATGTCTCTCCACAACTTTCGATCACGACAGTTATTTATCATTTCTGCTGTTGACCTTCTGGCAAGCCATTCTCTTATGCTGTCTGGTGGTATCTTTTCTCTTTGCTTCCATCTATCTCTTCGTCCCTCAATTCTCCAGTTGTTGCAATATATTCCAGTTTCTCTCTTCTCATTACATGGACAAAAATGATGATTGTTTCTTCCTAATATTGGAAATTAGCTCTCTTTTTGCTTTGACCTCTTTCAGAACATTTTCATTACTCTTCTTAGCTGTCCATGGTATTCTCAACATTCTTCTGTAAATCCACATTTCTACAGACTCCAGTGATTTTCTTGTCTTTTCTTTTGTTGTCCTATTGTCCATTATTCACATCCATATGTTAAGACTGGCTCAACATAACATTTAAGAACTCGTTTTCTTGTTTCTATTGTCAAAAATGGATTGCATAGTATCTTCCACATTTTTTGGAAAGCTGCTTTTGCCTGAGCCATTCTGCATCTCACCTCTTTATAATTATTTCCCTTGTTATTACAACCTTGCGACCTAGTGCATACGTCTATGCATTTTAATTTGAGACTGCTTGTTTAGTATTTGGTTCTTTAACCTTTCTGGGAGGCAGTAGCTGTTTGTGGTCTGAATTGTCTCTCATGTCTTCCGCTCTACTGCACTGTTCTTATACTGACCGAAATAACCTTATTATGACCATCAAGATAGATTAGTCACAGGTTTCAAAAATACCCAAAGCCTGCTAGAATTAGCAATATGCGGCCGCAGATATACAGAAGCTATTAAAGTCTTATGCTCCGCGGTTGAACGAAAAAGACCATGATGAAGACGATCTCTCGCCTCTTCTTAGTTTTCACCCGTTAAGTGGGCGTTAATGCGTTGTGTCGCTAGTTTACGGCGTAACCGCACTATCCACGCCTTTCGGCACGACACATAACGTCCAACAAGGAAATAACTCTGGAGGCAAAACGAGCTCTATACAATACAATCTTCATCCCAACGTTGTGCTACCAATGCCAGACCTGGACTCTAGATGCAAGAACAATAAGAAAAATAACTTCTACTGAGATTAAATGTATTAGACTAATGACACGAAACAGTCTGAGAGATAAGATCAGAAATGAAGAACTGAGAAAAAAGCTAGGAATAGCCCCCGCCATAGAATATATAAGGAAACAACAGATAAAATGGTTTGACTACGTGACAAGGCAGAAAGATAAAACACAACGAGCCTTCAACAAACGTTGTGAGAACACCAGATCCAAGTGTCGACCACGAAAAAGATCGATGGAATATTAGAAGCACTAGGAAACATAACAGCAGCAGAGGCGAACAGAAGAGCAAAAGACCGCAAATTATATCTTCCCTGGACGCTGAAAGGCAGATGAAGAAGGAAAAAAAGAGGAAGAAGACAAAACGTCTTCGGCATAGATAGAAAGGTTTCTTACACAATTTTTTGCCCGGACCGATGTCTTTTTTTTTTTTTTTTTTTTTTTTTTTTTTGCCTGCTCTTTTTTTCACTTTAAACCGTCAAGTGTTCTTTAACGTGTGCGAGAGCACGCTGGACCCCTCCACCCTGTTTTTCGTCGTTGTCAAGAGTGCTAGACATCGGATCTCAGTACCCAGAGAGTGCTAGACATCTGATCTCAGTACCCAGAGAGTGCTAGACATCTGATCTCAGTACCCAGAGAGTGCTAGACATCTGATCTCAGTACCCAGAGAGTGCTAGACATCGAATCTCAGTACCCAGAGAGTGCTAGACATCGGATCTCAATACCCAGAGAGTGCTAGACATCGGATCTCAGTACCCAGAGAGTGCTAGACATCGGATCTCAGTACCCAGAGAGTGCTAGACATCGGATCTCAGTACCCAGAGAGTGCTAGACATCGGATCTCAATACCCAGAGAGTGCTAGACATCGGATCTCAATACCCAGAGAGAGCTAGACACCGGATCTCAATACCCAGAGAATGCTAGACATCGGATCTCAATACCCAGAGAGTGCTAGACATCGGATCTCAATACCCAGAGAATGCTAGACATCGGATCTCAATACCCAGAGAATGCTAGACATCGGATCTCAATACACAGAGAATGCTAGACATCGGATCTCAATACCCAGAGAATGCTAGACATCGGATCTCAATACCCAGAGATCAAAGGACGGTAAAGCCACGAAGAAACCATGGATTCCATTGTTGTTGTTTTTTTAATTCCCACCGCTTGATCTTGATGATGATGATGATGATGATGATGATGATGATGATTTATAATTGGTACTTATTCGTACATTAACGACCATTAAGTTGATATCGTGTACTCTGAAGTCAGAGAACGGTAGGGACAAATATCTGCCGAGCGTCCACCATTGCCTGTCACTTCCAGCAATATGCTGCATGGTTATGGTTGTTGTTAGTCGAAGGGCCCGGCATCACTGCAAACGAATTAAAACCCATAACTGCTCATCCGCCAGTGCCAGTGGAATCACCCCAATTAAAACTCATATTAAAAAAAAGGCAGCTGCAGTCCCCATCATAGCAGCTACAGCACATGCTAAAAGATATAAGGCAAAGCGGCAACGAAAGTGAACACAGCTAAACTGGCCTTCGTCTTACGGTATCATCATTCATAGTAAACAATCGGAATATCGAAACACGATTCAGATGAAAAACACAGCTCACGGTGTGCTTAGAGCAATAAACTCAGTAGCTCCAACAGCAAGCCGGATTTGGAATATGAGGAAACAAGAAACACTTTTTCAGACTGAGCTTCAATGGTTCCTGCCGCCTATCCACCATATTGACCGGAAGTCCAATTCGCTGCATATATAGCTTACTAGATGCGTTACTATGGGGCGAGGTTTTATTTCTTCAAATCTTGCCAGTAAAACATCTATGCCAATGTAAACGTGTGTTCAATTATTTAATGTCTCATCTATATTTCACAACCAGCAGCAGCAGATAGTTCATGAATAGCGCAGTGAATGTTATCACATGTATGTATGTATGTATGTATGTATGTATGTATGTATGTATGTATGTATGTATGTATGTATGTATGTATGTATGTATGTATGTATGTATGTATGTATGTATGTATGTATGTATGTATGTATGTATGTATGTATGTGTGTGTGTATGTATATATGTCTGTGTTTATGTGTGTATGTATGTATATATGTATGTATGTATGTATTTATGTATGTATGTATGTATGTATGTATGTATGTATGTATGTATGTATGCATGTATGTATGTATGTATGTATGTATGTATGTATGTATGTATGTATGTATGTGTGTGTGTATGTGTGTATGTATATATGTCTGTGTTTATGTGTGCATGTATGTATATATGTATATATGTATGTATGTATGTATGTATGTATGAATGTATTGGTTATTGGTTATTGGTTATGGAAGGCCTCGGTTTCACAGCAAACGAATTAAAATCCATAATTGCTCAACCGCCCGTGCCAGTGGAATCATCCGAATTACTAACTCATCTCCCAAACAAAGAAAGGTAACTGTAGTCCCCATCGTAGCAGTCTCAGCACACGCCAAAAGACATAAGGCGAAACCGCGCAGAAAGTGAACACAGCCAACTGTTCCCTGTCATACGATATCATCATTCATCGTAAACAAGCGGGATATCGAAGCAGGATCAAAACGGATGAGACACACAGCTCACGGTGTGCACAGAGCACTTAACTCAGTAGCTCCTGCAACAAGCCGGACTTGGAATATGAGGAAACTGCAAGAAGGAACACTTTTCAGACATAGCCTTCAATGGTTCCTGCCGCCTATCCACCATATACCATGGGAGTTCACGTCCTCCCGAAAATGATGATCGTCATAGCACTTGATGATGTTAGGCCGTCATTGATGACTCCAATTCCAAACATATAGACACACAGTGGTGGTAAGTTATCATTTCCAATCCAACAGAAGCCACATGACCTGTAGTTAGTAAAACCACAGAGAGAATATGATTTTGTGACCTTCACTGATTCACTCTTAGATGTGAATGTGTAGTTTACACAAGAGGAGAAGTTTTCAACTACAATACTATGTATGAATGTATGTATGTATGTATGTATGTATGTATGTATGTATGTATGTGTATGTGTGTATATATGTATGTATGTTTGTGGGTATGTATGTGTGAATGTGTGTGTATGTATGCATGTATGTATGTATGTATGCATGCATGTATGTATGTGTGTGTATGTATGTGTGTGTATGTGTGTGTGTAATGTATGTATGTATGTATGAATGTATGTATGTATGTGTGTATGTTTGTGGGTATGTATTAATGAATGTGTGTGTGTATGTATGTATGTTTGTATGTATGTATGTATGTATGTATGCATGCATGTATGTATGCGTGTGTATGTGTGTATGTGTGTATGTAATGTATGTATGTATGTGTGTGTGCATGTATGTATGTATTGATGCATAATATATGTATATATATGTATGTATATATATATATATATATATATATATATAACATAAGTGTATATGTATGTATATATATATATATATGTGTGTGTGTGTGTGTGTGTGAATTTGTGTGTGTATATCTAATTACCCATGACTAGTATGTGTCCAAGAGTGAGTGAGTGAGCGAGTGAGTAAACAAGCGAGCTAGTCAGATTGTTCAAGAACACATATGCGTTTACCAGACACTAAAACAGTACCCTTCAATAAAGAAAGTAACCAAGTGAAATAAAGAAAGTAACCAAGTGAAATAAAGAAAGTAACCAAGTGAAATAAAGAAAGTAACCAAGTGAAATATCACTCGTGACAGCTCAAGTATAGTTTCTTCCCCGTCTCTTGTGATTATAACTTGTTCAAGCTGAGAGTCCGGTTGTCTGTTGCAGTCTATTGTCTGCTTCGGGACTATAGTTCCGCCCTAGTGTTTCTTATCAAATCTCGTGGGCGTGCGTCACATTCATTTGGACATGTCTGCATGCCGTAGACTTGTGTTTGTCAACGGGGCAGGAGCGGGGCATATATGGCCCACGGTGGGTTGCAGGATTTTAAGGGAAAAAAAAGGGGGCGGGGCGCACAAGTAAAAATAATGTAATGGTGGGGGGGGGGGGTGTTAGGGCTCGAGCGTGGGAGGGTAGGAACACGACGAGAGTAGGTGACTATCATCTTTATCATCATCGTGTGCCTTATCCGCATCGAAGGTTGTCTACCATGGAGCGCTATTCCGCTTTGTCTCTTGTTTTGATGGTGTAGGTTGTCATAGGCTGATTTGTCCATCTTTTGATGTTACTCGTCCACGTTGGTCTTGGTCTGCCTCTACCTATTCTGTTTTTGTATTTTCCCTCCCAATATTGCTTTTAGTAGGATGTCGTGTCTTTTAACAGGTGACTATGCGTGACAATAAAATAAACACATCAGAAGTGTTACGTGGACTTCAAAAGTAACATCCTCGATGGGCAGATCGCATTCGATGTCCGCGGTAAAATTCATTTTTCTTTCCTTCTTCCGTATCTCACACCCTTTGACCGCTACCTATTCTATTGTCCTCTTCTCTTTAGTCTTAAGCGCGGTTCACTGTTTACTTCGTTCGTATTAAATTAAAAATCGTGTAGTGGGATATGTGTAAACGATATTACAATTGTTTACGATGAATGATGATATCGTATGACAGGGAACAGTTGGCTGTGTTCACTTTCTGTGCGGTTTCGCCTAATGTCTTTTGGCGTGTGCTGAGACTGCTACGATGAGGACCACAGTTACCTTCCTTTGTTTGGGAGATGAGATATTAATTCGGATGATTACGCTGGCACGGGCGGTTGAGCGATTATGGATTTTAATTCGTTTGCAGCGATACCGGGGCCTTCCATAACCAAATAACCAAATGTGTAAACAGGTTGTGGTTTACAAGTAGTGACACTTCGCATCTTTCAGGCCAACACATCCGACTCAACTAAGGCGTTTATGCAGACATCATATTGTCTTCTCTCATCGATCCCCACTCTCTTCTACCATACTAATTTTGTTCTTTTTGGGGGGCATCACGCGGAGGGGGGGGGGGGGGGGCTGGGTCGAAATGAGCAAATAGTTAAGTTCTGCTGGAAACAACAACAATAACGCAACTCATGCACGTGGACTTCCGGTCAATATGGAGGATAGGCGACAGAGAACCGTTGAGGCACTGTCTGAAAAGTGTTCCTTGTTGAAGTTTCCTCATATTCCACGTCCGGTTTGCTGCCGGAGCTACCGAAGAGTGTTCTATTCACACCGTGAGCTGTGTGTTTCTTCCGGATGATGTTTCTATATTCAGACTGCTTACGGTGAATGATGATATTGTATGACGAATGACAGTTCAGTTGCGTTCACTGTCAGTGCTATAATACGCCTTATGCCTTTTGACGTGAGCTGTGTTTGCTACGATGGAGACTGCAACTGCCATTCTTTGTTTGTATATTCGATGAGATGTTAATTCTGATGATTCCACTGGCACGGGTGGTTGAGCAATTATGGATTTCTATTCGTTTGCAGAGATACCGACTTCTCCGAATAGCCGTAACGATAACTCATACACGTCCACTTAATGTCCTTACAAGGGCAGATGACAAATTTAAGCATTCCTGCAGGCATCGAGTGACAGCAAGCAAGAAAGCAATTCCCCGTACGTTGCATTGTATGGGTACCAACTGATCACTACTCATGGATGGCAATTTAACAAAACCGCAATAGGGTAGCTCTCAGTTCTTATTTCTTTTGCGATGTAGTTGTTGTTTTTTTTCTTTTTTTTTTTAAAGAATAATTTATCGTCAGATTGTTATGGAATCATACCAGGCAGGTTCAGTTGGAAAAATGTTGGCCAAAATAAATATGAAAACGTGTCAATTTAATGCATACGATTTTAGGAAGAAAAGCGTGGAAAATGTAGTCTTTAGTTTGGATTGGTGTTATCAGCAGTCTGACATCCTCATATATGCACTGCTACACGTCCCAGCAACGATCGGGGTGTTCGTTATTGTTCCTATTCTGCATTGAGTAAACGTGTTGCTGTTCTTTTCCGCTGAGGATGCCTTTCCTGCTTTCGATCTTCGAGGTGCCGCGTTTCACCATTTCTTTGAATGTGAGAATCCTCCGCTTCGTTGTCGCCTTCCTTTGAGAGGTGGTCTCCAAAAACCCTCACAACGTCACTCAAGTCCACTTTTAATGTCTTTTGCGGGAGACTGGTTGGTCTCGAGGCAGGGAGGTTCTAGGTTTAAATCCCGGCTGCACTAGTTGGGATTTTTATTTAAAATTTATCTCAGCGGCAAACCACCCCTGGTCTCAGCAGCGAGGCCCGGCTTGAAACATCAATTACTCATTGATGGATAAAATATGAGTACCTCCGAAGACGGAGTTATCTGCCTGTGCGGCGAGGGACCCTCACACTGTTGCCAGGGAAAAACGGATTAACACGCAAAATTCAGTTCCTAGTTTCTAGGGACTTCGTTAGAGATGAAAGCTGGCGTACGCAACAACAACAACAAGTCTCTAGGAACTTCGTCATAGGTCAAAGCTGGCGAATGCAAAAAAAGACAGGTTTGTTGTGTAATGACAGACCCCGCCATCTTGTCGGCCATCTCATTGCCACGAGCTCCAGCACGCCCTAGATAATATATTCAAGCTAGGCTGTTAACGTTAGACGCGTCAAGTAGATGCACCCACTTCCTGTGAAGCATTGCTTTGTCAGTAAATCAAAATGACAGCATCTGGAAAATCTAGTAACAATAGAAACGATAAATGACAATTATCATCAAGTACCATGCCTGCTGGCGTAGGTGATCATGTCTCTCCATAACTTTCGATCTCGGCAGTTATTTATCATTTCTGTTGTTGACCTTCTCCCAGGCCATTCTCTTAAGCTGTCTGGTATCTTTTCTCTTTGCTTCCCTCTATCTCTTTGTCCCTCAATTTTCCCAGTTGTTACAATATATTCCAGCTGTTCCCTTCTCATTACATGGCCAAAAAATGATGATTGTTTCTTCCTAATATGGAAATTAGCTCTCTTTTTGCTTTGGCCTCTTTCTGAACGTTTTCATAACTCTTCTTAGCTGTCCATTGTATTCTCAACATAAAGACAATAACAACGTAAAAGACAACAAGAAAAAGTCAGACCAGAGGAACAAGTCTTGTTTTATCCATAAAGCTGAAACATTGTATATTCCTATCAGTAATTTTCTTTTGTCTACATCATCTTTGCATCTGCTCCGCATTATAATTATTTGTTTCCATACACATTCCCATCAATAGAAGAAGGCATTTATGGCAACAAGTACAGATAGGAAAAACACGGAAGAGCTTAGAAATGTGGGAGAGAAAAGCGAGTAACGTAATAACAGGTTCAAATAGAAGGAACGAAACTGATCGTCAAACTTCATAATATATGACACATGACGATAATAACAATCACACGTTTTACACATTTATTCTTTATTTTGTCATTTATGACACGCGTGTAAACAGACAACAATATACGTTCACGAGCTTACAGTAGATATTTTACGTCTGAAGTCTTCATCGCAAAGTTAACTGGCGTGATATACACTCTAATGTAATTATTTCCGATTTCTCATGTTATTTAGTGTCATTCAAAGGAACTATTATTGAAATATTGAACAAAGAATAAATAAACCGACTGCCCATTTCATTAATGTAACTGAGACTTAAATATATAAGTAGATAAAGATGATTAGAAAATAACCATTTATTAGGCCGCCACTAACGGCTCTAGTTGGACATTGTAGGTAAATGCGTCTATGTCGCATTGCAGATCCCCAACAGCCAATCGCGTTCGCCGTTACAAATCAGTAACGCTGGAAACATTTATCTAGAAACACTCGGCGCGGAAGCTGTGTAGGCCAGCGACCGCGATTGTATTTATTTTCATAAGAAGTAGTTCGACTCATAGCATTAATTCATTGTTCAGGTTAGCTTTTAACGTTATATGTTCGTTGATGTCTATTACAAATTCACTTTCCTTACATTTCTGGATAGGTTTAAGGCATAATATTTAGTACTAAGCGGTCAAGTTTTGCGCAAGAATTTTGTGAGGCGCCAAAGAGAAATTTGCGCGGATACGGAACTGATTGTTGACTCATTGCAGGGAACGGAAAAAGGGATTACCGTTGTTCTGAACTAGACTTCAATCCACAATGGTAAAATATTTCTGTCAGTCCATCGCTGTGATAATTTGACTTTAAGTTACACTTTAATCAATGTCTTGTCTTTGGATGTTGTTATTTTTACGCGCTACTCGTATTAAACATCTTCGCGTTAGGTTTGGTTGCAGGTAATGCCGGTTTGAATATATATATATATATATCTGTTCACTGTTGTGATGTTTGGTGAGGTGTGTCTCACATTTTTCAGCAAATTTCGCCTCTATAAATCATGTTTCATTGTATTACAGATATGAAGCATTTATCTATATGGCGGTAATAACCATTTATCAGTATAGCATTGTTTTAAGCAGTGCTTTTTACTTTATCTTTATATTTACAAAAAAGATGTCTGGAACAATGAACCTATTCTACTATTCCCATAGAGACTCAGACTGTCACTATAGACTATTCCTATTAGTATTTTAAAGAAGAAAATCGTTCTATCAATTCATCATCCAGGTGAACTAATACTACAGTACCATTTAATTAAATACAATTCTGTTCTCATATAATATACAGTAATATACATTTATTTTGTTACCTTTGACTGATTGTAAAAGAACGGACCTGCGGACCTCATCAGTGCTGCAGTGATGCATTAATTAAATTGCATTTTCATTTTTACTCAATTTACTCTCCTCTGTTAAGGACTGCTTATTAACTTTAATTAATATGCTGCATAACTGTCATAGTCCAGCATGATGTGTGCCTTGATTCATCCTAAAATAAATGTAACTAATCTGAACAGTATGAGATGAGTAATAGGTGGTCGTTGAATGAGATGAGTAATAGGTGGTCGTTGAGTTTGAGTTTCAACATCTGCTATCATTCTTCATTCTTGTATAATTATAATTTGTATATAGTATATAGGCCTACAGTTATTTAAATTTACCAATGAACTAGTAAGTAAACCGTGAGTTGAGCTACTTTTTACAGTAAAAAAAAATTTTAATATCTCCCAGACCTTTAATAGACACACGTTTATACTTTTAAAAAAAGTAAGTAAAGTCGTGTAAGTGTAGTAGTCAAATGAAAACAAACAAAATTCAAATTCTCAAGGCGCTACAGAGTTTCCTGCATATGCTACACAACACAACTAAATAATATTAAATAAATAATAAATTCAGTCAAGAAGTCAGATGACAATGACTGGCTTCCATTTGATCCCATATAATTTATTACTTAACCAACAACCGTTACTACTGTTACTTGCTAAACTAAGTTTACTAAACTTAAGCTTGTTATATTTTTATTTTTTTAAATTAAATATTAATTAGATTGCAGAACAAATACTACAGCCGCAATTATGTTACAGCTCACGAGGGAGTTTCAGATTAGTCATAACATGGACATTCCTGACCTGAGGCATAACCAATGATTTCACTTCAGTCATGACATGACAATGTAATAGAATTTACTGTCACCAACAATGGTTCACTTTACTTTCTCTGCCAAAGAATTACCTCCCTATATACTATACTATTTTACCTTGGCCATTCCTGGTTTAAAAAGATTTTGTACACAGTTCATATTATGACTTTAATCATTCAGTAATGTTTGTATTATTATATTGTTGCTAATGAAAGTTTGTTTTTAATTTTTTTTTAATCATTTATTATTCTATTGGTCATTTTAAAAAAATGTATTTTTGTAAGGGGGAAATTTGTACATTTTTTGCTATGGTATAATTTATAATTATGAAAATGGCTTTAAAATTTACTATTTAAATTATATTAAGATGAAAATTATTAAATATAAATTTAGGAATAAAAAAATCCTCCTATTAAGTTGATGGTAAATAAACTATTAAATGGCAAGCAACTTGTTTTTTTTTTTTTTGAGGATGAAGTTTTCTTGGAACATAATCATTATTATTGATCTGTTGCCCAAAAAAAATCTAATTTTTGTAATAAATTAAACTATTCAAATGATGACTTACTACATGCAGTTCTCTGATACGGTGCAAGTTTATCAGCTATTGTAAAATTATTTTTAAAATTAATACCAATATCCTTTCTTCCCACAACACATAGGTTCACTAGTTTTAAGTAGTAATGATAGATAACGATCAGCTAGTTCAAAATGTTTATTTTATCACACTGTTACTTAATATTGCTTCTTTTTCTATTATTGCTTCTCATATTTTGTTATTCACTCTTGTTGGACTGACTTTTGTTAAATTTAGTCAATGGTCCAACAAAATGAGTGACTGATGACTGATAATCACATTGTCTTTCAGAGCAGTCTCTCCACTTTTTCATTCAGCCTGTTGTCATTGTTATCCTTCATCATATGATACCTAAGTCTGGCCCACACTATATCATGTTGAAATGTTGCAGTATGCATTAACTATTAACTTTTTAAGGGGAAAAAATTTTTTATTCCATCACTTTGTAATTGTCTATGTCTTAAATGAGCATCTTCATACATCATTCATTTGCTAGCTGTGCTCAGTTTTTCTGCAGGTGTTTTAAAGTAAGCATATTAATTATTATCTTACTCTTGTATTTCCACTTAATTTTGGGGTCTGCACTTGGCACATAACTAGTTTTTAACTACCCCAGTTTCATGTTCAGTTATGAAGCGTCCCCCCCCCCCCCCCCCCCCCCCCCCCCCCCCCCCCATTACACTTACAGAAACTAACAGGTGATATGGCCATTCTCCATTTTGTTTGTGTAACTTGTTACTGTGTGTAATCCACTCAGAATGTTGTGTCTCAAGATCAGATTTTGTTACCCCCTTTTATCAACATAAATCTGACAATTTGTCACTTCCCTCTTGTCAGCTGTATAGCAGCTCTGCATTTTAAGTACATTCCATCCAGTCATAAATAACCCTATAAAACTATATGCATATGTGCTTCAAAACTTTTATTGACCAAGCTATGCCTTAATAATCATTTTAAATACAATTGTTTTTTTACCTGCACTAACATGGAGAGAATGATTTGTAAAGCTAAAAAGAAAGAAATAGCAACATGTAGATTTTCCAATTATGTAAAGTAGAACGTGGTAAGTCAAGAAAACTTTATAGCTTACTGTCCTGAATACTGATTTCTATAGTGTAGTGGGGGATTTCATAGCTGCTGCAGATAACCTTTCTTCACACGCACCCCAAGTTTTTGTACAAAAAAGTAAAACAGAACAAATGTCAAAATCAATATTTCTGTTATGTTTTTACATCATCAGCATTTGTATGTAAATTGTAGGGGTCACAGCTTAATAAACATACAGCCATGTTTCATTGCATGTAGAGCATGCAGATTAGTTCTTTAATATTGGCATAGAAGTCTATCATCTGTCCATCTGTCGTTGATCACACGATATGCTTTTTTAACTTTTGGTGGGGGGATTCACATGAAGGAGCAATGTTAATGTCACCAAACTGTTTGCAGATGTCACCTTCAGTTTTCTAATAAAAGGAACTAGCGAAAGTATCGGATACACTGGGGAATTTCACCAAAATGATAACAATTTTTTTTTTTATGTTATATTATTCAAACGTAGCACATGAATTTATAGCAATGACAGGCTTAGATGAGATATTCTGCTAGCTAACTGGACTAGTGAGCTTAAGGATGATATGCTCATATATGGTGAGCAGACATAGCTTAGCAAACATACATAAATATGAAGTGATCATTCCCCATGGTTAACAGCTTTATTTCTGATTAAATCTGTAGTATTGTAAAATCTTGTGAATTAATTTGTTGTATAGTAATGACATAGGAAGCAGCCTTAATGAATATGGAGGGACAATAGAATGCACAATATTAACGAGGCAATTTTCTAAGAGGTTGTCTTGGAAACGCAAAATAAAACTATTGATGCACATTGTGATCAAAATATGGCATCTTTTTTTGTATTATCTCATTAAATGTGCATGTCTTCACTCCTTACAATTGTCATATCTTTATCATATGGTCCAAGTCATCACATGTAGTAGAGCTTTTCATGTTGTGACATTACCACAACAATCTAGTTTGATTTAAACTCAAAGAAAACAAGAGCTAGAATTAGTTGGTTCCTCTTAGTGTCTATCTTAGGGAAACAAGCAAAGTAATATATAAATTTAGCATGAAACTTTGATATTTCACTAGAAGCAAAAGTGAATAAATGAAATGATGACTCGTCTGGCTTATATCTAAAATACACTTAATTTTTATTTTCCCCAGGCTGACCAACTCACAGAGGAACAAATTGCAGGTTTGTAGGCCAGGACATAATAAATGATGAATAAATTAAAAAATATTATTTGTAGCACTTGGATTTCTTTGTGACTATTATTTGTTAATTATGCTGTGGGTTGTCTGAAAATATGAGTCCGTAATCATCTTGCTTCTTTCTCCCTGTCTCCCATAACAGTTACTTTGTTTTTTCTGTCTTGCATGCGATATCCAGCAGTAATTTAGTTATATCTTGTACCCATCATATTCAGAAGCCTAGTAGACACTGTGCCCCGCTTGATGATCTTTTAATAGGGCCAATTTAAAAAATCATTTTCCTTCTTTTTAAATTCTTTAAAGCCAGTTTCCTCAAATATGTTTTTGCAAAATGGACATGTGTGGTTATATGTTTATATATAATGCTCTTTAAAACGTCTACCTTAGTTTTATGCATTCATGACATGAAATATAGAAATCACTCCCGCAAAAGTAATGACCAGAATGTTTTTCTAGCCTGCACTTGCAACAAAACTACACCATGACTATATGTTATATTACAATCCACATAATTCACAACATTTAATCTCTCTTAACATTGAACACCTATAATTGTTTATCTATCTATTGTCCTTTCGAGCCGAAGACGGCACATAGGGCAGAACCACAATCTCAAAAACAGAAACCTTGCGTGCCAAAATGGCACACATTGCGGATATCACTGTTATTTTAATTGTTTATACAGAAATACAATTTCATAATTTTTGTGAGTAAAAGTGAAGTGAAAGTAATTTTGGCATAGGTCTATGGTTTTTTTTTTTTTTTTTTTTTTTTTTTTTTTTTTGTTTGCTCATGGTGCCGGTGACCATTAGTGATTTAATATTTTACAATTTGCTTAGTTCGCAGTGAACACATATATTTGTACAGGGTGTTTTTAAAGTCGCAGTGCAGTGAATTTCTACTCTCTAAAGAAAAAACGTCACCAGAAATGCGGTTAACTAATGCGTCACACAAATTGTAAAATAAATGGTATTATTCAAATATACTTGACTGCTATCGGCGAGCTTATAATGGGTAATGTTGGTATTAACACAATAAAGTTGTGCCTAAAGCATATGTTGAAAATGTCCACCACGGGCCTCAAGACATGTCGTGATTCGTCTTTCCATATTTGCGAAAACGTTCAGAATAATGTCTGGTGATATTTGTTTAATCTTGTCTACTATTTCAGTCTTTAGGTCATTAATTGTCTGCGGATTATTTTCATAAACTTTCCCCTTCAATGCCCCCCACAGATAATAATATGGGGGTGTTAGATCTGGTGAACGAGCAGGCCACATTCCACGTGAAATAATGCGATTTGCAAATATGCTTTCTAAATAATTGAGTGTTGTTGTGGCTGTGTGTGCTGTTGCCCCATCCTGCTGAAACCAGGATTCCATAATTTCCCGTTCTGTAAGGTGTGCTATGAACGGTTCCAGAATTAATGTACGGTAACGTTCTGCATTTATTGTTTCATTAAAAAATATAGGTCCTATTATCCGCATACGACTTATAGCGCACCACACTCCGACTTTTTGATCGTAAAGCGGCACTTGATGAAATTCATGGGGGTTTTCACTGCTCCACAGCCGATTGTTCTGACTGTTCACATAACCGGATAAATGAAACCAGGCCTCATCAGCGAAAAAAGTGACGTCAAGGATGGCAGCGCCATGTTCATAAATAAAATTCTGAAACCACATGCAGTAGTTTAAACGGGATTCATAATCTCTTTCTTGGAGTTGAGACACTTCAGTTAATTTGTATGGACGATAGTGTAGTTCACTTCTTAAAACCTTGTGAACAGAACTCTTAGATATTTGCACCTGTTGAGACAAGTGGTTTAAAGATGCATTTGGACTCATTGTAATTCTGTCTTGGAGCTCCATAATTTGGTCTTGTGAAATTGAAGGTCTTCCAGATCGGTATGCATCTACCACACTACCGGTTTCACAAAACTTTTTGATCAATTTTGTAACAGAATTTCGGTGAGGGACTTGTGAGTCTGGAAATGTCCTCACGAATTGTCTAATGAACTCATCCGTATATTTACCGCCATTACTTAAGACATGCTCAACCAGAAATACCCTGTTTTCAATCGTCAACACCATTTCCTTCAAGCAATGAGACAGTGAAAGTAGCGTAGTGCCCGTCCTTTACGTAAATAAAACCTTAAAGGAAGCAGCGGTTTGTTCATAAATGTGGTTTACAAAATTGTGGTACGTAGATGATGATTACGTCATTTACTGAATATTAGAAATATTCACTGCACTGCGACTTTACGAACACCCTGTATATACACTAATAAATTTTTCTGTGAGTAAAAGTGAAAGTAATCATTTTCTTTGACGGTTTCAAATTTGCAAAATTTGCCTTGGAAGTTGAACTATATTTTGAGCTCACAGAGCCGCTAAAAGCGACAGTCATAAACACTGGGCTATTAGGACAGCAATTGTTATTTTAGCAAATTTGCTGGATGAACTGAAACAACAGACACCTCAATGTCAGCATTAACATAAACAACTATTTTAATTGCGAGGAATATATAATGAAAGCTGCATAGACAGCAATCCTGAATGTAAGTTAGAAACTTTGGGGGGGGGGGTGCTTCGTTTTAGAGTCCTGTTTGCATCAGTGTTGACTTTGATCAGTTCAGCTAAAGTACATGTCCTGAACAGGTGTGATAAACTTAAATTGCTTTTTAACTGATAAAAACTTGGTACCATTCATGTGTTCTATTGCTGTTTCTATCATTGTTTGGAAAGTTATATTTCTTTATTTAACTTATTTTAATAGAGTTCAAAGAGGCATTCAGTCTATTCGACAAGGACGGTGATGGCACAATCACGACCAAAGAGTTGGTACTGTCATGCGATCCTTGGGTCAGAACCCAACAGAAGCTGAATTACAAGACATGATCAATGAAGTAGATGCTGACGGTATGTATAACATTGATCAATTGTAACATTAAAATGATAAATTACTAAATTAATATGCATTACAAATTGCTATGTGGAGGCAAAGACGTGCCTCACAGCTGTAGAGCTGAAAATTGTCGGCGACCCGCAGCTGAAGGCTTGCGTTCGTGAACCAGAGCCATCCAGCCCCTGTTCCACTTCTCCGTTGTGCCTCCAGTAATACTAACCAGTCTAGTCTTGCCAGGCAAGTAGGGATTGAAGAAGGAAGGCAACCCAGTACTCAAAAATGTCATGCTGATGTCAGATGTTTTGTGCAAATATCAGCCATATTACACAACGCAGTCACGCCCACTTAACTTGAACAGAGTATTATATTTCACCAATATCCACATGATACAAGACAAATAAAAAGAATATGGTTTGATCGCATTCACACTAATCAAATTGAGCGCGGCGAAACGTACATTGCTGAAATCGGCATGGTGTGTGGTGAAACATAGTGAAAGTGAACATCCTTTTAGGGGTGGATGGCCAAGAGGTGTACTCCTTTAGCCATCACTCGAACACAAGGAAGAAAATTGCCATGTATTGATTGCAAATGCCCATATCATTTTATTGTTTTAATTTCTCTTTTTTTGTAATTCATGAACACCGTACGTTAATTTTTGTCAAAATCTACTTCTCTTTGGTGTTTATCAGACTTTTGAATGCTCTTTCATATCACCAGGCAATGGTACAATAGATTTCCCAGAGTTCCTCACCATGATGGCCAGGAAAATGAAAGACACAGACAGTGAGGAAGAAATTCGTGAAGCATTCCGTGTCTTTGATAAGGACGGCAATGGATTTATTAGTGCTGCTGAGCTTCGGCATGTCATGACAAATTTGGGTGAAAAATTGACAGATGAGGAGGTGGATGAGATGATCAGGGAAGCAGATATTGATGGTGATGGACAAGTAAATTATGAAGGTAATTTCATTCTTCACTTTTAGAATGTCTGGTTATATAATTTTAAGCATGTTATGTTTTTTAATTTTTACTTAAGTGACTGTTTCATCACTTTCAGTAAGTCAGGCTAGCAGCTCCTAGGTTGTGTGTGGTCTGTGAACCAAAATTTCACTGTTGTGGGCCTGGAAGTGATAGCTGCCCTCTTTAAAATAACATTTTAAAAAGTCCAGTGATGAAATCTGATACGTTGGGCAGGAAGATGCAGATATAGTGGCTTGTAAGGTGTACACTATGACACATCTACAACCACTTTTGTCTTTTTTTAAGGGTTGACAATGTGAAGCTTAGTTGCCTAGCAGGCACAGAATGAAAAAAGGATCACTTGCTGTATATTTTACATTTCTTAAAAATATAATGGCCCCTTATATTGTTTAATTGTGAAGGTCTACCTTGTTTATATTTGGAAGCTGTTTTGGTATGCATCTGCTATATCGTACTTGTGTACATTTTGTGTTGGACACCTGAACCATGGTTCATTTGAGCATTTTGTTGCAGAGTAATTCTTTGTGTAATATTCATATGGAAATTAAGTTAAATATCTGATTGGTAAGAATCCATTAGTAATTTCATGTATGTGTTTCTAGTATTCTGCATTGCACGTTATAGTGACTTAATTTTTATTCCTGTAATTTAATTTTAGGAAATTGTTTACCAACTTCATAACTACTGGCATTATTTGTGTAAAATTATTTTCTTTTCAGAATTCGTGACAATGATGACATCCAAGTAATTTGTTTTTGTTGGTTTGTATGATGGTTCCTATCATGTTCATCGTTTACTCCCACTCACTGCACATCTTTACGAACAAAAAGAGCTCAAAACAGCTGCTGCAACTGGTGATCTGGGCCATGTTTGCAGCACCAAGGTTGGTGAATGCATTGGAGATGGAATAATTCTGTCATCGTTCATTTGTTCTTAGGCGTATCAGTTTCCTGTTTGTGTGTGTGTGAGTGTGGTGCAGTCTTTGATTTGAACTTCACTTTCACCTTGTCTGCTGATATTTATATGTTATAAATGTCACTGGATGGATCATGTTCCAAATCCCATTTCATAGAATGTTTTAAAATAAATTTGGCCAAAAAAGCTAGCAGAAATTTTTGTGTTATTTTTATCTCTCTTAGCAAATGTTATATTATTTCCTGTTTCGGCATAGTGTTATTATTGCTAGATTAAAGGATCTGCTCTATCATTATAGTGTGATGATTTTCTTTTATGTAATTCATCTTATGTCAGTTGACTTTTTGAATACAGTATTGTGGATCTCAAATTGTTTGAATTTTGACATATGCTTTTTCACTTTTACAGTGTCAAATTGTACTTTCCTCCTGAAATATACCAAACTCTGCAGTTGAGGCAGTTTATTTTATTCTTGTGTGTTGTCTGGTAGTGATTGGTTCATAGGTCACACACTTGATTACTGTGTGGCACATCTTTTAATGAGAGTGCATCAAGACTCCTAAAATTGTGATCACCGATAAAACTGTTATTATATTTTACTTGAATGAATAAACAAAATTTTTATATTTGGTTTTAAAAGTTGTCAAATGTATGTTGTTTTGGGACCATTACATGATAGCTATAGACAGTCTTCAAGCAGGCAAGAAAATGTGTTTTAACTCAGGCCCTAGGCTCAATCCACATCCTGCCCTATTTAATGTGGTGCCAGGGCTCCTCTAGTCCTGAGGTTGTCTCTGCTTTCTAGCATTTTTATAGCTTCTGTAATGCTGAACAATTGTAGCACTTTATGTAGCATACAATATTATAATGTTTCCCCAACTCTGTCCAGTTAAATCATTTGGAACTTAAACCGGGGTTCCCACATGTGTTTAGACTAAAACTCATTGCAGTTTTTTTCTATTACAGATGTGTTAATTTCAGTGACAAAATCTACAGTAAGAACTGGTTTGGTTTTCAGGTCTTTCTTCAAAATAATGGGTTCCTGTGGTCACTCTTAGGCTTTTTGCCTGTCCAGTGCTTACTGAGTTTATTTCTCTTAGTGCACTCAATGAAATATTTTATTTACTATTTTTACTATATTCATTGTTGGGTTTTTTCTTCTGAATCGACCTAGTAGATGAACAATAAAATGTTATTGCTCTGCATTTCTTGTCTTGTTTTAATTGTATGTGTTGTCAACCCCGTAACATACTTTTACGTGGATTATTGTTTGTCTGTGCCAACTGTCTCTATGACATTAGCTGTATATTCTACTAGATTTTTTGTATGTATCTTGTGTTTGTTTTGTTTTTTTCTTTTACTGCCTGTTACTGTTAAATATGTTCTGTTCTGTTTCTTATTTAAAATTGAGAGGTTTTTTAAATACAATAAAATCTGTCAGTTGTCATGAAGGATAGAGAATGTACATTGAAATGTGTCACAATATGGGGACACTTTAGAAAAGTGTTCATTTCAGGAATGTACCCAATTCATTGGCCATTTATCATATCTTTTTCTGGTTGGTCAACATTATAACTATAACAAAAATATTGAAAGAGCAGAATCCACATATAACAAGAATCCTGATGTAATAGCAATTTTTAAAATCCCAAAACATTTCTTCTTGATCCTATAGTTCAATAAATCTTTTATTGCACTATAACCCTAGCCTATAAAATCAGTTATAGCACATTTTGTTAAATCTGCCTAGCCAAAAGTTAAAAAAAAAAAAAAAAACTTATCAGTGTGTACTTTTATCTGCATATAAATTGTGAGAAACCATAGCTAGGTATGACTAGTAAACTGATTGAACATGACTGTGGATGAGAGAGGTATGGGTGTTGTGAAAACAAAGCTTGCAATACAAGCTGTTGGAAAAATATTTTTTTTGTTTTATGCATTGGGCCTATGGCCAATAGCCTTTCATTATAAAGGCTTGAGTATTGACGTACATCTACATGCTTGTTCAAGTCTATGTGCAAGTTTTGAAATTTGTTTTCACTGTGGCTTCTAGTACTAGCAAGAAACAAGTACGTATCACTTGAAGCAAAAGTGAAGTTGATAAAGTGAACGAAAAGTTAAAATCAACAGAAATATGCAAGGAACATGATAGTCCTTCAAGCACTGTAAAGGACAGAACCATTACTTTGGTGTATACATTCTGGTTTTCGGCAGTATATAGAGGAAATTAGGAAGCTGATTGAGAAGACCTACATTTTGCATACATGGTTTCAGCAAGCTAGGAGTGAGAATACCCCGACTTCAGTACCAATCCTTACTGTCAAGGTCAGCGAATTTACTCTGAGTCTAGATCATACCAACTTCAATTTAAATGTTGTCTGTCTGAACCAATTTCAGGTGTAACATGGAGTTGCAAAATTTGAGAAGCCATGTTGTTTTCAAGAGTATAAGAACACTGTCCTCAGACCACTAGCCTTAACAAAATAAAATTATGGGTGACAGAGTTAATATTTGAACAAAAGGTTTACAAACTTGACAGGAAATTATTTGTTGCTGGGAAGAAGTTTCTGCACTAAATGGGCAACTGCAGTTTTAATAAGAATATTTTGAGGATCCCATTAATCTCAGAACAAAATTCTACTGCATTATGATATATTCATTATAGATCTTTTTAAGCTGCTGCCTTTAGCTTATGTCATTCAAAATTGTACAGTTACTACAATATTTTACAACATATCAATCATTAAAACTTCTTTGTGATTGCAAAAATAAATTGAAGAGAGGAAACAGTTATTAATATACAATTTTTCAATTCTCTTTAAAGTCACTAATATTAAACAATCACTGTAGCTAGTAGATGAAATTCTTTGCACTAATCTGAGGTAGAATATCCAGTCACCCAGATATAATAGTTTCACAACTACTGCTCTGAATCATTTGTATATCCACTCTAACCCAAATTCACACTACACAAAAAAGGCATTGCTAAATAAATCAACAGATTTATTTTCCTTGGAGTGTCTTTTAGACTAATCCAAAGTATTTTGTGCTATGGGAACTATAGCACCTGCTGAGAAGATGCACTATTTTTCATTTTCTTGAAGTATTGTCTGTATAGTGTGATATTCTGTTATAGTGTTGTTTTTTTTTAGGTAAAAGCAGTAATCTATAATAGCTTTCCCTGTAGTGTTGTATCTGAGTTTTTCTCTCCTCTGTGTATACTATATTCAATACAATCTTGAAGTATGTGGTAGCTTTCTGGGTTGTCTGTCCTCATGTAGCTTGAATTTTGTATAGTGTAAAAGTTACTTATTTGCTCGATGCCCATATTTTTAAAATTATGGCATTGGTTCTTCTGATGTAACTAGCAGAGGAACACATGCACCCAAATGAGTATTCCACGAGTTTAATGAATCGCGTTGCATCATTTTATTGCTTATGTGATATTTCTTATTGATTTTGTCTGATATCCTTTTCATCATTTGTTAATTCTTGTGAGTAGTTGAAGTTGTTACGTATTTTAGTTCTTTACTTGATCTCATTTGTCCTTGCATAGTGTGGTCAAACAACAGCCTTTTACGGGACTAACACAATTGTTTTGTGTCTGCTATCATTTATTCATAAAACATTGTCTTAACTTATATGTCTACTTTCTTTCACTTACCCTTTAATGTTAGTTATTGTAAGATCCATAATATTTTATGACATTGTTGTCTGACTGAAAATGCCCAAATCGCTCATGTCACCATCATCCCAGTGAATGACTTCTCAACTCAATAAGGCACGACAGATAGGTCAAATGCCAAAACCATGTTGGTTGTGTCCTTGGACATTGATGGGCGATTTCATTGTGAATACATTTCTAAAGAAGATGATTGTACGCAACCGACCTACTATGGTACGCTCTGTGCAAACATTAATCTGGGAAGAGGTGTATTAATTGCTTTCTTCGCTATTGAATTTCCCCAAACACGCCTGACAAAACATTAATTTCAATTTGCTGAATTAATAACACATATGACATAAGAAGAGGAATAAGACAAGGATGCATCCTATCACCATGCTTGTTCATTCAATCTATACACTGAGCAAATCTTTAAAAACATAGAGATGCCAGGCTTAAACATAAATGGAAAGATAATCAATAAACTAAGATATGCTTATGATACTGTACTACTAGAAGAAAATACTAAAGATCTACAATTACTTAATGAAATAAACATAACAAGCAAATAATGTGGACTAGATATGAATATCAAACAGACTAAAACTATGATTATAGACAAAAGAAAATTCTCAAGACCTACAATTAAATATCAAAGTTGAAGGAATACATCTTGAGACAGTTCAGGGCTACAACTACCTGGGACACACTATAAACCAGTTATGGAAAATGTACAACTGAAATAAACAAAACAAAAAAGTAGGAATACTTGGTTACAACTGGCAAAATAAAAGGAAAGAGAGATCGCGGATGACAAAGAGAAAATACTGGATAGATTGGTGTCATGGCATGGAAAACAGTCGACAACAGAACTGATACGATGCTCTGTAGATAGAAGATTGTGGAGGGACATGATCGCCTACGCCAATCGGCAGGGTACATGGTGATGAAATAAACAAAAGAATAGGAATGGCAAAAAGTAATTTTAATGCCATGAAAAATATCAAAACAAATAACTCCAGGGCTAAAACTAATAATAGCAAAATGTTAAATCATCTCAATATTCCTGTATGGTGCAGAAACATTAGACAAGAAAACAGAACAGAACATTGAAGTTTTTGAAATGTGGATTTATAGAATAGGTAGAATTGGATGAAGAGAAAACAAACTATGTTTTAAAACAACTAAAAATGAAAAGAGAACTACTAAAGACAAATGAAATTTTTGGGTCATGTTTATTAAAAGAAATATCCTAATAAAAGTAATATTGGAAGGGAAAATATAAGGTAAAAGAAAAAAAGAAAGGCAGATCAAGATTAACATGGACGAGTAACATCAAAAGATGGACAAGTCAACCTATAGTAATCTGCACCATCAAAACAAGAGACAGAATGGAATGGCACTCTATGGTAGCCAAGTATCTGGGTCTATGCCCTATGGGTCAAAAGATAGAATACAGTATGGGTATTTTGTACTTCCAATGCTTGTGCATTTACTTGAGCTGAATGTTTCAGCTCTTGAATCATTTATTTGTTTCATCATCAAGTGCTTTCTCCACAACGAAGGTTGGCTACCATGGAGCGCCATTCTGCTCTGTCTCTTGCTTTGTGGTGCAGGTTGTCATGGGCTGATTTGTCCATCTTTTGATGTTACTTGTCCATGTTAGTCTTGGTCTGCCTCTTTTACCTTGTATTTTCTCCTCCAGGATTATTTTTAGCAGGCTGTTGTGACATGGCCCAAAATCGCATTTGTCTTGTTTGAATTGTGCTTAGTAGTTCTCTTTTCATTTTTAGTTGTTTTAAGACTTCGTTTGTTTTCTTTTCCTTCCATCCAATTCTACCCGGTTGTTTCCAAAATGGTGGAATTATTTTTCTCCGGCTTGGTATAGAACCGTTGATCAGAGGTTTAACAAGCCGCTATCGTAAAAACGATGTTGTTAATGAAACGTAGACCTGATGAGATTCTTTGTGGAAAATTCTGAAGCAATATGGCTTACCATCAAAAATCATAAATATTATCAAAGACATGTATGATGGTTACACATGTGCAGTTCGAACAGAGGAAGGACTGAGCGAATGTTTCCCAATAGAACTGGGGTTAAACAAGGATGTATTTTATCGCCCTTGTTATTTGGAATTGTTATGGACTTCATAATGAAGAAATGCTGCACTGGTAATAAAGGCATCGAATGGATACAAGGAGACCATTTGGAGGACCTCGACTTTGCTGATGACATAGTTCTCATCAGCAGTCAGATAAAAACGATGCAGGAAAACACAAATGAACTATCATCAATAGCCAGCAAAATTGGGCTTGAGGTCAATCATGAAAAGACTAAAGTCATGAAAAGTTTTATTCCAACAAGTGACAAAATATACATGGAAAACAAACCAGTAGAAGAGATCGATCACTTCATCTATCTTGGAAGTCACATTGATCGAGAAGGGGATACGAGCAAAGAAATTAGAATCAGACTGGCTAAAGCAGCAATGTCTTTCAGAAGCCTTGAAAAGTTGTGGAAATCAAAACTCATTAGCACAAACACAAAACTTAGGCTATTCAAATCAAATGTACTATCAACCCTTACGTATGCGTGTGAAAGCTGGAAAACAACAAGAGATATAGAAACAAAGTTGAACGCATTCGAAAATAAATGTCTAAGGAAAATACTTGGTATAGAATGGAGCGAATTCAAAACAAACGAGGAAATTAGAGAAATCGCCTATCAACCACTAATATCTTCAGTAATAAAGAAAAGACGATGGTCATACGTTGGACATGTGATGAGAAGAGATAATAATCGAATAGCAAAGCAAGCCCTCATATGGGAAACAACAGGTAAAAGAAAAAGAGGAAGACCCAGGGAGTCACTGAGAAGAACATTGATGAGAGAGGCAAGAGCAGCAGGAATCGGCTCCCTGAGATAGAACTGCTTGCACAGAACAGAGACAGATGGCGAGATTTGATAAAATATCTTTAAAAGAAAACTGCTAGAACAAAAATTCATATAGGAGAAGGTGTATCTTGGTCTACGCCCTATGGGCCGGTTACGGCTCGAAAGGTCAATAGATAGAATTCTACCTATTCTTCTATATATCCACGTTTCAAAGGCTTCATTGGCATTCAATTCAAAGGCATTCAATTATTTGTTTAGTTTGGTTATAATTGCTTGACTTGATGATGATCATTGTAAACTACCTGCATTTGGTCGACGTACAACCTTCTTTCAATACTTGATGTTTCAATACTGCTCTCAGAAATTAGTAATTGGACATAAGACATTCAGTGGAACAGCAGTATGAACCTACCTGATGTACACACCTGGAAATAGGTTTTGAATGAGCTCATTAAATTGTCCAAAAAAAAATAAGCCTAGTCAGTTTTTGTGGACATGGAAGGTACTGGCTGGCAACCAGTACAGAGAGTGGAACTTCGATAACATGTCCTGGTTAACGAAAACAGCTTCACACTCATATTATTGCCAGGCTTTTTCAGAGAAAAAAACTTGACTTTGTAAACTGTAGCATGTGGTTTTAGTCACAGCAGCTTTGTATTCGCTCCTCTAGTGTGTATATTGGCTTATAGGCTTTTTCTTTCATGTTCAAAGGTATCCACTGTACAACAAACAAAAAAGGTAGGGGAGATTACTCTTGAAAAATAAAACTTCACCCTGGCTGAAATTGTCCACTTGTTATCCTATAACTGATCTCTATCCTACTTCATCTTCCCATGATAGCTCAAACAAACCAGTTTGCTTAATTAAGCTTGGAGGCGCTCATAGAAGGAAAACAGATTCAATGATGTGGGGTCAGGTCATGTGATGACAACATTTCTGTCATAACGCAGTAGTTTACCAACTGCTTGACATTGTTCCTGGTGCTATTCGAGTGCCACACTATAACCCATACACCTAAGTACATTGACAGAGTGGTATAGTTATATGCCTTATCATTACCCCATGGGTTCCCATTAACATTCGTTTACGACCTCTTCTGACTTGTAACATGGGGAAACCCTTAGTGAATATCACTTATCCAGCACCTGAGATTTAGTGTAGCAGTGGCAATCACATGTTGTGTAAATATTAAACTACACGATGACGTTTGCATATGGTAGCCTATGGGCATGATGTGTGGCCAAACACAAATTTACTAGTTACAGTGGTTTGTTCTGACGTCACGTGATCAGTACTAACCGCGAATCTTCAAGAAACAAAAGTACAGTCCTTTACATCAGTCTTCATTGTGCTCTTTGACAGTCAGCATTTTTGTATGGAGTCTTATTTTGGTCATGATTCTTAGAAACAAATTTCCCTCCCACTTTTTATGTATTCTTGATGCCCACCCAGCAAGAGACCTGAGGACAGTCAACTGACCAAGACCCTGCTCCACCTTCTCGTGGTCCTTCTGGATCCAGTCTGACTAAAGCGAATAGTCTTCGAAAAGGGAAGGCAACCCAGCACTCTAAAATGATGTGCTGAAGTCAGATGACTTGGGTCGAAGGTCCCATATAACAACAAATCTACTTCCACGTAACGATTTTGTTTAAAGGGCGGATGTCGAGAGAGGACTGTTTATTCCCTCAATAGTCATAGGTTGAACGCCTGAAAAAAGAGAATAATAAATATTCTTGATGGGACATTGTAGGCATAAAATTATTAGATGATGTAATATAAATAAAAACGCTCGGGAATTGCGACCACGTGGCGGGGTGTGTGTTCTCTTTCATACTTTTGCTGTTAGAGTGCCTGTTTGTAAAGCTATAAATATTGCTTTGGCAATGTCGACAATTGTTCAAGTGGTTTCCTCAGCCTAGCAAGTGCTACTTGAGTTTCTGCCATATAAATAATATTACCAACCATAAAATTCGTTAATAATAGACGAAAGTACCACCTGTGGAAGACCATGGACGGGAAGCCTACTTGACAACAACCTACATACAAGGGGAGGGGTGCAGTTTGAGGTAGGTAAAGTACCGTTCTGTTACTGATTGAGACAGACTTTTAGTTAAAACAAAACCCGATAAACACACTAGACGAGCGAATACAAAGCTGTTGTGACTTAAAACCACATGCTACAGAGTATAAAGTCAAGTTTGTGTTTTTTTTCCCTGAAAAAAGAAGCTAGGCAATATGAGTGTGAGGCTGTTTTCGTTAACCGGGATATGTTATTTAAGTTTCACTCTGTACTGGCTGCATGTCCACAAAAACTGACCAGGCCTATTTTGACTGATTCTTTAACCAGCGTTTATTTCGGGTCACGATAGTGACCATGGGCTCATAGCTAATTGTTTGCTTCAGGATTGACACTATCAGCTGATTACTTCCAGCTGTGTCAGAGATTAATTAGCCTGGATAAGCGAGTGGTATCTAGATGTATGGCAGTCGGGTTTGAAGTCATAGTGTGAAGTTAGATGTTTCGGTTGAAAGGCGAAGATATTATAATTAGCTATAATACTGTGTATCCGCACCTAATGAACCTCCTTTTAAAGGGCAGACGATGGAAAGTGTGTTTTCTGGTAGTATCTTTCTCTGTACACCCTTCCATGAGTTAGAAAAGCGTTCTTCAACCCCTGAACCCCCCTTTCCTGTCATATAGATCATATATATAAGCACAATAGTTACATAGAATGTATGTTTAAAATATGATGTTTCTAATAATAGATTCACCTGACAAAATCAAGGATTCCCCTACTGCTGTGTATGATTTTCCTTCTTGAAATATCAATTTTGATATGTTGTATGGAGCGATTAAACCATTTTTATTAAAGTTTGTAGATTTCTGAAAGGACATGTAACGATTCCCCTCTCTTCTTTCTTCCCCCCCCCCCCCCCTTTCATTGGAAAGTGTAATTTTGCAAATTAAGCACAAGGAGTCTGTGTGGTGATTTAGTGACGGGATCAATCCATAGCCAAGCTACTCGACTGATTAGTCGAGAACTTCCGAAACAAAGACAATGAAAAATTATACTATTGCAAAACCTAATAATAGTGACACTGTGATCTTCCAAGCATGTCGTATGAGGCGACTAAGGAGGTTGATCGATGGCTTGACAAGCTGTCATTGTAAAAAGTATTGTTATGGAAACATAGCCATAGATTTTAGAAGCAATTATTTCTGCAATACGTGCCATTTTGGCACGCAGGGTTTCTGTTTTTGAGATTGTGGTTCTGCCTTCTGTGCCGATTCGGCTCAAAAGACTATAGATAGATAGGTAGGCAGGCAGATATACACACAGATAGATAGATAAAGTAATATAATAATCTACACACTTTAAGTGTAATGTCTTTGACTAAAGGACAGACCTGTCCTGAGATATATGGATGCTTCCTGGAGTGAATTCTCAATCAGTGAAAGAAACTGAAAATCTGGCTTAAGATCTAGCACATGGAGAACACAATTTGAAAATGGCACAGCAACTTTCGAGGCAGTGCTGATAGCAAATTCAGAAAATAAAAGTCGCAGGAGACTAGGCCATGCACCACAAATACTGTTCATTATGCAGACGGAGCTGTCTCTCCAATATTTGCAGGTTTGGCCACGAGAGAAAATGCTGTTCAGTAATACAGCACCCAGCATTGGTCACTAGTATTTTACTAAACTACTGATCTATCATGATTGCTTGCTTCCAACCGTCTGTCAAGACGCTATAAGCCACATATAATGTTATCAATACATTTTCTATTTACTAAATATGTTACCAAGTATTTGGTAACTAACAAATCAAGGGTTATGTCGGTCTAGATAGATCTTTACGAAGCTAAGAAATTAAACACAGCAAGGACTGGCTCAACTATCGTGGTAATTGTGTAGGCCTATTTCATGCTTCTTCGAAGTTTACCCACAACACTTTTCAAATGACTAAAGAGAAGAGACTTTAAGTTTAAACTGTCATCAAATTGGGGAGGGGCGGGGCTGTGGAAAAGATAAACAGGAAAGGAGACTAATGTCGCCGCGGACATACGGTGATCCTACCATCGAGATTTGTCACTTTTGATGTTCGCCAGATACTTCTGATGTGTGATCTTAGGTGCCGCTAATGAAGCAATTCACTGCATGGAAACAGTGATATATGTGGTTGTATTCTGCAAGCATCTGTATTTATATATCCATAGTTCTCTAGCCTCATCCCATGGCTCCCCAGCTTCGTGCTGTCTCCCTAATTATGCCATTTTTTTCATGTGCCCTCCTAAATTATGATGTGGCTTCCAGGGGACCATATGGACCTCGGTTGAGAACCACTGATCCAACCAGTGGTTCGTGAGATTGGGTGGCCCGCAGACCTCTTCGACGGTTTCGTAATGAAATGTAACAAGTTATAGCACTTTCCTCTAGATCAGGGATGGTCAATTAGGTGCCCGCGACGTCCTTTTTTTGGCCCGCGGCGGATAAAAAATAAAATCAGGTTGCATTGAGCAAAATGTCCGGGGTAAAATTGATTAAATATTTGTTACATTAACTTCTACCGTGGAGAAAGTTAACTCAAATATTCCCTAGTAGTTTGTTTAAAATAAAGTATAATTGTTGGTGGAAATATCCGAGGTAAATCAAAGAAGAAGAATAGTACAAGTAGACATGTTTAACACTCGGAACACTATAGTAGTTAGTTTAACGTCGCCTTCCCGTCATTCCCGACCCATCCTTTTTTCCGTTTGATCATCCTGCGACCGACTTAAACAAAGGAAGAAGCTAACGAATGGTTCTAGAGCCGACTCTCGGTTCGGCGAGTTCAAACAGTTTCCGCCAAGAAATACTGTCAGTCACCCACCTCCTTCACCCCAACACATTCACCTCACAATTATTTTACTTTCAGTTTCTTTCTCTCCAAACCTCTTTTCATCAGTCAAAATTATATATCCGATCTGATCATTCTGATTTTGTCGAGTTACAGTGAACAGTTCCATTTTAACAAGAAGCAGTGCTATTGTTGTAATCTGTGTTTTCATTGTCTGTTGCTTCGGTCGTGATATAATATGAACAATAAACGTCAATTAAATGAGAAAATCAGATTTTTTTCATGAGAAATGGGAACATGATTTTTTATTTATCAACAATAATGATAGCAAACCGCAGTGCGTTGTGTGTTTGCAAGTGTTGTCTGTAAATAAAGAGTATAATCTTAAACGGCATTACACACAGCACCACGCCGCTAAATACAAGGACTACATTGGTACAATACGTTCTACACTTGTGTGCGATTTGAAGAAAAATGTTGGTGCTCAGAAATCTGTTTTTACTACATTAACAACAAAACAAGCAAGTTCCTTAATGGCATCGTTTGTTGTAAGCGCGAACGATTTTCTGACTTCAGTGGTATACGACCAGAACTGGCATTGTTTAACCTATGAAGTGTGACATTTTCCAACAACATGGCACTTTTCAGTTGGAGTTATGTAACCTCCAAAGTGACCCCTTTTTCCAATCAAGGAGGGAGATAGGAGTTGACTTTTGGAAACTTGTGCCACGGGAAAAATATCCCGCATTGAGTGATTTCAGTTTGAAAATTACTTCTATGTTCGGAAGCCCATATATATGTGAATGCGCTTTTTCAACAATGAAGGCGATTAAATCGTCACAAAGAAACCGACTCACTGATGGCCACCTTCAGGATTTATTACGAATATCATCATCATCTTTACACATTGACTTTGATGAACTTGTTGCTGCACATGAACGTCCACATTGTTCTCATTAAGGTTTGTTACATGTCAACTTTAAAATGACCTAACTAAAACATGTTTGTTAAACAATATAAATAACAAATTTTATTCATTTTTTTTACAAATCAACTAGGCATTTTTAGCTCTGTTGCAACAAAATGATTTATGTAAGCAAATAATGCCGATAAATAACAAAAATATTACCTTAAAACAAATGCCAAGTTTATTTGTATTGATGTTGTTATGTGTGTGGCCCGCCATTTGAAAGAAATTGGCCATCACTGCTCTAGATATTCGAACCACGTTAGAATATGAATTTGATTTAGTCAGCGATTGGGAGTTTCCTTGAAAAGGTACGAAACAATGTCTCGATGAACTGAAGACTCTATGGCGGTGGGCCAGAAACTAATGATGGCGCTTTCATCATGAAAGCCAGGACTTCACAGATGACTTAGGAATTGTTGATTGGCTGCCTTTCGATAGATTGTCAGAAACTGGAACAAAGCTATACAATTAATTGGGGGGGGGGGGGGAGAGAAAGACTAATTGAGTCAAATGTATATAAAACAAATGTCAGGGAAACTGTCAGGCAGTTAAAGAAGATGTTATCTCATTTTTGGATGGAAATCGCGTCTGTTGTTTATTTACGTTTGCCCGATGACTAGAGTATTCGTAGACTAGAATTCCTCTGTGTCATCCGCCCTTAAAAGAACGTTAAGTGGACGTGTCTGCGTTGTGTTGTGGTTTGCAGTATAACTGTTATATTAGCGCCTTTCGGCCCAACACATCCGACTTCAGCATGACATTTTTGAGTACCGGGTTGTCTTCCCTCTTCGATCCCTGCTCGCTTGGTCAGAATAGACAGGCTAGTCTGTTACTGGAGGCTCCACGGAGAGGTGGAGCTGGGTCTGGATGGTTTTGGTTCACCGATCCTGGCGCAAGCCAACAGCTGTGGGTCGCGCCTCAGCGATTAACCACAAAGAAGGGTCAAGACAAAGAAATGCATCAAAATGCGAAGCTACAGTGAAGCTAATTATGAGGAGAAATTAAAATAATATAGAAAAAACGGCATGGTTATAGCTTCACGTAACAAGTGCACACCGCAAATCAAAACGACGTTTCGGAGCAATATGCCTTCAACTGTAACTAGCATACAACACGCGTACAAATATATATTTAATTTTTTTTTAATAAGAAAAAAATATAACAATTTGGAAATAGAAGGTGACATGAAAAGAAAAATAATAACACAACTTTGCTGTATGTTCTGGTGTGGCAAGAAAGGAAGTGGTACGGGTACGTGTGCGTGCACAAAAGTGAAAATGTGCGCACAAAGCACGCAGTAACAGAAGTTTCCAAAAACAGGTCCGTGTGCATACAAAAGCACAAGAAACAGACTAGAAGAATAAAGCACTCCAGTTACCTCCCACTTTAATTTTTAGACCACAAAAGCAAAGATGACATCCGTGTCACTGATATTGTCCTCTGCCACTCCAGCGACGGCAGTCGATTTGCGTTGGAGAATCGACGTATAATCCAATTGGGTTCGCTGACCCCACGAGACATTAATGAATCACACTCTTACACATAGTTGCCCTGCGGCTGTCCCTTCCTACAGCATATTCTCTGTTTCTCATTTTTGTGTACATTATTATATACACATGCTATGCTATTCACATCTCTCTTGTCCACACTGCATAACTTCGTCTGTCGCCTATATCTCTTACCCCACTCTACGTTTTCTTGCGCTTTGTGTATACACACGGATCTGTTTTTGAAAACTTCTGTTACTGCGTGCTTTGTAGCAGATTTTCACTTTTGTGCACGCACACATACCCGTGCGCACTTCCGTTCTTGCCACATGAGAGTTTATTCCCATTTTTCTTTCATTTCACCTTCTAGTTCGAAAATATAATATTTTCTTTCCTAATTATTTTAATATTTTAAATACATATCTGTACGTGTTATATGCTTTTTTTCCAGTTGAAGACCTATTGTGCTGAAACGTCATTCTTGTTTGTGTTGCCCACTTGTTACGCAAAGCCTTAACCATACCGTTTTTTTTTTTCCTTTCTATTTTTTTTTCTATATTTTTCTAGCTACAAAGAGGTACATTTAGATGACAAGAATCACGAACAGGAAGGTTGTGTGCTTGAGATCCTTGCCGACCCTCCTTTTTGTCGTGCACGATTGCTTTCATAACTATAATTTCGTTCACTTGATACTGAGGGCGATGTGTTTCAGTAGCTGTTCTAAGTTTGAAGATCCTTTCCTGTTCATATTTTCTTAGATTGTTTGTACACACGTTACCTAGCTCAATACTTAGCATGCTGAAGTGTAGGTCTCAAGTGGCAGGGCGAAGTCACCTAGAACACTGTATTCTGCGTTGGGCTGTCTATTGTTCTGATGACTGTGCTGTAAAAATGTGTCATTTATGTTTGCCTTTGACCTCAAAATTTCCCTCCATACAATATTTTTAAAATGTATTACTGTTGTTGACAGTTGAGCAGAAATGGAATTAAATTTATGTTATCTGATTATCATAGAAACATGAATTACATTATTTCCAAGTTAGACATAAGAGAAGAAAGCATATGCTACAATATGAAATGCCACAACAACATATCCTGCATGAGAAACGGTACAACATAGCCTGTATAAGAAACGGTACAACAACATAGCCTATATAAGAAACGGTACAACAACATAGCCTGTATAAGAAACGGTACAACAACATAGCCTATATAAGAAACGGTACAACAACATAGCCTGTATAAGAAACGGTACAACAACATACCCATATAAGAAACGGTACAACTACATAGCCCATATAAGAAACGGTACAACAACATAGCCTATATAAGAAACGGTACAACAACATAGCCTATATAAGAAACGGTACAACATAGCCTATATAAGAAACGGTACAACAACATAGCCTATATAAGAAACGGGTCAACAACATAGCCCGTATAAGAAACGGTACAACAACATAGCCCATATAAGAAACGGTACAACTACATAGCCCATATAAGAAACGGTACAACTACATAGCCCATATAAGAAACGGTACAACAACATAGCCTATATAAGAAACGGTACAACAACATAGCCCGTATAAGAAACGGTACAACAACATAGCCCATATAAGAAACGGTACAACAACATAGCCTATATAAGAAACGGTACAACAACATAGCCTATATAAGAAACGGTACAACAACATAGCCTATATAAGAAACGGTACAACAACATAAACTATATGAGAAATAGTACATCTGAAAAAAATGGAAGCCAAATCGAGAAGGCTAAAAAAAAAAATTGCAATATAAAGTACCCGAAAAATAATGTACCTTTTCCAATAAGTTATTGTCGACCTCCCTGGTGTGATATGAGGATCCATTTCAGACCAAAGGTAATTTAATATGGCAAAGTTTTTTACTGTACGTTAGAAAGACTCATTATGTGTGCCTTTTCGTGACACGGCAGATATCTAGTTGATAGTCAATTTACTCCAATACTCGACGCCAATTCCACAGGACAAAATGCTTTCTGTTGTTTTGTGGGCACCGTCTTGGAAAATCTGTGTGCATACGTAGGGGTGCTATTACAACTTGAAACTTTTATGCTTCATTTACAAGCATGCTTCTTATAAGTCTATGAACACACTGGTCATCATGAATTTTTTTTAAATATAAAGAAAAGGGTACAATCTTTTTCAGACACCTTGTTTATGTAATTGTCTGCCTTGTTAATTCAGCAACGGTGCCGTCTCCGCATCGAAGGTTGGCTACCATGGAACTCCATTCCGCTCTGTCTCTTGCTTTTATGGTGCAGGTTGTCATATGCTGTCTTGTCCATCTTTTGATGTTACTCGTCCATGTTAGTCTTGGTCTGCCTCTGCTTCTGTTACCCTGTATTTTCCCTTCCAGTATTACTTCTAGTAGGCTGTTGTGTCTTTTAACATGGCCCAAAGATTTCATTTGTCTTGTTCTAATTGTGTCTAGTAGTTCTTTCCATCCAATTCTACATCCACATTTCAAAGGCTTCAATTTTCTGTTCTGTCTTCTTGTCTAATGTCCATGTTTCTGCACCATACATGAATATTGAGAAGATGTAACATTTTGCTATTCTTAGTTTTAGACCTGATATTATATGTTTTGATGTTCGTATACTTTTCATGACATTAAATTACTTTTTGCCATTCCTATTCTTTTGTTTATTTCAGTTGTACATTTTCCATCACTGGTTATACATGTAGTATGTCCAAGGTAGTTGTAGTTCTGAACTGTCTCCAGGTCTATTCCTTCTATTTTGATATCCACTTGTGGGCTTTGAGTATCTTCTTTGTTTATGATCATAGTTTTAGTCTTTTTGATATTCATATCTAGTCCATATTTTTTGCTTGTCATGTTTATTTCATTAAGTAATTAATGGGGTCTAAGTGTCGAAAGTCACGTCTACATGAAGTAGGCTTCGCTGTGCTTTTTTCAGATGTCGAAGACTAAGACGGCTGGGGCACGTCCAGCGAATGGAAGAAAACGCATCCCCAGGCAAATACTATATGGTCAACCAAAACACTGAAAAAGAGAAATATTGGTAGAATTAGCCACGAGAGAAGCTGTTCGACAAAAACAAAACCTCAAAAAAAATGCACAATAGCCTCTACTAGACCGTCTGACAAGACGAAAAGGGCCATAAAATGTGTATCTTGGTAGTAGATCAAGTGTTGACCTACCAATCGTATACTTGTAATATGGAAAATTCCAGTGTCCATAATATTATTATTTTCTCATCCTTTTTTGGCTGCCATGAGCCAATTTGTAGATTACGAGGAAGGCCAATGAGTACGTACATGTCTCGCAAATTGTACTTTTCTAAGATTAACTTTCTAGTGATTGTGGACGCCTGTCTGACATATTCCTACCACATTAGTAGATAATGGTGAGAGGGGTCAGAGGTTAGTAGATGATGGGTGAGAGGGGCCAGAGGTTAGTAGATAATGGGTGAGAAGGGTCAGAGGTTAGTAGATAATGGGTGAGAGGGGTCAGAGGTTAGTAGATGATGGGTGAGAGGGGCCAGAGGTTAGTAGAAAGAGGGTGAGAGAAGTCAGAGGTTAGTAGATGATGGGTGAAAGGGGCCAGAAGTTAGTAGAAAGAGGGTGAGAGAAGTCAGAGGTTAGTAGATGATGGGTGAGAGGGGCCAGAGGTTAGTAGAAAGAGGGTGAGAGGGGCCAGAGGTTAGTAGAAAGAGGGTGAGAGGGGCCAGAGGTTAGTAGAAAGAGGGTGAGAGGGGCCAGAGGTTAGTAGAAAGAGGGTGAGAGGGGCCAGAGGTTAGTAGAAAGAGGGTGAGAGAAGTAAGAGGTTAGTAGATGATGGGTGATAGGGGTCAGAGGTTAGTAGATAATGGGTGAGAGGGGTCAAAGGTTAGTAGATAATGGGTGAGAGTGGTCAGAGGTTAGTAGATAATGGGTGAGAGGGGTCAGAGGTTAGTAGATAATGGGTGAGAGGGGTCAAAGGTTAGTAGATAATGGGTGAGAGTGGTCAGAGGTTAGTAGATAATGGGTGAGAGGGGTCAGAGGTTAGTAGATAATGGGTGAGAGGGGTCAGAGGTCAGTAGATAATGGGTGAGAGGGGTCAGGGGTTAGTAGATGATAGGTGAGAGTGGTCAGAGGTTAGTAGATGTGTTTGAGAGGGGTCAGAGGTTAATACATTATTAAGGTCAGAACGAGTTAATAAGAAAGATGAGGAGACAAATGATAATAAATGAGTATTATTATGGAGGGAAACTTCAGAGGCGATAAATTAGCGAGTAATGTCTTCGGTAGATTTGTGTTTACAACACTCAGAAAAATAATTCAGAAATAATCAACAATAGAAAAAAACAATAACCAAGAACATTAGACAGCCCGAAGCAGGATCGAACTCGTACTCCTCGCCAGAGCGCCTTGACACGAGAAACCTAGAGCACACGACCAACTTATGACCAGATTAGTTCCTGCGCGCGGGAAGGTACGAGGGTAAGTTGTATGAACTAATCTTGCTCGTTCAGAATCTGAATTTCAGATTTATATAGTTCACATCTCACCATACCTTGTAGTAGTGTACATTATATCCCACTGCTTGCTCTTATTATTATTATTATTATTATTATTATTATTATTATTATTGTTATTATTATTAAGATACAACTTCGACTAACCTTGAATGCGTAACAGACGAAGCAAGTTTATTTTATCTTCATCGAGAGACACAAATGAGCAAATAAACTAAAGTATCGGTGATAAACAACTGTGAGATGAATAAGTATGTGCATCCTTGCATGTTGTGTTTAAATGTAGACTGGAGAACCTATGCTGAACAGGGAGTCTAGCTGAAGTAAATTATCACGACGTCAAATTAACTCTTGTCTATACGGAAGCTTTTAATGAATGTAAAGGAACATATTTCAGAGATAAAATAGTTCATGGTTTTAAGAATCAATCTACATATTTATATTTATATAACATATTACTGTATATTTGTATTGTTAGATAATTGAACAAGGAATAAGATTTCAACAATACCAAAATGATACAAGATATGTAAAAAGAATATGATTTGATGATGGTTGACACTAACCAAATTAGGAGTGACGCACTGTGCGGCGAAACGTAAGGAAATAGTTAACGCAAGTAAAATCATAACGCGGGGCCAAGACTTCCATGCAGCAACTGAGCGGTCAGCGACCCACAGCTGACTGCATGCGTTAGAATCGTAGAACGAAAGAGCTGATCAAGGCCCTCTTCCATCTGCCGGCGGTGCTCCTGGAAACAGACTGCCTAGTCCGGCCTAGTAAGTAAGGATCGAAGAAGGAAGGCAATCCGGTAATAAAAGATGTCGCGCTGAAGTCGGATGTGTTAGGTCGAAAGGCTAAAGTAACCACATCACAATAGATCTATGCCAACTTAACGTCATTTTAAGGAAGGATGGAGAAGAGGATTATCCATTCCCTTTGTAGTCCTTGGATGAATGACTGAAAGAAAGAAAGAACTGTTCTTCTTGTAGACATCGGGAGAACGACAGAAAAATAAAAAGAAATCATCACTGACGCCCATTATGAAAATAGACGCTTGATGGTAACTTCTCGTTGGTATGTAGGACTACCGTGCAAGGTTAGACATGATTTCTGTCAGGTCAGGTGATTTTTAGCTTTTTATGTATGGAAGATCACTAGGCAGTATTACCTGCTATTGTACTGCAGGCGTGCAGGAAATATATATATATATATATAAAACGAACGGGAGCCGCGATAGCTCAGTGGTTAGTGAACTGGACTACAAAGGACAAGGGGTAGGGTTCGATCCCAACCGACGGCTTCCGGGTTCACCCAGCCTTAAATGGGTACCGGATTTTTTTCTGGGAAAGTAAAGCAGCACGGGCGTAATACCGACCACATTACCCCAAAAATCATGTGCTGAAGGTCTGTAAAATATAGGGTCACTAACACCATATTTCCCTATACGCCACTTGGCGTGACGGGGTACTTTACTTTTTTTTTACTATATATAACGAACGAGTAAGCACATGCAGAACGCTACCAAAGATAATGTCCATTGACAAAACAAAAAGCCAACCAAAAATTGTTATTTGCAGTAAAAAAAAAAAAAGAAAAATTAAGTTACCCCGTCACGCCAGTGGCGTATAAAGAATATGGTGTTAGTGACCATAAATTTTACAGACCTTCGGCACATGATTTTTGGGGTAATGTGGTTGGTATTAAGCCCGTGCCGCTTTACTTTCCCAGAAAAAAATCCGGTACCCATTTAAAGCTGGGTAAACCCGGAAGCCGTCGGTTGGAATCGAACCCTACCTCTTGTCCTTTGTAGCCCAGTTCACTAACCACTGAGCTGTCGCGGCTCTGTCATCTACAGTGAAGAACTTGAAATTGTAACAAACTATGAATATCTTAGATCTGTAGTAAATAACAATGGAGACTGTCAAATTGATCAAAAGAAGATTAGCAATAGCAAAACACAAATTAAACGCCGTTAAGGACATGTGGCACAATACCAGCAAGGCAGTGACATTAAAATTACAGAGGACATGTATCTTCGCGATTGTAAAATATGTTGTGAATCATGGATAATCTTGCAAACAGCGAAGAGATAAATTAATTCATTCGAAACAAAATGCTACAGAAAAAAAATCCGTAATATACATTGTATAATGAAAACGAGCAATAAAGACACTTTAAAAGATTTAAATATTAAAAAGAACTGGCCTGTAAAAAACCATTCTATCATCACCATGTGCCATACCGGTTGGCGTAGGTGATCATGTCCCTCCACAATCCTCTATCTACAGTGCATCGTATCAGTTCTGTTGTTGACTGTTTTCCGTGCCATGACACCAAGCTATCCAGTATTTTCTCTCTTTGTCGTCCGCGAACTCTCTTTCCTTTTATTTTGCCAGTTGTAATCAAGTATTCCAACTTTCCTCTTCTCATGATGTGCTCGAAAAATGTTGATTGCTTCTTTCTGATGTTTTTTAAGAGCTCCCTTTTTGTGGTGGCCTCTTTGAGAACTTCCTCATTGGTCTGTTTAGCTGTCCAGGGAACTTTCAACATTCTATAGATGCAATTAAAATACTATTGTCAGGTCAAATGACACAGCGGGCTGGAAAGAACAATAATGGAAGGCATGGTTCCTGTGTGAGGCATTAAAGGCAGACCAAGAAGAAGGCGGATTCATGTCATCGAGGACACCTTGAACATGACAACAGAAGTTGGAGATCTGGCTAGAGACAGAGAATCTTTCAGACGAGCTGTGGTGAATGCAACGTTCTGTGGGAGATCTGGCTAGAGACAGAGAATCTTTCAGACGAGCTGTGGTGAATGCAACGTTCTGTGGGAGATCTGGCTAGAGACAGAAATTCTTTCAGACGAGCTGTGGTGAATGCAACATTCTGTGGGAGATCTGGCTAGAGACAGAAATTCTTTCAAACGAGCTGTGGTGAATGCAACGTTCTGTGGGAGATCTGGCTAGAGACAGAAATTCTTTCAGACGAGCTGTGGTGAATGCAACGTTCTGTGGGAGATCTGGCTAGAGACAGAGAATCTTTCAAACGAGCTGTGATGAATGCAACGTTCTGTGGGAGATCTGGCTGGAGACAGAAATTCTTTCAGACGAGCTGTGATGAATGCAACGTTCTGTGGGAGATCTGGCTGGAGACAGAAATTCTTTCAGACGAGCTGTAGTGAATGTAACGTTCTGTAAAACACATGCTACCTTATGATGACCAAAGTGCTTCGTAGGTTAAATTTGGTGCTAGCGGAGACAACCTACAAAACTATTACTTGGAAACTGACTTCGTATTCTTTCCCCTTACACATTCAAGTTGTTGGGGAAGTGAGTTGTAAATAATTTAACATTAAGATAAGTATCATCTTTGAATTCAGCAGATAAGTTGTTTTTAGTGGTGGGGAATATTGAAAAATAAATTGGCGTCTAAAAGGAGTAATGACCTTTGTCTACGTCACAGGGCATGGGAGAGTACGGGGAAACGTAAGCGTGGACAGGGTGGCTTCCGTGGACGTCATTAACTCGTCAGTACGGAAGGTTTTTATCAATTTACCGGAAGAGATTTCAGGGACATAATTTTTCATGGTTTTATATCAGTCTACATATTTATATATGTCTAACACTTAACATATTGTACATTAATTTTTAGATAACTAAACAAGGAATTATATATCAACAATACCAAGATGATACAAGACATTTAGAAAGAATATAGTTTGATTACAGTCTACACTAATCAAATTGAGAGTGACGCACTGTACGGCTAAACGTACATGACCGAAATCGGCATGGCACATGGTGCGTCGCAACGTACGGAAAGAGTTAATGCCCTCCGTGATGCGGGAGGGCACAGGACTTTGACAACAACGAGTTCACGTCTCTCCTTCCACGAACCAGATGGAAGTAAAGATGGTACATTCAGAAACGAGAGGCTTAGTGGGAGCATAAGATGACTTAACAACCAACACAGAGCTGGTGTCGTCAGTCGCTGGACGCTGCGGGACTTGCTGGGGAGGGGATTTGAGCACATATGGACATGTTCGGTGTACAATGATGATAGCCCTCAAGTAACAGAAATAACTAAATAACTCTAAGAAGACGTCTTGAATTAAGCCAGCACACAATGAGAACGTTTCAAGCGAATTAATAATAATAACAAAGCATTGTAATTATATCATTGATGGTGTCACGATAAGGAAACATTAATATATATATATATATATATATATATATATATATATATATATATATATATATATATATAACGACGCCTAGGGTCGATAAATATCTAAAAGGCCACACATATATGTATGTACTTACACAAAAGAGCGCATATATATATATATATATATATCTACAAACATAACTACACAATATAGATATGTATATATGTGTAGATATATATATATATATATATATATATATATATATATATATATATACATGTGCATACAAGCATACCCCTTACCCATACATATGAGCACATGCATGTATATGCAAATCGATACAGGGACAATGATATATGTGCAGAAAAGTGCGCATAGTGCCCCAATAACCAGAAAGAAGGTTAGTGTGCATACAAAAAGGAGAAAGAATAGCACAGAAGAATAACAGGTACTCGAAAGGCGGAGAGAATGATATGTCTGAGGGTGGGGTATAAAAAGAAACATGTGAAAGATAAGTAGCATAGATAAAAGAGGTATAGGAGACCACCTATGTATTGCAGTAGGGTCTAGTGGAGGAGAGCTATGAATAGCACAGCATAGTGGATAGACCAAAGTACCAAAACATGGACAGCAAAGAAGACTACAATAGGGAAGGCGAAATTAAAGGGAAACTATGTATACGAGTGAGATACATTCATGCCACGTGGGGTCAGCGAATCAAATTGGACTATAGCAATTCTCCAAAGCAAACCGGCTGCGCTTGCCGGAGTGGCAGAGGACAATACCAGTGATACATATGTCGTCTTTGCCCTTGTGGTCTGATAAATTGAAATGAGAAGAGACTGGAGTGCAGTTTTCTGGCATCTTGGAGATGTTCACAAAATCTTTTCGCTAAGCGTCTACGAGACTCGCCAATATAAGTCATGTGGCATCGTTGGCATATGATGGCATAAATGATGTTACGGGACACACATGTGAAGCCATGCTTAATCTCGAACCGACCGTTAGGGAATGAAACAGAGTCAGTGCGGAGCACATAGGCGCAGGTGATACAGTTACGACCACAGGGCCGAACCCAAGTGTTGATGGTAGGAGATGGCTCCTAACCAGAATATCTCCCAAATTCCTTTCGCGTTTGAGGCCGATCCTAAGGGGGATCACTAAAGAGTAGACGAGTACTGGTATCAGAGTGGAGAATGGAACGATCGCATTAAAGTATGTTCACATCAGCCAGGTTGTGAGGATAGTGGTTGGTTGGTTGCGTTCGCCCGATGACTAAAGTATTCTAGATTATCGTAGTAGACTAGAATATTTCTCTTCATCATCCGCCCTTACAAGGACGTGTCTGCGTTGTGGTTTGCAATATAACTGTTATATTTGCGCCTTTCGGCCCAACACATCCGACTTCAGCACGACATTTTGAGTACCTGGTTGTCTTCCCTCTTCGATCCGTGCACGCTTGGCCAGACTAGACAGGTTAGTCTGTTACTGGAGGCACCGCGGAGAGGTGGAGCAGGGTCTGGATGGTTTTTGTTCACCGATCCTGGCGCAAGCCATCAGTTGTGGGTCGCTGACAACTTCCAGCTCTGGTGCTGGTAGGCTAGGGTGACCACTTTTTTCCCATTGTTTTCGGGGACATTTGTGATATTTTTTACATTTCAGAGGATTTTTTTTTGCTTATTTCTGAGACTGTCCCACAAAATCGGGAAGAACGATGTGTGTGTGTGTGCGCGCGCGCGTGTGTGTGTGTGTACACATATATATATATATTTATATATAGTTATAATATGTGTGGGTGGGTGTGTGACTGTGTGTGCGCAAGAAATTTTGTAGATGCAAAAAAAAGATAACTTTAAATTTCATAACTGTGTTTATTTGCTGTTTGATTTTATTTTTGTTAATATTCACGGTACTTATGCGATACACGCACTTAATGAAATTACAATAGCTAGTTTTGTTTCTCAATAACAAAAAAAAAAGTTGAAAATATAAAAAAAATTAAACAACATATAGATATCAATTGCAATATTAAAGTAACGTATACAGTTATTTATACTGAAGAGGTTGTTGCCTCGGCGTGGTACTTGTATTTTAGTGTATCTTTCTCAAGCTCTCATGATTTGAAGCAAGTTTTTCACTGAAGCTTTAACACGATAAATTAATGTTAGTTGTTACTGTTAACATGGCTTGCTCACATTAATCCGTGATTTCTCTTCGGACCAGACGTAGTTCATTTGAGAAAATAGTCTTTCTACGGATGCATTGCTGCTAGGTAAGCACATAAAAAGTTCAAGAATTCTCTTTACATTAGCATGTGGTACATTATTTTCTTTCAAGTACCTGAGTACTTCATTCCATTTTCTACATGGGGGCTTGTTACTGAACCACTCACATTATTTTTGCAACAGATGGCCTCCCAAATAAGTAAATTCATCAAAGAGCTCATCACGATTGACATTTACAACTTCATGACACTTTGAAGATATCTGTTCTACTGCATTATCAAAATGTTTCCTTTCAGGCACATTATCCAAGAGAAGGCAGCTCAGTTGTAACAAGTCCTCATTGTGCTTGTTCCAAGACTGCAAGTAATGTACAGCAGTATTATAGAATTCTTTACTTATTTGGAAATACCTTTCCATTTGGATGTCACCACTTTCTACTAAATCAGTTAGCAACTCTTTACCATGTGTGGGATGAAATTTTCATCGCGTCGAGTTTCTAATTTTATAATGAGATTGTTCACAGCTAGTGCTGATTCTGTTGCACTCTTGTCGTCGCCTTCAATCGCCTTAATTGCTTCATGGAAGAGTGATGCGTGAGAATGAGCAAAGCTGAGCCAAAGCTCTGATTCACTGTTTTCAAAGAATTGTTTCAATATTGTAGGTCAGTGTGTTTCTGACAAAAAGAAAGATCTCAGTGATTGATACAGTTTCAATATTCTTTCCAAGGCTGGAAGTAATGACAACCACTTTATATTCGAATGAAAAAATGGACGCATCTTGCGTCCATGCCATGTAAACAATGTTGACTTTCCTTGTCTCCAACGTTTATCTCATTCTATTAGAGAATTTCACGCTATCTGTTACCACAGTGAGATGGCTGATTTTTTTTAAATGTAATCACGGGTTTGATAATATGTGTGTACACGGTTCGTTAACCATCGCTGTAGATCAAGTCTTATTCGCTGGCTTCGTTAGCAACCATGGAAGCTAATGACCTTACTTGTGCCGACGGTTGGTTTGGGGCAAATTGTACGTTACAATGTCACTGCTATAATGGCTTAGTTTGTGACAAAACTACAGGGACATGCCCAAACAATGACAGTTGTCAGCACAAAATTTTCGGACCCCAGTGTCAGTACTTGGATTTTATTTGCAAATATGCCCAAAAATCTGAACCTACTTTCCTGTTTGATAACAACAACACCACATGTAATCCGGACACAGATTCTACATCAGTTGAGGCAACTCTTAATCAATCTTTGTCGTGCTCCTGGTTTAGGATTTATGCGAATGACTTAAAATATCCGGACAGTTTCACGGTAAAACTAAATGGTTCTGCCTCATGTAACAATGTATCAAGGTTTGTAGTTAGTCCGCACGAGATTGATGCCTTCTGCCCTGGGGCTGGTCTGATTAACAAGTTACGGATTGAAAGGGCGATAATTGCATATCAGCTCCATCTACATTGGCGGGGGTCGGAAAGTGGCTCTCAAACAGATCACAAACCAGACCGACAAATTTGATGCTTGTTATACAGGAGACGGATGTAGACCAGAGGCCGCAGTTAATAGCAAAACAAAGACCAATCTCTATGACAACGACTGCACACACACACAATGGAGAAGTGGAACCATTTCTGTTTACTGGTATCTGAACTTTGCAACGCCCCAGAAGACTCACATCATTCGAATCTATCATCGAGCTAGCACTATGATTCGGGTAAAGAATGCCACTCCAAAGGCTTTCTCTGACAGTGGCGGAGTAGTGTTCCAGTATAATGATATATCATACCCTAATTTATCTGTGAACACTATTGTAGTCAAAACACAAACGTCAATGGCACACATTAAGATTGAGTTCTCACCGACCATTTCGCAGGCCGACAGTGCACTGACGGTATGTGAGGTGCAAACATTTACAGACACCTATTGTCTGGACGAGCATTCTTGGTCGTTTTTTGCAGTGTGTAGTGGGTGTAGTAAAGGCTGCAGTGTCATCATCGGTACTTGTCACGGCAAATGTTCACATGTGATCTATGGACACGACTGTTCCGGGTCTTGTCTCAGTGTCTGTCCTTTATTTGAGGAAAAATCTGGAAAATGCCTACAATGTAAACATCTTGGCTATACCTGTAATGACACTTGTCCCGATTGTAATTTTGGGCTACAGTGCGAACAGATGTGTTCTGATGGCTGTGACATCATATGTACTCTCAAATGTCCGGACAACTGTTTCAACGACACCTGTCAACAGTCGATCGGGAATCTATACATGCAAGAGAACGTTCTATGGGTCAGACTGCACTCTCAAATCTCCGGACAACTGTTTAATGAAACCTGTGATTCCCACGTTCAGAAGAGTCTGCAGACTACAACAAGCCCAAACATATGGGCACTTTAATGTGTTTTCTGTGATAGACATGGTTCATTTTTTGGTGTTTTTTAGTGAAGCCATGGCTCATATCTTGCTGTGTTTCTGTCCTAGCCATGGCTCATATCTTAGCTTGTGTGTGCTGGTCATGGCTCATATCTTGGTGTGTGTCATATTAGTCATATCTCATATCTCGGTGTGTCCGTGTTAATCATGTCTCATATCTTTATGTGTGTCTGTGTTTAGTCATATCTCATATCTTAGTGTGTACCAGTGTTAGTCATATGTCATATCTTTGTGTGTGCATGTCTGGGTTAGTGATATCTCATATCTTTGTGTGCATGTTTATGTTAGTCATAGCTCATATCTTTGTGTGTGCATGTCTGTGTTTGTCACATCTCATATCCTTGTGTGTGCATGGCTATGTTAGTCCCATCTCATATCTTTGTGTGTGCATATCTATGTTAGTCATATCTCTTATCTTTGTGTGCATGTCTATGTTAGGCATGTGTCATATCTTTGTGTGTGCATGTCAATGTCAGTTATATCTCATATCTTTATGTGCATGTTTATGTTAGTCATGTGTCATATTTCTTTATGTGTGTCAGTGTTAGTCATGCCTCGTATCGCTGTGTGCATGTCTGTATTAGTCACATCTCACATCTTTGTGTGTGCATGTCTGTGTTAGTCACATCTCACATCTTTGTGTGTCCGTGCCTGTGTTAGTCACATCTCACATCTTTGTGTGTGCATGTCAGTGTTAGTCACCTCTAGTGACTCGGGCAGATGGTGCTCGTAACCCTGGGAGGGCAGACCATCTAAGGGCAGAATCCCCCTACAGAAAAGACAATCTGCTGCCTTTCAGGAAGATTGGGGACAATCAAAGGCTAGGGAAAGCAGACCCGAATAAAATGCTGGCTGAAATCGGATGCACTGGGCCACTGGCGCAGAACACAGTGCAACGTATTAACGGGTGTTCAGTCAGAGTGGAACTGACAGACTCTAATTGTGATGTTCTGTCTGTGGGGGCGATCAACACACTAAGCCTGACAGCTGACTTCATATGAGAGTCTGGAACCCTTACTCTGATTGAGTCCTGAACGCAGAGAGAGAGAGAGAGAGAGAGAGAGAGAGAGATATTCGAATAACCTAATAATTGCTTAAACTCCTGTCCAGCAAATTCACAGAAGTCTTTTAGGCGTTTTACACGAACCTTGTAAATGTGAAAGTATCCAAATATTTTTGTTACAATCACTTCCATATCCATAGGCATGGAACCAAACGCTGTTTTTGCACAATTGTGAATTATGTGTGCGTTGCAACCAAGACCCATTATGTGTCTGTTTAACTTGGATTTTATTTTAGTTATGACATTATCTCTCCCTTTCCTCAACAAGCCTCCAAAGTTTGTATTTGTATTGTCTGCTGAGAGTTCAACAATCTTTTTGTTTAAGTCAAAATTATCAATTGCTTTCAACAATTGTTCAGATATTATGTCGGACGTTTCTCCTGGGATATCTATGAAAGCAATCAGTTTGGTCTTTACTTGAGTTTCCAGCTCATAAGCCTGAAAATAACGAACTAAAATAGGAAGTAGCTTAACATGTTTATGATTAGATGTATCGCAAGACAATGTTACGAAGCTGACATATTTGAGGTCATTTTTTTTAGTTCATCAATAGCCCAGGAGCAAAAACATTGGTAATTATGGATTCACACTGTGTTCTTTCACAGGAAAATTGTTTCATTGAAAATTTCTTTTGTAGAATTGTTGTACAATCCATACTGCGGAAACTATGATTATGAAGCACAGTATGATATGCGAAGGTTCCTTCATGAACAGCTAGAATGTATTCATCTTTTGAGGGTTCTGTTTTACAAAAATAATTTGTCATACACCCAGACTGAGACTTACAAAGCAGCGCATCCTTATGCTTTTTTGCCTGTAGATGATCAGTTATTGATGTCCTTCCACCACTTGCTATAGGAAAATTTGAACTACATATATTACATTTCACTATCGTTCCATCCTCTAAAATTGTTTGTATAATAAATGGAAATTCAGCTTTCAGCGAATCACTAAAATGACACTTAGATTTATTGGAAAGCATTGTTTTTATGCAACAGACGTCCACTGATCACAAATAGAAAACACGACTGCACTGTACTGTCATTACACTTGGACTGATTTGAAAATTGGCCGGGAAAGATACTTTGGCTGGAGTTGTCCGGAAAGGCAGGGGTGGGGAGAGAGAGAGAGAGAGAGAGAGAGAGAGAGAGAGAGAGAGAGAGAGAGAGAGTGTGTGTGTGTGTGTCTGCTTTTTTTTTAAAATTAAACCCATCCCAATATAAGTCAGTGACTGGAATAGAAGTGACGTAGCACCGCGCCTCAAGAATTCAAAGAGCTATCTCCGACACAACGCGTCCAAGTCTTCTCTTTTATCTTCCTGCTAATGCCGCTCAGTCTGGGATAAAGAAACACAACTCAGTAACGTCCTGAGTCCTAGTGATTATTTTAAAAGAGGGCCGATTCCGTGTATGAACATTTATTTATTCACTGAAATCGGGAACAACTTCGGGGACGAATGGTCACCCTATGGTAGGCGCGCCTTCGCCTCCGGTTGTGAGGATGATTGGTGAGTATAGTTCTCTCAGGTGGGGGCGGTTGGAAGGAGTTAGTGCCTGAGGACGAGAAGTAGGACCCGCTTGATGGCAGACTGGAGTATCAAATCTTGATAAAGCCGGCAGCTAAAGAAACCGTAACCTATCGTCGTACACACGAGAACGCACGAGATGGAACATATACTCTAGATACCAACAAAAATAATTTTAAGCGTGCAGCTAAAGCATTTACTTTTTTGTTAACAAAGATTGTAATAATTATTTAATAATGCAAATGTTAGGGCTGGTAATTTACAACATTATAAATAAAAAGAATATCAAAAATATTTTAAAATGTTATCTTGAGGTTATTTTAAGTTATATTTGGACGAGACATGCGCAGGTTATTTCTTTCCGGTTCGGTAGCCATTGCTTGAGAGAGTGGTAAGCATGGCTTGATGTAATTTGACTCTTGTATATATGAATATTCGTTATTTTCTTCGCTTTAAGTACGAATATATTACATTACTTTTAGAATAGTAGAAAATCTGTGATTTAGAATTGGTTTTTATTATTAAATCCATGTTCACTCGCAGTAAAATAACATCACATCCTCGCCAGTCACCACGCTGCTTTCTTTCTACTTGTCTCTTCTTAGTCTTACTTCTTTCTTACTATTACTAAACAGTACTACTAAACTTCCAATTTAAGTTAGTTGATTTCAATTAAAAATTTTTTATTTCAATCTCTTCGCAAAGTTCATGTACCCATATTATTTTATGTGCATAATTATATTCCAAATACCATTTTTTATTATGTAATAACTAAACTAAGAACAAATTTTGATAGTACTTAGTAATAGTATAGTTAAGTTAGTTATTATAATAGTATTTAAATAAAAGTAAAAAAAAAGTATAACACTACTAATTATAACAGAACTCGTGAGTATAAACATATCATAACTATTATTTTATATAGAGCTCGGATTTTTAATGACATAGCATATAATATATAATCATATATATTTTTTTAATGGTAATTGAAATATATATTCAATTTATGATTTTAAACAAATCAAAGTCAAAGTAACTAGTTAATTTCAACATGCTTCAACTTCCAAGTTTTTTAGTATTCATCAATTCATGTCTTTCTGCTGAAAACTATATGACGCTGTGCTGGTTTTATTTGTCATACACATTTCTAAATCCATAATCAGATTATTTTATATATATTGGTCATATTTGTCATTTTTTAGGTACAATGAAACTTTCAATAAGATTACCATTCATTCAGTGGAAAAAAAATTTGGCTCTGTAATTTTGATCTGAATAAAAAAATATCTAAAAAAAAAGACACAATTTTGGCTTTGGAAAAAAAAACGCGATGAAAAAGAAAGATGCACTGCCTCTTGAATTCAAATTGCTGGGCAACAAAGATAGACTAGACATTTATGAAAGCGACATATGAGTCCTTAGAGATAGACATAGACATGAGTCCCATGCAGATCCTGGATCTTCTACAATTCTAAATATTGAAATATTTAACATTTCATTCATTAGTAATAAAAATGCAAACATTTAGATGATTTTTAGGTCATATTGACATCTATCTATTGACCTTTCGAGCCGTTGCCGGCCCATAGGGCGTAGACCAAGAATTGCCAAGATACACCTTCTCATATCTGAATTTTTGTTCTAGCAGTTTTCTTTTAAAGATATTTTATCAAATCTCGCCATTTGTCTCTGTTCTGTGCAAGCAGCTCTATCTCATTGAGGGAGCCGAATCCTGTTGCTCTTGCCTCTCTCATCAATGTTCTTCTCAGTGTCTCCCTGTGTCTTCCTCTTTTTCTCTTACCTATTGTTTCCCATATGAGGGCCTGCTTTGCTATTCGGTTATTATCTCTTCTCATCACATGTGAGAAGAGATTATATTGACATAGTCATCATAGTGTCATATAATATATAATACCCCAAAAAATCACAAATTTAAGAAAATGGTTTTCCTATATTATTTTTTTTTTGCTGTGTCATGAATCAAACAGATGGGCTTATGGCACCCGTATTTATAGACTTTGTTGAAAGATGTTCCACCACAGAGGTCAAATTCAGGTCATAAATCCACCTGAGACATGGAAAACAGACATCTTAATCTAGTGTTAATACAGTAGAAGAACAGTTTAAAACATTGCCACTGCAGCCTTAATTTGGATGGGAGGTGAGTGGAACTGAATTGAGATTAAAATCAATGGAGACAGACACGCATTCCTCAAAAGGTGAAGGCCTCACACAGAAATCAGAAAACAAATTACATACTAGTGGAGGTCTTAATGATCATCAACTACACTATCATCTAATTTGATTTGTGACTCCCTAGAAACAAGGTAAAAACAATCATTTTTCTGGCACATCGTGAGAAGAGGAAAGATGGAATACTTGGTTCATCACCAAGTACCTTGCCTACTGGCATAGGACCTCATCCACAACTTTTGGTCTTGACAGTTAATCATTTCTGTTGTTGACCTCAAGCCATTCTCTTAAGCTGTCTGGTATCTTTTTTCTTTGCTTCCCTCTATCTCTTCGTCCCGTAACTCAATTTTCCCAATTGTTTTCCAACTGTTCTCTTCTCAATACTTGGCCCAAAAAATTGTTTCTTCCGAATGTTGGATAATAGCTCTCTTTTTTAACTTCGTTACAGGGGAAGAGAGATTGTGGACGACTTAAGAGAAAATACTAGATAGGTTGGTGATGGCATGGATGGAAGACAGTCATCAGAATTGATAGGATGCACTGTGGATAGAAGATTATTGAAGGACATAATCGTCTACGCGAACCGGTGTGGCACATGATGAGTGCTAGAGATAACCTAGGAATCGAAAAATTATCTGACCATCCATGCTAAATATTCAGTACATTGAGTGTATGTGGCTTGATTTTTGTGTAATTAAGATTTATTTATATGCAATAAACTTTTGATTGAATTTTTTATTTCACTACAAATGTTTGGATTGTTTTTATTTCATATTGCAGGTGGCACCATGCAGATCTTTGTGAAAACCCTAACGGGTAAAACCATCACACTTGAGGTAATTTCATCTAGCCATTGTGTTTAGCAATACTTTTATTAGTAAACACATTTTATTCTATTTTTATTATGGCATTCGGAATTTCTGGCATGGCTGTATACTAGCCTGCCAGATCAGATAAAATGCCAAAAGTATATCTCAGCAGATGGTGCATGATACTTAAGTAAGTGTTCTTTCAAGGGCTTACTAATAAAAATCCACCTGCACAAATGTTTTTATTTTATCACTCTAGGTTTTTTCCCTTTAACAATCAAGTCCACTGTCTGACCATCTACTCATGGTAATTAATAACCTATATATATTTTTATTTATATGCCAATTTTCCTGAGCAACAGCCATTTTATTTCTTCTTTTATTCTGAATTATTTTGATATATAACTTTATAATTGATCTACACAAGGCATGTTTAAGGTTTTATTTGAATTTCAAGGGCTGTTTTATCTTCTAAGAAGGTTTTGAGAATTGTATCGTATCTTTATGTCTATAGGAAATTAAGATGTTATAGTTTCAGTGAGTTCACCTTTTAATAATTTTATCATTAATAGATCTATGTAGGCCAAGAATACATAGTGATTATACAATGTTTGTAAGGCATGCATGAAAAATTGCACTAACAATTAAATGGACTAGGCAAATCAGGCAAAAGATTGTCTTCATGGAGATAATGCAGTTAAATTGCTGTATTTAAAATGAAGTAGTCTTCGTAGTCACGATCATAACATAAAGTACAGCTTTGAGACTTCAGTGGCTGGTTCTAATGTTGACAGATTCAGCCAAGAGATAGCTGTTCATGAAAATATTTCTGACAGGATCTGATGACATTGCTTGCTATCAACCATCATTCACAAAGTGAAAGACAATGTACTTTATCTCGCGTCAAAATCTGTTAAAATAAAAAATATCTTCCTTCTTAGAAATAGATTGAGAGATAAGAAAATATAAAATGTCTTCCAAAATCTGCATTCATTATGTTCATTTTAAAGACAATGCAATGTTTTTTTCTGATGTTTTAGTTTTTAACTTGCAGGTTGAACCTAGTGACACAATCGAAAATGTCAAGGCTAAAATCCAGGACAAAGAAGGTTTGTGGAAAAGTGGATTAAAGTAACATTTCTAGCATATATAGAAGAGACCTTATATTTATATTGTAATGACTGTACACGACTACCGTTTCACCTTTTGCATAAACAGATATGTATATTATCAGTAATGAGAGTGTTAAACTTTTTTCGTGATGCAATTTTAGCCTCATATTTAGTGTTGTTAAAAAATTGTACCTGAAAGCCAGCTTTATGTCATACTCATTATACACTGTTTCATATATGTATATTGTCATGTAATGTATTAAAGCCTTCATGATGAGATATGTTATAGTAGAAATTGTAACTTTTTACAAATTTTTGGTGTGGCTCCCTCTGAAATTGTAATCACTTTCTTATACTTGCTAGTCCACGAGAATCGTTAGAAAAAAATGTTATGCATATATATTTTTTTAAATTGTATTTATATCATCATTGAGTGCCGTCTCCGCAACGAAGGTTGGCTACCATGGAGTGCCATTCTGCTCTATCTCTTGCTTTGATGGTGCAGGTTGTCGATTTGTCCATCTTTTGATGTTACTTGTCCATGTTAATCTTGGTCTGCCTCTTTTACCTTGTATTTTCCCCTCCAGGATTACTTTCAGTAGGCTGTTGTGTCTTTTAACATGGCCCAAGAATCTCATTTGTCTTGTTCTAATTGTGTTCAGAAGTTCCTCTTTTCATTTTTAGTTGTTTTAAGACTTCGTTTGTTTTCTTTCCTTCCATCCAATTCTACCTATTCTTCTATATATCCACATTTCTAAGGCTTCAATTCTCTGTTCTGTTTTCTTGTCTAATGTATTTATATATATATAATTAATTATATATTTTATTATATAATCAGCAGAAGGGACACTGAAACCATCCAATAATTAGACTATCCAGTATGCCTAATGATATAAAATTCTACTCACATTTGTATGTTGCTTTTAGTGTCATATTTTCTTCCTGTCTGAAATTCTGACTGCACTTGTCATGAATTTTTCGTATTGGAAGATACATTAAAATCGCTAGCTTTTCTATGCTTGAGACTTGGCACCTTTTTTTAACTGCCACAGTCTTTTAGCGGAAACGTACATGCTTACAAATTGTTGGTCCTAACAAATGTGTAACAATATTCTGTATGTTGAAATAGTTTTGGAAATCTGCGTTGTAATTAGACTTTTTATTGTAGGCATTCCTCCTGATCAACAAAGGTTGATCTTTGCTGGTAAGCAACTTGAGGATGGGCGTACCCTCTCAGATTACAATATACAGAAGGAATCAACCCTTCACCTTGTGCTGAGACTTCGTGGTGGAGGCAAGAAGAGGAAGAAGAAGAACTACACCACCCCAAAGAAGAACAAACACAAGAAGAAGAAGGTCAAGCTTGCTGTACTCAAATACTACAAGGTGAGTCCATCAAATTATTCCAAATATCAAAGTTGTGAGAGATGATTTTTAGAAAATCCAGATTGCAGTGATGACATCTTAGGACACCCTTGAATCTAACATGTGATTAATAATGAGCTGAGCAATCTGGTATCAAATTGAATAATTTTGACAGGTCTGTTGCATTAAAGCTAAGAAAGTGTAGATAAATAAAACTGATTGAGATTCCTTTAGACTATTTGGATGCAAATTTGTTCAAATTGAAGTAATTTTTAATCAATGTTTTTGAATCATTTTTATGTGAGCAGCTGCATTTCCTATCGGACTTGCTGCCGATAAATCAGTTAACCGGTTATCCATGATCCAAATGTCCTTTAAGTTTGTTTTTATGTTTAGATCAGCTCTTTTCTATGGTTCTAAGTACACTTAAGGGAACATGTGTCACTGATAATACAAGTAATGAACTTTCTTAGCGCTCACACTTTAAGTAGGTGTGGATACTTTTTGTTGCTAGATTACAGCAAAGCTGTGAGATATGTACCTGACATCCTTCAGCATGGGTAGATCTTTTTAACAAATTTTGTCAGGGCAGTGGCTATTTTTAGCCTATTCTTTTCTACTTCCCTGTCGTTTAATTCAGTCTTGTTTTTTCTATTACACATTGCCTCTATGTTCCTTGCTGTGTTTGCTAATCTTGCCAAGCACTTTGGCGGCCTAAGTTATCTCCGCAAACACAATTTCTTTTGTTTATTAGTGCATTTAAAAAAAATTTTACTGGGACATTTGCAATGATGACATCTTAGGACACCCTTGAAAATAAATGAAATTATCAACAGACTGAGCAAATAACCCAGACTTTAGTTAAAATGGGTCCTCCTATGCACTTTACCAAAAAAAGTTTAAATTCTAAGAGTTGCAGGGGTGTATTCAGATATTGCACAAGATAAATCACAAATGTAGCATATAACATTCTTGTAAATAAATTTGGTCTGATACATGTATCACATGTAAGGCACTTGTTAAGTTATTGCTGTTATACATGCACACTGAACTGCTGAGATTTGCAACGATGACATCTTAGGACACCCTTGAATATTCAGTGAAATTATCAATAGACTGAGCAAATCTTACTTAACCTAGGAAGAGTCCATTAATCATTTAATGGAGATGTGTTGAGTATATTAAAATGTTTCTCAGCAGCAAATTTTCACATGTGGTATTCTTGAATATTTGTTTATTATGTAATAGACACTTCATCTAGACTGCTTGGAGTCTGTAACAATTGGTAAAACATGTCATATATGTACTGATCTCTGTTGTACATGTACTACGTTTCTTTTTGTACTTTTGTTTAACTTTACTATAATATAAAATATTAGATATAAAATATGTAAATACTAAGTAGCATATAATTCCACCAATGTCCTTGGCATAGTGTACGTAAGGCAAAAGATTGCAGTGATGACCTTTAGGACACCCTCGATTATTTATGAGATGATTTTCTAACTGAGCAATCTTACTATTTTAATGTATTTATTTTGACAGCATTTAATGTCATTTAGTTTGAGCTTTGTTACATAAACTATTTTCTTTAATTTAGGTCGATGAGAATGGCAAAATCACACGCCTCCGCAGAGAGTGCCCAAACAAGTACTGCGGTGCTGGAGTCTTTATGGCATCACACTTTGACAGACAGTACTGTGGGAAATGCTGCCTGACATATGTCTTCAACAAGCCTGGTGAAGAAGCAGAATCTTAAAGAATCTGTAGAATGTATTAAAAGTTCAATACATGTAGATCTGTTTTGTAGTTTGGCATGTTTGTGAAAGAGACATGTGTAAAATAAAATAAGTTTGTGCTAAAAAGCTCATGCAAAACAGTTTGTGCTATTGGGAAAGAAGCACCACCTACCTTGTGATATGTGAAATAAAAACCAAGTGTTCTTGAACAAGATGTCCTAAGTTTAACACCACACTTCAGTATGGCTCAGTAACTTGGCACATACTAATCTCTATATACTACATGGTGACTGCACAAGGCTGTTGTCTTTATTCACAAGGCCATAATACACAGACAAAAGCTGTTGTGTGCTGCTTTTCTAGGAAGGGAAAATAAAAAGACCAAGACTAACATGGGTGGTTGACATCAAAAGATGGACATATCTACCTATGACAACCCGGCACTATCAAAGTAAGAGTCGAGTGGAATGGCGTGCCAAGGTAGCCAATCTTCAATGTGGTGACTGCACTTAATGATGATATGCTGTCTGTTTGGAGGGAGGGACTGAAGTGAAGTAGTCTCAATCCCACACCTGGTGGCAGTTGCACGGAACAAGCGACCTTATGTTCTATAATTCCTCTTCTGCATCTATAAAGAGTAGAAGAAAGTCACGTGACAGTAAAGTTGTACAACTAACACTAACATAAGTTAGTAATTGATAAATATTGTAGCTTTTTTTTTTTTAAGCAGCGCCAACTAATGGGATATCTGACTAAATTAGGGCATTACCTTTTTTTTAATTTCAGAGGTGTAAAATCTTGAAATAATTTAAGTCAGCCCAAATGTTCGGCTAATTTGGGTCTGTCAAAATTGGCTAAAACCCTAAAGAAATAACAGATTGTCTGCTCGAGAGTATATTCAACTCTCCCTGGTTAAGCATAAGCATAACCAGCCTGATATTTGTATAGACCCTAGTTTGCTCTGCTGTGTGATCTATGCATTTGGACTATCAGCCCAGCAAGTAGAGGATTGGTTTAAAGACATAGCCCATAAAGTCTATAGTATAAACCACTTGTTGCTGGGTTCTGCATTCCTACTTATGTAGTTCCATCAGCCCCTCCCGGTAACCATGCATTCTCTGTTCACATCTATATACGAGGGGAGGTCAAAAAAGTAATGCACACCAATTTTTTCTCGGCTAATAATAAAGATAGGAATATAACATTTTGCACACTTGGAATATGACATGTTCCAATTATGTGCACCAAATTGCACAGCATTCTGATAAATACGTAGTTTTGCATTGTCCCCTTCTTTGATTGCATATAGATAGTTATATTAAGCAAGATGTGATGCAAGTAGACAGTATAAATTCACAAAGTGAAATTGTTTTTAAAAAAAACAGGGCCTCTCCAGGGAGACAAATTCATTCATATTAGCTAAGGGGGGAGTGTGGGTGGAATATGGAAAAATATAAAAATTACTAAGCACAAACGGCTCAGGGTTGTAAATCCAATGTTTTGTGCATGCAAAAGCTGTCAAACAGCTAAGAAATAGAGCATAATCTGGATGTATTTGAAAATTAATTCTGTGTAAAATATGTTGTACACTATGACACGTATTCAAGTTTAGCGCAGAAATATAATTTTCTTTTTGCGTTCACCAGCTTTCACCTCTAAATCATAAATAAAAATTCCAACTGGTACAGCCGTGATTTGAACCTATAACCTCTCATCGGCGAGACCAACCAGTCCCATAGAAATGTCAAAGAATCCACAAATTATCAACTATAATAAAGAGAAGAGGGTGGTCATATTGTGTTGGTAGTTTAAACTGCACTTCTCTTGTTCAATATGATGGCCACATGATGAGAAAACACAACAAAAGAATTTCAAAGCAAGCCTTCGAATGGGAACTAGAGAGTAGAAGAAATAGGCCAACATATTGAAACACTAAAAACATTAAATTGAGAGACAAGGCATGAACTACCTCACTGAGATTGAACAACTCCCGCCCAAAAGGGAGTGGTCTGACTTGAAAGTTCATGAGAAGAGTCTAGAATTTCTGTCATATGTACGGTCTTCGACTCGAAAGGGCGATAGATAGTAGAGAGAACACCATATCACTTCTAGATTGTGATAATTTACAATGCACTGTTATGTTAGCAGAGAATCTGATACATTTGTATCTTTCATTGTCCCATTTTTTTTGGCTGATGCTTTTGTAGCATTGCGACACTACTATAACAACTCTTGGGGATGATTTGTTTTCTGTAGACAAATAATAACAAATGAACATTATTATACAGGGAACCCTCCAAAGCGATAATTCAGCGAATCATAGGAGGAAGAGGTATCTTTTACAGCACTCATAAAAAAAATGACAAGAATACTATGAACAATATATGGTGCAAAGGAGTACAGGTTCAATCCTGCTTCGAACCATGTTTTATTTTTCCTGTTTATTTGTCATTTTTCTGAGTGCTGTAAAATATACCTCTTCCTCCTATGATTTGACGATTTGTTTACAACACGGGGGGAGGGGTTTCATAAATAAACGGGAAAAGACTAATAGATGGTCCGAAGCAGGATCGAACCAGTACTACATGGCACAGCGCCTTGCCTTGAGAGCTCTACGTTATCGCTCATGGCCAACTCAGCTACCTAATAAGATAATTATCGTTGTTTTTTCTAGCATGTATACTCATGACTATATCGTAGAGCCACGAACACAACTCAGGAATAAATTGTACATCTATATTTTCCTATTAAAAGTATCTTCCAAATAGGGTTGGGCTGAATACTTGCATTGCAAACAAGCAATTATAAGACGAAACAATACGAATAGTAGTTTCCAGTTGTTTAGACTGGAAACAAATGAATATGAACAATGAGCCATGTTACAAAAATCTTGCTAAGAAGGATTCAGAATAATATCAATACTGAATTAGATAGCAGCAATTTGGATTTAGAAAAAATAGCGGGACAAAAGAAGCCATATTCTGCATGAGAACATTAATCGAAAAGTACACAGAAGAAAAACCAATATATGCTTGCTTCATAGACTACACCAAAGCTTTTGATAGAGTACACCACAAACAACTTATAGAATGACTGAAAGATAAACATCTAGATGACATGGACATACGACTATGTAATCTATTCTGGGAGCAAACAGCAATAATAAAATAATCTCTAAACAGAGAGAACTCTACACCCATTGATATAAAAAGAGGAGTAAGACAGAGGCATGCATCCTATCACCGAGCTTGTTCAATCTATACACTGAGCAAATCTTTAAAAACATAAGAGATGCCAGGCCTACAAATTAAAGGGGAAGATAATCAAAAACCTAAGATATGCTGACGATATTGTACTACTAGCAGAAAATCCTAAAGATCTACAACAATTACTTAATGAAATAAACATGACAAGCAAAAATATGGACTAAGATGTGAATATCAAAAAGACTAATGATCATAGTAAAAGTAAAGTAAAGTACCCCCCGTCACGCCAAGTGGCGTATAGGGAAATATGGTGTTAGTGACCCTATATTTTACAGACCTTCAGCACATGATTTTTGGGGTAATGTGGTCGGTATTACGCCCGTGCTGCTTTTACTTCCCAGAAAAAATCCGGTACCCATTTAAGGCTGGGTGAACCCGGAGCCGTCGGTTGGGATCGAACCCTACCCCTTGTCCGTAGTAGTCCAGTAATGATCATAGACAAGGAGAAAATACTCAAAACCCACAAGTGGATATCAAAATTGAAGGAATAGACCTGGAATCTATCTATCTATTGGCCTTTCGAGCCGTAGCCGGCCCATAGGGCGTAGACCAAGATACTCCATCTGAATTTTTGTTCTAGCAGTTTTCAATCCTTGTAAAGATCTTTTATCAAATCTCGCCATTTGTCTCTGTTCTGTGCAAGCAACTCTATCTCATTGAGGGAGCCGATTCCTGCTGCTCTTGCATCAATGTTCTTCTCAGTGTCTCTCTGGGCCGGACACTTACCTGTTGTTTCCCACATGCGAGCTTGTTTTTTTATTCGGTTTTTATTTCTCCTTATCACATGTCCAACATATGACCATCATTTTCTTTATTACTGAAGATATTAGTGGTTGATTGGCAATTTCTCTAATTTCCTCGTTTGTTTAGAATTCGTTCCACGCTATACCAAGTATTTTCATTAGACATTTATTTTCGAGTGCGTTCAACTTTGTTTCAATATCTCTTGTTGTTTTCCAGCTTTCACACGCATACGTAAGGGTTGATAGTACATTTGATTTGAATAGTCTGTTTTGTGTTTGTGCTGATGAGTTTTGATTTCCACAACTTTTCAAGGCTTCTGAAAGACATTGCTACTTTAGCTATTCTGATTCTAATTTCTTTGCTTGTAAGAATAGGAATGGCAAAAAGTAATTTTAATGTCGTGAAGAACATACTAACATCAAAACAAATAACACCAGGGCTAAAACTAAGAATATTAAAATGTTACATCTTCTCAATATTCCTATATGGTGCAGAAACATGGACATTAGACAAGAAAACAGAACAGAGAATTGAAGCATTTGCAATGCGGATATATAGAATTGGATGGAAGGAAAAGAAAACAAACGAAGTCTTAAAACAACTAAAAATGAAAAGAGAACTACTAAGCACAATTCAAACAAGACAAATGCGATTTTTGGGTCATGTTAAAAGACAACAGCCTACTAAAAGTAATCCTGGAGGGGAAAATACAAGGTAAAAGAGGCAGACCAAGACTAACATGGACGAGTAACATCAAAAGATGGACAAATCAGCCTATGACAACCTGCACCATCTAAGCAAGAGACGGAGCAGAATGGTAGCCAACCTTCGTTGTGGAGACGACACTCGATGATGATGATTATATATGTTGTAATTATTTGTCTCCAGTCTAAACAACTGTAAACTACTATTCGTGTTTCGTCCACCGGCTTCACTGTTTCTTCACAGGGGATTTAAGGCCGACTGGATAGGTCGGTCATTGCGATGGGCTGTAAAATTTCATCCAAATATATTCTGCATATCGTGATAGTAAGATCCATAGAGGTAAAGAAAGATCTATATATGTGCTTTATAGACTACACAAAAGCATTTGGTAAAGTAAAGTATGTGGAAATAATCAATATGCTGGAGAAATTAAATATTGATGACAAGGATCTGCAAATCATTAAAAACATGTACTGGCAACAAACAGCAACTATACGAATTAATAACCAAACAGGACAATTTCAACTTATAAAACAAGACGTCAGACAGATATGAGATCAATAGTAGACAAAAAAGGAATTGAAGTCAACGGTCACAACATAAATAATTTGCGATAAGCGGATGACACAGTTTTACTAGCAGAGACAGAGAGTGAACTACAAGAAATTATAGACATAATAGTAAAAGAAAGCAACAAGAAAGGTATCAGTCTGAATAGTAAGAAAACAGAAGTAAAGGTCATATCGAAGAAACAATCATCACCAGCATGCATCATAAAAATAAACAGGACAAATTTGAAACAAGTGCAACGCGTCAAATAGCTGGGTACAATAACATCGGATAGAAGATGCACCACGTAAATAAAAAAGCAGAATAGCTCAGGCAAAAATAGCATTTCAGAAAATGAAAAATATCTTATGCAACAAATCTATGTCAATAGAAATGAGAAAGAGAGTTCATCGGTGTTATATAGAACCAATTCTGACCTATGGAATTGAATCATGCACAGTAGACAAACAAATTAAAAGAAAATTAGAGGCCACAGAGATGGGATTTCTCAGAAGAATGTTGAAAGTTCCCTGGGCAGCTAAAAAGACCAATGAGGAAGTTCTCAAAGAGGCAAACACAAAAAGGGAGCTCCTAAAAAAACACCAGAAATAAACAATCAACATTTTTCGGGCACATCAGAAAAGTTGGAATACTTGGTTACAACTGGCAAAATAGAAGGAAAGAGAGATCGCGGACGACAGAGAGAGAAAATACTGGATAGCTTGGTGTCATGGTATGGAAAACAGTCAACAACAGAACTGATACGATGCACTGTAGATAGAACAATGTGGAAGGACATGATCGCTTACGCCAACCAGTATGGCACATGATGATGATATCGTGATGGCGATGCAAATAATACTGGAAAGGTTTGAGATTTGAGAAAGGACCAGACGTAGGAGATGGATACCACTTAAAGTCAGTGCCGTATACTGGTTTTGGGGTCTGGGCTACCGCTGACATAATAAATAAAGAAATACATTATATTCAGTAGGCTAACATGAAGTAATATTTTCTAATGACATCACTACATTTTAAATTACTTATTTATATGTAAACTCTATCCGTCTTGTTTGGGACGAAAATGTATCGATGACTTTGTAATTTAAAGTACTGTTGGGTTGGTTTCTAAGTTTCTGGAGGAATGGTTTCTCAATGGACATTAATGCCAAACCAGATAAGCGTTCTTGTATCTGAGTTGAGCGACAATAAGATTTGATTCTCTTGAGAGCAGAAAAAATTCTTTCTACAGATGCTGATGCGCATAACGTAGTTATAAATAGGTTAGGAAGTTCCGGTAATCAGACATAGTTTCACTTTGTGACGATTCTCATTGGCTAGAGCTAAAAATAACCCATGAAACCGCATTCCTATAGTGGTAGTTTTTCGCCATTTTATTGTGACGGGAATTTTTGAATGTAAAGGTAATTAATTCTAAGTTGGAGAGAAGAGAACTGTACCGCTGCTTATGAGCGGTTTCATGTACTATCTTAAGTAGTTTCGGTTTCATTCACAAACGTTTTAGTGGACATAGGAAAACCTTGCTTTCATAAAATTGCAAATAAATTATATTGGCCTACGAAGTGTGTAATAGAATATCATTTCCTTTTGTATTTCGTTAATATGTTCAGGCTACCGGCGATAACATAGAGAATACGCTACTGCTTAAAAGTATTCATTGATAATACCACGGTCCTAGCGTCAGAAGAGAGCTACTCCCGAAGGATGCTTGAATGCCTAGACGAGCTCATCTCATCGTGTGGTGACGAACGAACTTCAAACCGAGGAAGACTCGGAGCCTCTCCATTAGACTTGGGAAAACCAAGGAAGTCGCATTCAGACCCAAACGTCTGCGAAGAACCGATAAAGAGTCTAGGCAGAAAGTAAGGGAGATGGCAGAGCAAGGGCTACATACCATTGACCGCAGCAAACTTGTAAGAAAGTTCAAAATCTAGTGTCTCCAATTCATGTTGATACCCAAATTGTTATGACCTCTTCTGATATACGAGATCAGCTCAAGTATGGTATCAGCTCTCCATCGCGGAGAGCAAGATTAGCAAGTACACGCGAAAAAGGCCGAGAATACCACCCGGACTTTGGGATCTTGCACTGTACTGCTAGAAAGCGAAGCTGTTCCTCCCATTCAAGTCAGTCCTAGTTGGCTACACACAGACCCATGGGATTGGGTTTGGTCACGGGGACATCCAATGTTTGTCAAAAAGCATCAATAGACAACGTAGGGTCATGGTAGTCCGAGAGATCAGAGACGTCGAGGAGAATAAACGTGTGCAAAAGGCAGCACAACAGGAACAGCAGGCCAATGGACCACATGGGATGAGGCCTTGCAGAGGACACTAATGTGGAATGACATGTGGCATATGACCATGCTGCGGCTCAGCTACATAATCAGATCTATGTACGACTTTCAATCAGCCTGCAACCTTGTGAAGTGGAGAAAGACATGACAATCGTCCTCTTTACAATGGAAGACAGACGATGGAACATGTTTTTTTCCTAATGCAAGACAGGTCTAGACCAGTGGCGTGTGCTGGTTTTGGGGTCTGGGCTACCGCTGACATAATAAATAAAAACATACATCATATTAAGTAGGCTAACATAAAGTAATATTTTCTAATGAATTCACTACATTTTAAATTACTTACTTTTTTTTATATGTAAACTCTATCCGTCTTGTTTGGGACGAAAATGTCTTGATTTCTCAATGGACATTTATGCCAAACCAGATAAGGGTTCTTGTGTCTGAGTTGAGCGACAATAAGATTTGATTCTCTTGAGAGCAGAAAAGGTTCTTTCTACAGATGCTGATGCGCATAACGTAGTTATAAATAGCTAAGGAAGTAGTTTCACTTTCACTTTGTGACGATTCTCATTGGCTAGAGCTAAAAATAACCCATGAAACCGCATTCATCTAGCGGCAACACCCCCTTATATTATTTTGATTCCCATTTTTGAATGTCAAAGTCGTTAATACTTGATCCGGATAGAGGAAAAATGTACCGATGGCTCCTAGACGTTTCAATGTAGAATAGTTATAACATTCACAAACGTTATAGTGGCCAGAGGAAACCCTTGCTTTAATAAACGCAAATCAAAGCAAATAAATCATATTGGCCTACGAAATGCGTAATAGAATATTCGAAAATTTGTAATATAATTATTTTTTAAAAATATAATAAATTATCATTTTCTTTTGTATTTCGTTAATATGTTTAACGAAACCTGTGATTCCCACGCTCAGAAGAGTCTGCAGACTACAACAAGCCCAAGCATATGGGCACTTTAATGTGTTTCTGTGCTAGACATGGTTCATTTTTGGGTGTTTTTTAGTGAAGACATGGCTCATATCTTGTGTTTCTGTCCTAGCCATGGCTCATATCTTAGCTTGTGTGTGCTGGCCATGGCTCATATCTTGGTGTGTGTCATGTTAGTCATATCTCGGTGTGTCCGTGTTAATCATGTCTCATATCTTTATGTGTGTCTGTGTTTAGTCATATCTCATATCTTAGTGTGTACCAGTGTTAGTCATATGTCATATCTTTGTGTGTGCATGTCTGGGTTAGTGATATCTCATATCTTTGTGTGCATGTTTATGTTAGTCATATGTCATATCTTTGTGTGTGCATGTCTGGGTTAGTGATATCTCATATCTTTGTGTGCATGTTTATGTTAGTCATATCTCATAATTTTGGGTGTGCGTGTCTGTGTTTGTCACATCTCATATCCTTGTGTGTGCGTGGCTATGTTAGTCCCATCTCATATCTTTATGTGTGCATATCTATGTTAGTTATATCTCTTATCTTTGTGTGCATGTCTATGTTAGGCATGTGTTATATCTTTGTGTGTGCATGTCAATGTCAGTTATATCTCATATCTTTATGTGCATATTTATGTTAGTCATGTGTCATATTGCTTGATGTGTGTCAGTGTTAGTCATGCCTCGTATCGCTGTGTGCATGTCTGTGTTAGTCACATCTCACATCTTTGTGTGTGCATGTCTGTGTTAGTCACATCTTTGTGTGTGCATGTCTGTGTTAGTCACATCTCACATCTTTGTGCGTGCGTGTCTGTGTTAGTCACATCTCACATCTTTGTGTGTGCATGTCTGTGTTAGTCACCTCTAGTGACTCGGGCAGATGGTGCTCGTAAACCTGGGAGGGCCGACCATCTAAGGGCAGAATCCCCCTACAGAAAAGACAATCTGTGCCTTGCAGGAAGATTGGGGACAATCAAAGGCTAGGGAAAGCAAACCCGAATAAAATGCTGGCTGAAATCGGATGCACTGGGCCACTGGCGCAGAACACAGTGCAACGTTTTAACGGGTGCTCAATCAGAGTGGATCTGGCGAACTCTACTTGTGATGTTCTGTCTGTGGGGGCGATCAACACACTTAGCCTGACAGCTGACTTCATGTGAGAGTCTGGAATCCTTACTCTGATTGAGTCCTGATCGCAGAGAGAGAGAGAGAGATATGTTCAGGCTACCTGCGGTAGCTGGATGGTACACGTGGCGGTACTGCATGAACTGGCTGCCCTCGTGGTCGGGGCGCGGAAGAAGGCCAATACTAAAGTTAGACCAGCTACGGCAAACGCCTATTTCTTTTTTGGAGCTTGACAGGCCGCACGCCCCCAAGCAAACAACTCAACGATCCTGGAGATAGCGAATGACAGAGATTTGTTGTTGACCTCCCAGGGCGAGGGAAGTACCCAAAGCGCATCAAGAGATCTAAAATGCGTCCGGACATTGTACTTTACACTTCAGGTATGATCAACGTCACCTTAATAGAGCTCACAATTTCATTCGAATCCAGTATAGAGAACAGCACATATTTAAACATAGTCAACTACAAGGATCTTGCCACTGAACTGAAACCGGCAGGGATTCCAGATTAAAGTGTTCTCTGTGGTGGTTAGTGTCAGGGGACTCACGACCTCATCCCTCTACGGCCTATTAAAGAGCCAGGAATTAAGGGGAGAATGCGAACAAGAACAATGAAGGCGATTGCTCAGTCCGTCGAATGGGCGTCGTGCTGGCTCTGGCGGAACCGAGACATATCGACACAATAATCCGAAGTTCAGACGATTAGGCGACCATTTTACACCTCGACCACTCCGGAACAACAACCCCCCCCCCCCCCCCCCCCGTAAGTCAACAGCGTAGGGATAGTATAATCCTGGAATATCCGAAGCCCGGCGATAAGAAATTACATCATCAACCGTAGGTGAGCTACGCCGGATGTTTGCAATACCGACAGTTCAAGGAATGAATTTCCCAGCTCGACCTATCTTTATCACCTATTACCAGTTGCTGATCTGCTCCTTCCCGTCATAATCACGCCATACCATAAGCAGTTTCTACGTGAGCCTATAAAAGGCCGTTGCAGATAATAGCCACGTTAGATAATTGAAGATGACATCAATGTGCTTGGTCTAAGCTAAGACAAGTATACCATGCTAGTAAATAACAGAAGTGTTGCACAGAGTAGGTGTTATTTTGTGCCGGATATATTTGTACGATTTAGAGTCAATGCAGCAGGAGGTCGACGCCTGGGGATCATGACTCAGACAGGTCCACCTTCCTTAGAGTGACAAGAAGTTAAAGGGCCGAAACATTTGTTCGACCAGGTCTGCTTCTGATGATCAGATTGCCTCCTGCTGCAAAGCTCTGTATAGTTTCCTATTATTATTGTCTGCAACGCAAGTATTCAGCCCTACCCTATCGGGAGATAATTGTCTTAATAGGAAAATACAGATATACAATTTATTCCCAAGTTGTGTTCCTAACCCTATGCTATAGACATGAGTACACCTGATGAAAGACATCGCCAATGATAGCTATCTTTTTAGATATCTGAGCAGGCCATCTGCTCTAGCATTTGGTTCTCATGGCAAGATGTTGTGCCAAGGAATGGGTTCAATCCTGCTTCGGACCATCTATTGTTCTTTGTTTTTTTTATGTTGTTGATTATTAGTGATTTTTTTACAAACATTATAAACATACCCCTTCCCCTGAAATGATTCACTGACCTATTGCCTCGGAAGTTTCCATCCATAATATTTAATATAATAAAGCTATTATGTTTATACAATATTTTAGTTTTAACAATTTGGTTTTTTTCCTATTAATTTTGCCCTGCCAGCAGCCATTTTTTACCTACTCTTTTTGATTTCCAACTGCGAAGGATGCTTTATTGAGCGCAGAATCCACACGGAACCTCTTGTTTTTCACCATTTTTCGAGAGGGTTAGACTTTGCATCTCACTACCCAGAGACCATTGGATAGTAAAGCCACAGACTCAATCTGATCCATTTATTTATTTTTTTAATTTCCACCTCATCTTGTGGGAATTGAACTCGGGATTTTCTGGTTGGAGTTACAAGACTACACCCATGCCTGCATGCTAAGTGATTCGATGAGTACGTTAAGAAAAGTGGAAGCGTGCTCTGTTTGATGGCAATGTGTAGAGTCATTGTAGAAGTCTGCAAAGTGTATTTACATTTGTTTACGCCCCTTGTATGGAGAAATAAAAGAGCAGTCAGGGTGTGCTGACGCCAAAGACGATCAATTGATGGATCGTGCAGACATCATCAATGCCCTCTGAGATATGGGAAATACACAAAACTGACAACTATGAGGACACATCATTCCTTCGGATTAAAGAGATGGGGGTTAAGATGGACACAGCCAGAAACAAGAAACTTACTGGGTGTATAAGAGGACTTATCAACCAACACAGAACTGGGGACGTCAGTCGCTGGACACTGCGGGACATGCTGAAAAGAGGATCTTAACACAACTATGGATAGGGTTTCCCAAGTCAGACAGGTCAAAGGATAGGAGCCAGACAAAGAGAGACACACTGATCCTCCAGGTTGTTGTTTTGGCACTGGGCCAACTACACAAACAAAGTTACAAAATGCTGCAGAGACACAAACAAAATAACCTATCAATTAAGTCATTCTACAGGATTGCCCTCAGTACACAGACCTGAGAAGGACAATGTGGTCCACACCCACCTCCCTGGAAGAGAAACTATACGGAGCAATTGAATCACTTAAACAGACAGCTGCCTTCATAAGAGAGTCTGGAATCCTAGTCTGAATGAGCCATGATCGTAGAAGAAGAAGAATTAAGTCTTGGAGAAAAGAGTGGGGATTGAGGGAGAAATGCCAGCCAAAGTGAGAGTTGTCCATGTTTGCTCCAGACCGAACTGGGTGGTGCCCTATGCTCCGACTGCAGTTCAGAGGATTAAGAAGAATTTAGTCTTGAGGGTTAGATTTGCTTGCCGTTTAAAATGAGATTATCCTTTTTGTCAAAGGCCCAGCTGTTCATCTCAATGATTATTTCTCAGAATGTTTGTAGGTATTCCAAGTTGTGGAGGTGTGGGTTATGTCCATTCCTGCTGTGGACAACCTGTCTGCCTGGGACTCCAATATGACCTGGAACCTATAGAAAAGTGGTAGCCGCGATAGCTCAGTAGTTAGTGAACTGGACTACAAAGGACAAGAGGTAGGGTTCAATCCCAACCGACAGCTTCCGGTTCACCCATTTTTTAATGGATACCAGATTTTTTTCTAAAAAAGTAAAGCAGCACGGGCGTAATACCGACCTCATTACCCCGAAAATCATGTGCCGAAGGTCTGTAAAATTTATGGTCACTAACACCATATTCCCTTTACGCCACTTGGCGTGACGGGGGTACTTTACTTTTACTTTTGAAAAGTAGTTTTTACATTACAGAACATGAGCATCAAATTGGTCATTTGCTGAATGCTGGAGATGTCATTTGATAGACTACCTCTCTTTGGCTTGAAGAGCTGGTTGAGTCACAGATTACTGTGACATCTTCGGGTAAAACAGTATCAGAGGGCATTAAAATTAACATAAATATGATATATCCCACATCCAGCTGTGATATTTTAGCCCAAAACATCTTGACTTTAACACATTTTTACATATTGCTTTGGCTTATAACCTAATCACTTGGCCAGTATGTTTCCAAATCCACTAATAAAAAGTAGAGATAAATCTTGATCAGTTTTGGTTCACTGACACAAGCAGTCCATTATGAATTGCTGACTAATTTTAACCTAAGTAATGTTGGGCCTTTTCAGCCCACTTTATTACTAATAACACTTTTTCTGTTCAAAGGATATAATTTCTTCCTTTACCATTTAGCTCCATAAGGGGCTCAAAACTTCAACACTTTCCACCTATTCTGCTCACTACCTTTTCCATGTCTTCCCATTCTTTGTTTTCATCTGTACAGCATACAGTATACTTGTGCATAAATGATGTTGTTTTAGAATCATCAAAACTGCACACCAGATGAATCCATGGGTGCTCGCTATTCCCTTTGAGAAAACCCAACAAGAATCCAGGCCCACATGCACAAACTCCATAGCATGGCCACAGTGTGGGTAGGTTTCTGTTGACAACTTTTCCCAGGAAGTGGCAATATTTATGGCCTACTTTTTTATATTTCAACTACCAAGGGATCTTTAACATGTGTGAGTGCAAGTGGGACCTCCTGTTTATTATTGTCATCCGAGAGGGCTAGACATTGGATCTCGATCTCGCTTCCCAAGTGATCAGGGGAGGGTAATGTCATAAAGAAACCACAGATTAATTTTTTCTATGTTAGAAAAATTACCACCGCTTCTGGTGTACCAGGTCCTTTCTGTTCTGAGGTGGACATCACATCTCTGGAGGACCCAACACCCATAAAAATGATGTAAAAAAAAAAAACAAGTAAAGAGCCCTGTCATGCCAAATGGCGGTTAGGGAATATGGTGTTCTATCTATCTATCTATTGACCTTTCGAGCCGTAACCGGCCCATAGGGCGTAGACCAAGATACACCTTCACCTATATGAATTTTTGTTCTAGCAGTTTTCTTTTAAAGATATTTTATCAAATCTCGCCATCTGTCTCTGTTCTGTGCAAGCAGTTCTATCTCATTGAGGGAGCCGATTCCTGCTGCTCTTGCCTCTCTCATCAATGTTCTTCTCAGTGTCTCCCTGGGTCTTCCTCTTTTTCTTTTACCTGTTGTTTCCCATATGAGGGCTTGCTTTGCTATTCGATTATTATCTCTTCTCATCACATGTCCAACGTATGACCATCGTCTTTTCTTTATTACTGAAGATATTAGTGGTTGATTGGCGATTTCTCTAATTTCCTCGTTTGTTTTGAATTCGTTCCATTCTATACCAAGTATTTTCCTTAGACATTTATTTTCGAATGCGTTCAACTTTGTTTCTATATCTCTTGTTGTTTTCCAGCTTTCACACGCATACGTAAGGGTTGATAGTACATTTGATTTGAATAGCCTAAGTTTTGTGTTTGTGCTAATGAGTTTTGATTTCCACAACTTTTCAAGGCTTCTGAAAGACATTGCTGCTTTAGCCAGTCTGATTCTAATTTCTTTGCTCGTATCCCCTTCTCGATCAATGTGACTTCCAAGATAGATGAAGTGATCGATCTCTTCTACTGGTTTGTTTTCCATGTATATTTTGTCACTTGTTGGAATTAAACTTTTCATGACTTTAGTCTTTTCATGATTGACCTCAAGCCCAATTTTGCTGGCTATTGATGATAGTTCATTTGTGTTTTCCTGCATCGTTTTTATCTGATTGCTGATGAGAACTATGTCATCAGCAAAGTCCAGGTCCTCCAAATGGTCTCCTTGTATCCATTCGATGCCTTTATTACCAGTGCAGCATTTCTTCATTATGAAGTCCATAACAATTCCAAATAACAAGGGCGATAAAATACATCCTTGTTTAACCCCAGTTTCTATTGGGAAACATTCGCTCAGTCCTTCCTCTGTTCGAACTGCACATGTGTAACCATCATACATGTCTTTGATAATATTTATGATTTTTGATGGTAAGCCATATTGCTTCAGAATTTTCCACAAAGAATCTCTATGAATACTATCAAATGCTTTTTTGAAGTCGATGAAGTTAAGTACAAAAGGTTTTTGCTTTTCAATGTGTTCCTCCAATATAAGTCGTAGAGTGAAAATGTGGTCAAGACAGCTTCTCCCTTTTCTAAACCCAGCCTGTTCTTCACGCATTACTGTATCTATTGAATCCTTTATTCTATTTAGGATGATTTTACAGAATAATTTTGAGGCAACTGACAAAAGTGTCACGCCTCTCCAATTGTTACAATCTCTAAGATTGCCCTTTTTTGGGATCTTAACAATGATTCCTTTTTTCCATTTATGAGGCGTCTTCTCTGTTTTCCAAATGATGTTGAACATTTTTTGGAGATGTATTAAATTATGGCTATCAATTGCCTTGAGGATCTCAGCTGTTAACTTATCCTCTCCAGCAGCCTTGTTATTGGTCATTAGCTTTAAGGTGGTTTCTATTTCACTCAAGGTGAAGTCATCTAAATTTACATCTAATTCTGCTGCTGGTGTTTCAGCTTCAAAATCTATTAAACTGTGAGGTAGTGGACGGTTAAGAATTTCTTTGAAGTGTTCCGCCCAACGGGCTTTTATGTCTGCGCTTGTTGTTAGCATTAATCCAGATTTGTCTAGAATTGGTGTTCCACTGGATGTATAGGTGTTTGTCAGCATCTTTTGTACAGTATAAAGAGTTCTGCTGTCTCCTGTAATTGCAGCTGTCTCTGCTTTCTCTGCCAAGTTGTCTATATAAGCTCTTGTATCTCTTCTTGCCGAACTTTTCACTTTGTTGTCTAATTCTTTGTATGTTGCTTTTGCCAGAACCTTTCCAAGATCTGTCTTTACATTAGTCATGGCTCTCTTCGCTTCTCTTCTTTCTTTGATGTATTTCCATGTGGTGTCTGAGATCCAAGCTCGTTTTTCCATTTTCTTCAGTCCAGCACTTGCTTCTGCTGCTGTCATTAGTATTTTGCTCTGTGAGTCCCACATTTCATTGATATCTAAGTCTATTTCACCAAGTGCTGAATAACAATTACTTAGCTCTATGTTAAACTTTTCCTTTATTGCTTCATCTTTCAGTTTATGACTATCAATTTTATGTGTAATTGACCTCTTCTGTTGGTTTCTAAATTTTAATCTTATTTTCCCAATGCACAGGTTGTGGTCACTATTAACATCAGCACCTCTGTATGCTCTTACATCTATTAATGATGATCTGAATTGTTGTTTAATACATAGGTGGTCAATTTGATTTGATGTTCTATCATCAGGAGATATCCATGTTGTTTTGTGGATATTTTTATGTGGAAATAATGTCCCACCTATAACTAAATTTTCTATTAAACATAATTCTATTAATCTTTCTCCATTCTGACTTGTTGTATTACAGCCTTCTCTCCCCATCACATGTTCCACTCCTGCGTTATCTTGTCCTACTTTGGCGTTGAAGTCTCCCATTACAATTAAAAGATCGTGTTTTGGTATTTTGTTTATAAGTTGTTGCAGTTGGTTATAAAAATCATCCTTAACTTCATCATCAGCTTCGTTAGTAGGCGCATAACATTGAATAATTGAAAGTCTTCCATGTTTTGTTTTGTATCGTGTTCGTATCAGACGGCTATTTACCGGTTCCCATTCTAATAAACTTCTTGCAGCTTTGTCTGTCATCATTATGCCTACTCCTTCACGGTGTTTTCCATCTTCCCTTCCAGAAAAAACTACTATTTTATTATCAATAGATCTCCTACCTGTTCCAGGCCAGCGCATTTCGCTTAATCCTAAAATATCTAGATCGTATCTGACCATCTCGCTCGCGACCTGTGCATATGGTGTTAGTGACCATAAATTTTACAGACCTTTAGCACATGATTTTTGGGCTAATGTGGTCGGTATTATGCCTGTGCTGCTTTACTTTCCAAGAAAAAATCCGGTACCCATTTAAGACTGGGTGAACCCGGAAGCCATCGGTTGAGATTGAACCCTACCCCTTGTCCTTTGTAGTCCAGTTCACTAACCACTGAGCTATTGCGGCTCTCTATAAAAATGATGTACATGACTTAAATTAATACAATAAATTACTACAATGCAACAAAAAAATGGGAATGTAAATTGAATAAACGTATATTTAATTAATACCCAAAATTTAATATTTACATAATTGCAAAATAACTATCAAATAAAAACTGAAAGACTAAATTAAAAATGACAAATATTACAATTATTTTCTTAAATCTCAAAGACTTTTGAGCTCTACAAAACTTGAAACTTTTATGTAAAGGGGTAAAAAAGGCATCAAAATGCATAAAAACTATGAAGCTGTTGTAAAGCTGATGATACGGATGAAAAAAAAGTGGTATGGTTACAGCTTTACATAGACGAGGGACAACATAAAATCAAAATAATGTTGCAGCTCAGTAGGCTTTCAGCTGGTATTAGAATATAATGTTATCTATCTATATTTCATGTGCCTGAAGTATAGTCTATATCTGGAATGTCGTTTTCTGTATAAATGATGAATTTGAGTCCTTTATGGAAGACAGACCATTCGTTATCTAAGAGGTCGGTGGAGATCAAGAGGAATACACACTACATGTGAATGAGAGTTAAGCATTGTAGCAGTTAAACAGGGTGGAGGTTACAAATATTTTTGTGCTGGGAGGACAGGAAAGTGAAGAGTTGCCTGTTAAATTTGTGAATAATCACACAGATCAGAAAGATTACTACGATGCAACAGCGTTTTGATTGTGTTGTCATTGACCTATATAAATATGTAACAAAACTTGTTTTCCTTTTTTAGTTTCATTCCATCCAACTTTGTTGCTGGTTGTGCTCTTGTATGCAAATTGTGCTAAACATCTCTTAAGACTGCATTTTTTTGGTTTGACCTTCACATTGAGTTTCAGTTTGGAAAGATCCTCACAAAAACACATAAAACTAGTCAACGGTGACCATTGCACATGTTGTAAAGAGTGTCAGTTGCCTGTTGGCTTGGAGGTATCATGAATGTTGCTCCAGCCAACCCAGCTGAAATAAATATGGGTAGCTGGTTCAATAAGTTGGGGAAGTTTAATAACAGTGAGTAAAAGCACTGGCTCCATCACCTCCAAATGCTGTGGCCTAGTACTGTGAAGTTTAATAATACTTCACTCGCCTAAGGCATTAAAACATGTCACAGGATACACTTCATCTGACATGAGAAGTGCCTGCAGGGTCGGTGGCCAATCAGCTGACCAAGACCTAGTATTGACCACCTCGCCGGTCTCCCCTGGTAACAGCCTGCATTAAAAACAGGCTAGCTAACAGAAGCTAGGATTGACGTGTCCCCAGTAGTGGTGGCTCTTACTGATATAGAAGACCTAGTACCAGTAAGCAAGGTCCCACAGCTTTTAGGCCACAGCCGGGAACTAGACTAACTGAAACTTTTCCAGCAAAAGCTGGTAATGTCAAGAAAGCCATTACAACCAACCACACTCGATGAGCTAAAGTGCTTCTGCTCATATCAACTCGTGGCATTACGACGACAACAACCTGACATGAGTTGTTACAAATGCATTAAGTAAAAATGTATGAATGGCAAATCAACAAGTACTGACTTGAGTTTTTAACAACTTAAAATATCACATTACAGTTAATGTTGCCAAGGTTTATGACATGATTATAGTTAATGTTGCCGAGGTTTATGAGATGATTATAGATAATGTTGCCAAGGTTTATGAGATGATTATAATTAATGTTGCCAAGGTTTATGAGATGATTATAGATAATGTTGCCAAGGTTTATGACATGATTACAGTTAATGTTGCCAAGGTTTATGACATGATTACAGTTAATGTTGCCAAGGTTTATGACATGATTACAGTTAATCTTGCCAAGGTTTATGACATGATTATAATTAATGTTGCCAAGGTTTATGACATGATTATAGTTAATGTTGCCAAGGTTTATGACATGATTATAGATAATGTTGCCAAGGTTTATGACATGATTATAGTTAATGTTGCTAAGGTGTATGACATGATTACAGTTAATGTTACCAAGGTTTATGACATGATTATAATTAATGTTGTCAAAGTTTATGACATGATTATAATTAATGTTTCCAAGATTTATGACGTGATTATAGTTAATGTTGCCAGGGTTTATGAGATGATTATAGTTAATGTTGCCAAGATTTATGATATGATTATAGTCAATGTTGCTAAGGTTTATGACATGATTACAGTCAATGTTGCCAAGGTTTATGACATGATCCATTCTAATCAATCATCAGGGACAGGGAAATAACAGAAGAATGCAGTGTTTCAATAGAATGGTTCCATTATATCAAGAATAAATTACAAATATGCTATCTGTATGGAATTTATCATCATGCCAACAGGATGTTGTTGATGTTTGTGTTCACCAGCTTTATATCTTTAGTGAAGTCCAGAGATCAGCCAAAATTTGCATGAATATCATCTTTTTCTATTTTTCACACTGTGCTTAGGTGTCCCCTGCCATGCATGCAGATATTCTTCGGCTTCAGGGGTAGTGCCAACAGGATGATGGGTCACTAGACCCAAGTAGCTATAGACCAATCAGCCTACTGAGCTGCCTGAGTAAACTCATGGAAAGGCTGGTTAACAGAAGACTTATGTGGCATTTGGAGACAAAACAACAAATCGTACCACAAATCGTAGAAGGCTCCTTAGCCACCCCATGCACCAAAGAATAACTGGTTCCGGAATTGTACGACTAAAGAGGAGCAACTCGCTGCAAATGCCAATGAACTAACTACTGGAGACCCAGTACTTTCCAAAACAATATCGAAACCTTTGGTCCCATCTGATATGTCTCCTCATGGAAAACATAAAATACCAGAACTTAAGGAAAATATAACAGGAATCATGAAAAAAGGCATCCAATCAGACACAAAAAGAAAATATGTAGCAGAAAAACACATACACGATACCTACCCACAGGACTCTTGGTCCCACATATACACAGATGGCTCTGCTACAAATGCCACCAGAAATGGAGGGGGAGGTGTGTTCTTGATGCTGAATAATCAGGACGAGATCACCAAGTCAATAGCTACTGGAAAATTCTCAAACAATTTTAAAGCAGAAACTAAGGTCATCAGAGATGCTGCAACTCTGGCTACTCAACACAAAAATAACATGCATAATAAATTGGTGATTCTGACTGAGGCAATGTCAGTACTATCAGCTCTAAAAAGCCCCAAGAACAATGAACTAGATGACTTGAGAACAACCCTGGACCAACTATGCAATAACTTCCAGAGTGTAGTCATTTAGTGGATACCATCACATTGTAATATACACGGGAACGAAAGCGCAGACAAATTAGCTAAAGAGGGAGGGAGATTACCACAAGAGAACCATCCGCTCAGTTATGATGAAGCCAAATCCATCCTTAAGGGTCAGTTCCATGAAAAATGGAAACGAGAACACCCAAAGCATAACGAGAGTGACGGATACCACCAACTATCAAGGAGGGATCAAGTCATCATACTTCGTCTACGCACTGGCCACAATAGAATGAGAAATCACATGTTCACCAAATTCAAAATAGGTACAACCAGCCTATGCCACTGTACACTGGACAATATGACTACAAAACATGCTCTACAGGATTGCCCCCATTACACAGATCTGAGAAGAGCAATGTGGTCCACGCCCACCTCCCTGGAAGAAAAACTATATGGGGCAATCGATTCACTTAAACAGACAGCTGCCTTCATGAGAGTCTGGAATCCTACTCTGATTGAGTCTTGATCACAGAGAGAGAGAGAGAGAGAGAGATAAAGAAAATAACCATTGATGAAACGTGTTTACAGATAAAATACTGAGATGAAAATACAGCTCTTGAAGTGAGTTGAGTGTAATTTACCATTTCTAGCAAGATGGATAGAATTTATCATTTGTAGTGGTTTGGGTGACATATATCATTTGTAGCAGGTTGGGTGGAGTTTTCCCAGTTTCCCTTCTGAGAAATTTTTTTTGCATTTCAAGTTGAGAATCATCTTGAACTGACAATGATTAGGGCCCGTTAATACATTAAGGACAATTCAACAATTACTTGCATTTAACTTTTTCCATATGTTTCGCCGCAAAGTGCTTCACTCTCAATTTAATTAGTGTGAACCATCATCAAACCATATTCTTTTTACATGTTTTGTAGCATCTTGGTATGGTGAAATTTAATACCTTTTTCATTTATCTAAAAATTCATATATAATATGTTATATAAATATAAATAAGTAGATTGTCAGCTGCTCACTTAGGCATCAAATTATTCAATGTATGTAATGACATACATTTGCTCATTCACTGAGTGGCAAAAACCATAGATCCCACTGTTTGTGAATGGCAGGATTAAAAAGCCATTTTTCTTCTTCTACCTTTCAATTCCATGTTGAGCAAAGGTCTTTAACAAACATTTTCCAAGCTATCCTGGTTGATTCTCTTAAGATCACTTCACGTGTTTCCCCATCTTCTTCATCTCTACTTTCACCTGTCTACTACAAATATATATTTGGGTTTTTCCCTTCACTTCTACTTTCACCTGTTTACTACAAATATATATTTGGGCTTTTCCCTTCACTTCTACTTTCACCTGTTTACTACAAATATATACTTCTACTTTCACCTGGGTTTTTCCCTTCATTTCTACTTTCACCTGTCTACTACAAATATATTTTGGTTTTTCCCTTCATCTCCTCTCCTGGGGATTTCAAAACAGGACCTGGCATATAATACTCTCAGGTGAACTTCTGCAGTGTATATCCTATCTAGTGCCATTAACTTTATCCATTAGTGTTTATCTGATATTTTCCAATAGTTCTAACTATTTACCTTTTGAGCCGTTGTTGGCCCATAGGGCATAGACCCAGATACTTTTTCTCTTATCTAAATTTTATCCTAGCAGTTTTCAATCCTTGTAAAGATATTTTATCAAATCTCGCCATTTGTCTCTGTTCTATGCAAGCAACTCTATCTCATTGAGGGTGCCGATTCCTGCTGCTCTTGCATCAATGTTCTTCTCAGTGTCTCTCTGGGTCGGACACTTACCTGTTGTTTCCCACATGCGGGCTTGTTTTTTTTATTTGGTTTTTATTTCTCCTTATCACATGTCCAACATATGACCATCATTTTCTTTATTACTGAAGATATTAGTGGTTGATTGGCAATTTCTCTCATTTTCTCGTTTGTTTTGAATTCACTCCACACTATACCAAGTATTTTCCTTAGACATTTATTTTCGAATGCGTTCAACTTTGTTTCTATGTCTCTTGTTTTCCAGCTCTCACATGCATATGTAAGGGTTGATAGTACATTTAATTTGAATAGTCTAAGTTTTGTATGTACTGAGTTTTGATTTCCACAACTTTTCAAGGCTTCTGAAAGACATTGCTGCTTTAGCTATTCTGATTCTAATTTCTTTACTTCTACCCCTTCCTGATCAATGTGACTTCCAAGATAGATAAAGTAATCAACCTCTTCCACTGGTTTGTTTTCCATCAAAATTCTGTCATCAATAGTTCTAAGTAATAAATATTTTAAAAAACCATTAGCTGTGTTCAGACAGCTTGGATTATCACCTGGCACTAACTTCTAGTGCTTAACTTATTCTAGACTCCCACTTTTAAGTGGTAAAAAAAAGCCATATAACAGGAAAAGACAATTAATTATATTTATGTAAATATAAGGAAAGTGTGGAATGGTGACAAAAATTGACAAATTACTGTAATATATCCAACAGTTATGACCAAAAATATATTTTTAAAAATAAAATAAAATTATGCGAAATAGAAATGAAAATATCCCACAAAACATGGAAATGACACACACAAAAAAACACCATTTCATAAGCCAAAAATAGTCTTGCAAAATGACAAGGCAAATCACACAGATAAAGCTGCATTAATTGTGTTACTTTATCGGAATGCGGTCAAATGTCAATTTAAAAAGTGCAAACAACAGAAATAGTTAACATATTCTTGTGCACATATTAAATAATGTGGTTGAGTAATGAGAAACACAAAAGATTTGAGCTGTGGATGTTTGTTACTGGCTCACAAGAAAGGCAACAACAGAGAGAAAGTGCACTAGACTGGTCATCACATACAGTTTCAAGTAATGGACACATTGCACTGAACGAGTTATTAAAAAAAAAAAGCACACCTTTATCAAATATGCTAAGAGGCTTTTACAATAATTCTGACTGTCTACTTTTGCCAAGTTTGAGAAATTGGTGTGGAGATGTCTCGGTGTAAATCTTTATGGTATCAATATTAATGTGACAATATGAGATCAAACAAAGAAGTAAAAAAACTTCACATTTCTAAGTCACGATATTGATTCTCTCTCACAAAACCACCTCAAACATTTTAATTCAGCTTTTAAACTTGCAACCTATAAAGTTAGAGACAGCACCAACTGGGAAACACTGTAACCTTTCCACAAGAGGGCATGGGCTGTCAACAGTGATGAGCTCACAGCTAAGACGGTTTATATATCATTATCATCGTACATTAATGCTCAGTGTTTCTAATCTGCTGGTTTGAGACAGATCTGCAATAATAAGGAATCATCCACGAGAAATGGAGAATTAGCTTGAAAGAGTTCACTCACTGACACCTTCTTCTCCATCTCTGTATCTGATGAATACCGAGCTTTGGAGAAGTTCTTCCTGCCGCTAACTGAGTGAAGAAGCTGCTGGCTGTTAACAAGAGCCAGATAGTACTCCACAGCTCGAGGCTGTTCTAATATAACATTGGAGTAGAGAAGGATTCTGAAGTCTTCTGGGTTGGTTGATGATCCCTTAGGATGAACTTTCAGCTCCCACTCCCAAGTCTGAGCTGGGAAAGAAGAAGCCCTCGTTGAAAACCTAACACTGACTTCAGAGCCTTTCAGGACTGAGGACAAACGAGGAATGACGATACGCTTGTCCCAGCGTAGGCTGGAGTAGTTTCTTAGTAAGAAGGATTTGCTAGTGAACTCTTTCGTACGTGCCCTGGTGGACAAAGGAAGCGCATGATACTTGTAAGCTAGCAGAAGTGGTTGCTGGTACAGTTCTTTGTGCTGCTCAACTAAGGGATGAGACTCCAGCTGTTAAAATGAAACAAGCATAGAATGATTAATGTCAATATTTAGTAATATAATGAGGCTTAGTAATAGAGAGAAAAATAAATGCATTAATTATAAAATTCAACAAATTCATTGTTGGGTGACTCTTTAACCACTGGTGTCAGTTTTAAGAAATTATGTACAATTTAGGTGAACTGTGCTCTGGAAAAGTGACAATGATGTTGGCGAATATGATTGGATAATAAAATGGGGTATAATGAGTCTAATGAAGTGATGTCTGGTGAGTCTATGTACATGTTTATTAATTTTTTATTTTCTAGTTTATTCAAAAATTTGACAGTGAGATTTGAATGCTTGAGCTTTTTCATTACATACTGGATGTAGTTTCATTAGAAACTCAAGTTAATTTTTCTTAAAATGCCACATTTGAGTTTGACTAAGGGAGCTTTTTTATCCCCCATTAAGATGTTAATTAGGTGGAGTTTACCAGATAATGGTGATTGCCATACTAACCTGATGAGTTTATGAATGATGCATTAAAGAAGGTATACATAAAGGAAGACAATGGTGATTGCCTGACTAATCTAATGAGTTTATGAATGATGCATGAAAGAAGGTATACATAAAGGAAGACAATGGTGATTGCCATGGTCAGAATGATTTATGAATATTATGTTTAAAGTAGTACCTGACTAAGCTGGTCCGGGGTCATCATTGGAAACCTCACACAATCCATCACAATGGACATCATATCCTGAAACTCTTTACAACTCATTTGTTTTGACTCTCTTTGATTCTGGAATTTACAAAAGCAACATCCTGTTGATAAGTGTCCATGTGAAAAGCTAATAAACTTTCCTCCTGCAATAATCAAACACTTCTTTTTTTATCTCTCTTCTTCATTTACCTCATTTAAACAAATGTATATCATCTCTGGAACTGATTTCGATTTATGGCCTGAAATCGACCCCCATTGTGTTAAGGCTATCGGAGGGGTTGCATTGTTTATTCACATGGCTGCCGTCAAATTCAGTCACATGTTCAGCATCGTCTAAGCGTTGCTCGCTGTCTATCCAGCATAACAAAGGTTTGTTTCATGCCTCACTGAGGGCTGAGGAAATTTCCCTTTCCCCCCTTCATAAAAAAAAAAAACTATCTTTACGACACATAGTACCATTGCTGGTGTATGTCGGGGGGCAACGACAGAACCCGAGGGATAAAGGCCGCTTGGTCGAGCAGTCGCCACGACGTGTGAGACTCAGGATTTTTATTTCACCCCCGCTAGAAAAAATCTTTTCTGTCTACCGCAGGCTTCGAATACCGTACGCCGGTTTTTCAGCCAGCGGAACAGCGGTTTTAGCCGCACGGCTTCATAAGAAAACAAAATTAATTTCTGGAAAAATTAGCAAAATTGGAGAGGAAAAAAAAAGGTCCCTTTGTACAATACCATAGTATTTTTTTGTGGTGCTCACATTTGTATCTGATCCAACCTTAAAAAAAAAACAAATTCAACACTTAGGGGTCAATTGAAGTACTAATTTGGAAGGTGGGGGGTGTTTGCATGCAGCAAACTGTCAAATTTCAAGAATTTGTATTTTGAGATGGTCATTTTTACAAAATCGTAATGTTTATTACGATTTATACGTTTTTTTTAATTTATCGTAATGTAGGGTTAAAAGAAGTCTGGGAGTGAGATGTCCATCGGCACTGGGTGTGGATGTGCTCAACAACATAACATGCACTTGTCCATCTAGAGTCTTTTTAAGGATGGGCGATGAAGAGGAGCAGTCATCTGGCAAACACAGAAGAATGAATAAAGCATGGAGGCCTATCATCAATGTAGCATCAATGTAGTTGGATATGGTCAGTCTCTTGTCTCTTTTGATCACACAGGAACATTCCAGCAAGAACTCAATAGCACAGATTTTTTCTTCTGCTACATTTGCCAGACAATAACTCCTCTACCTTCTTCACAGATAAAAGAATGATAAACTGGTGAAGTTACACTATTTTTTACAGCAAGCTGAGATAATTACCCTGCTGACTTGACACAATTAAAAGAATGATAACTGATGAAATTGCAATATTTGTTACTGCAAACAGAAATAATTACCCCTTTTGAATTAACATAATTAAAAGAAAGATAATTGCCGGAGTTGCAATATTTTTTTTAACCGCAAACTGAGATAATTGCCCCTTTTGAATTAACACACACAAAAAAAGATAACTGACGAAGTTGCAATATTTTTTTTATCGCAAACTAAGATAAAATAACATAAACTGAGATGGACACCCTTGAGCAAGGTGGAGCTCCCGTTTAGCCCCCCTATCAGGGTTTCATGAAGCCAATGGAGCAGGTGGTAGATGGTGTTGTGGAAGCAGCTGGCAAGTAGTGGTCTCCACTGCATGGTTGGAGTTATGGTCTCCACTCCATGATGGCATGCAGCGGACCTCATTTGTAGAGAAAATGGCTGCAATCTCCGACTTGGACAGTCACTGCCAAGAAGGAAAGTAATGACAAACTACATTCTTATATTGCCAAGTAAAATTATTCCCAAATACAACTTAATATCTACAGCTAATGACGTTAATGGGGGCTTCACAGCCACCTCATCTGGTAGGGAGCATCATGTGCTACAGGTGACATCTAATAATCATCAATCTACTGTATGCAAGATCAAAAATAAAGAGACACCATTAATAGGAACATGGAACATTAGATCAGCATTCTAGGTTGGCAAGCTAGAAAACATCAGCCAAGAAATGAAGAGAATGAAATTGAACATCTTAGGACTGTGTGAAATGTCTCAGTTCTGGTTATGAATCCAGCACAGTTCTGATAGCTTTCTGGTAGAAAGGTAATCTCTAAATACATCATCAATAATTTTATCATGTCTAAGTCAATAAATTCAATATCAGTAATGTTGTCACATGTAAACAATAAACTCTCACCATCAGTATTTTGTTTGCGTTCGCCAGCTTTATTATATCTGTAGCGAAGTCCAGAGGGACTGAATTTTGAGCGAATATTATTTTTCCCTATTTTTCACACTGGCAACCATGTGATCAGGTGTCCCCCCACCGTACAGGCAGATATTCTCTGACTTCAGAGGTGCTTTAATATTTTTATGGTTGAGAGTTTGAATACTTTGATTAGATTTCTTACCTATTCATTTTTTTCCTGGGTAGCAACCTTTTATGGCCTACTCTTTTCAATTTTAAACTGCCAAGAGTTCTCGGACGTGCATAGAATGCACAAAGGACCTCCTGTTCTTCGTCGTTATCAGAGAGGGCTAGGCATTGGATCTCATTACCCAGAAACCAGGGGAGGATAAAGTCACGAAGAAACCACATATTTTATTTTCTTTTTAATAAATTTTTCCACCACCTGTGGTAGAAACTGAACTTGGGACCTTTTTGTTCAGAGGCCACTGTCTCTGCTACCCAGCCCCTAGCCTCCATCAGTAATTTAATTATGTCTAAACAATAAACTCACCGTCAACCATTTGATGACAGCTACCCACAGATCATACTCATCTTTAATCACCAAACAGGAAGAATTAAGGAGTTCTATGAGTTGATCTTTGTCCAGACTCAACCATTCTGCTTCCCACTCTAGAGAATTAATAATTTCATCCATCTTCAGAGCTAAAGCCTGCAAGAATTGCATGTTTTAAAAGAAATTAATTTGTGTTTCAGATAATAATGTCCATTATAAACATCAATTTGTCTTATTTCAATAATGCATCTAGACATTTACTGCCCATCATTTTAAAGAAGCCTAGAGGGGATAGTCATAAAGATGTATTGGGTTATAGTAAATGCAATATTTTTTTTTTTACTGAGAAAAATATATAAAATATATGGTGACAGCTTGAGGGCAGCTAGATGATGTAAAATAATATCAATGCTATATATAGCCAGAAGCTCCTTGACCACATTTTAACTCTACGACTTATATTGGAGGAACACATTGAAAAGCAAAAACCTTTTGTACTTAACTTCATTGACTTCAAAAAAGCATTCGACAGCATTCATAGAGATTCTTTGTGGAAAATTCTGAAGCAATATGGCTTACCATAAAAAATCATAAATATTATCAAAGACATGTATGATGGCTACAAATGTGCGTTTCATACAGAGGAAAGACTGACCGAATGTTTTCCAATAGAAACTGAGGTTAAACAAGGATGTATTTTATTGCCCTTGTTATTTGGAGTTGTTATGGACTTCATAATGAAGAAATACTGCACCGGTAACAAAGGCATCGAATGGATACAAGGAGACCATTTGGATGACCTCGACTTTGCTGATGACATAGCCTCAACAGCAATCAGATAAAAACGATGCAGGAAAACACAAATGAACTATCATTAATAGCCAGCAAAATTGGGCTTGAGATCAATCATGAAAAGACTGAAGTCATGAAAAGCTTAATTCCAACAGATGACAGAATATACATGGAAAACAAACCAGTGGAAGAGATCGATCACTTCATCTATCTTGGAAGTCACATTGATCGGGAAGGGGATACAAGTAATGAAATTAGAATCAGAATAGCTAAAGCAGCAATGTCTTTCAGAAGCCTTGAAAAGTTGTGGAAATCAAAACTCATCAGCACAAACACAAAACTTAGGCTATTCAAATCAAATGTACTATCAACCCTTACGTATGCGTGTGAAAGCTGGAAAACAACAAGAAATATAGAAACAAAGTTGAACGCATTCGAAAATAAATGCCTAAGGAAAATACTTGGTATAGCGTGGAACGAATAAAAAACAAATGAGGAAACTAGAGAAATTGCCAATCAACCACTAATATCTTCAGTAATCAAGAAAAGATGATGGTAATATGTTGGACATGTGATGAGGATAGATAATAACCGAATAACAAAGCAAGCCCTCATGCAGGAAACAACAGGTAAGAGGAAAAGAGGCCGACCCAGAGACACTGAGAAGAACATTGATCAGAGAGGCAAGAGCAGCAGGAATCGGCTCCCTCAATGAGATAGAGTTGCTTGCACAGAACAGAGACAAATGGCGAGATTTGATAAAAGATCTTTACAAGGATTGAAAACTGCTAGAATAAAAATTTAGATAAGAGATAGAGTATCTGAGTCTATGCCCTATGGGCCAGCTATGGCTCGATAGGTCAATAGATAGATAGATAGATATATAGCCAGAAGCATTCTATGAGAAATGTTAACCACACAAACTATAACATATACAGAAGACTGAGTTAATGGTGTGTTTTGAAATGATTGTGTGGCAACACAGGATTTGTTTCAATGATGGAGCTTCAGTCTTTACAGCAAGTTGAAGGGAAATGGCTACTTCACCATCCCCTCTAACCTCATTAACAACCCAACAACAATAAGAAAATTCTCTCTCTCACTAACCTTTTGTCTGAATTCAGTTCCTACTTCAAGCAATTTCTTTTTCGTTCGCCAGCCCCTCTGACAAAGTCCCTAGAGACTAGGAACTGAATTTTGAGTGTTAATCCATTTTTTCCCGGCAGTCATGTGCACAAGGGTCCCTCGCCGCACAGGCAGATAACTCCATCTTCGCAGGTACTTCAAACTCCACCTATTTTCGGGTGTCCAACCCTTCCTAACAGAATCTTCAGATTCATTTCTATTTACATCTAACTTCCAGCATCTTAATTCTACTGCATATAATCTAAGCTAGATATGACTCTAATCTACTGGATTTTATTACCAAACTACACTAATTTTGCCTTGGTCCACACCATCCTGATATTAAAGTCCACTTTCCTGGAACACTGGACTAGTCTGACTGCTAATCGTTCTCTATCTCCTTGATCAGCTGACCACGCTGTCTATCCAACTCTTCTGATTGGCTTGTACAGATCTCTCTATGGTCACATTGTAGTGGACCTTGCCCTTCTGCATAATTTAGTGATTCCTTTGTCCAAAGCTTCATAATTTAAATAGCTCTCCATGTTCTAACCAATGGATATACATTAAAATATTCTCCTTAATCCCATTACAGGTGCACCTGCTATTGATCAGAATGGTTCAGATTCAATTCCTAGATGCTATGAATTTCTCTTTAAACCATACGCAGCTTCAGGATTCACTTCAGCTTTTGAAAATGGGCACCAGAGATTTTCAACTGGGAAAGTAGGATGTCCTGTTATGATATTGACCATATCATCCATAAAGCGTGTCACTTGTCATTGAAAAATACGGGTAATAGCACCAAGTTCCCCATAGGTCCTAAGGGAACCAAACTTACATCTTATATAACTAAGGAAACAAATATTGATAACAAATAATAAACACCTCAGGACATAATGATATTCTGCCACGCTTGCGGTCAAGAACAGTAATGTGCAGGAAACCAGATAAAGGTGCCCAGAAATGAAACCAGAGACAAGAAGGGAGATCTGCCAGGCTACAAGAAAGGGGTAGATTTCAAAGAAGGGAACAAAAGATTGAAAAAAATGTGGAGATGACGGGAGAAAAAAGTAAAGTAAAGTCACGCCAAGTGGCGTATAAGGAATATGGTGTTAGTGACCATAAATTTTACAGACCTTCAGCACATGATTTTTGGAGTAATGTGGTCGGTATTACGCCTGTGCCGCTTTACTTTCCCAGAAAAAAATCTGGTACCCATTAAAGGCTGGGTAAACCTGGAAGCTGTCGGTTGGGATCGAAACCTACCTCTTGTCCTTTGTAGTCCAGTTCACTAACCACTGAGCTATTGCAGCTCCCGATGACGGGAGAAGGGTAGTTGAAATGAATGAGATAGAACACAGTGTGGGCCCTAGTGGTTAGAAAGTTGACCACCAATGTGTTCTATAAGGACTTTGGCCACAAGGTCAAAATTGTTAATGCCATTGTCATTCACCATAAAGCTGCAACCATAAATTTGTAATTTTTGTGTCCCATTTTTATGAACTTGATATATACAGCAATGTCTGTTAAGAGTTATGTATCTATTAATTTGTGTCTCAAACAATGTTTATTGCTTAAACAGACAGCTGACTTCATAAGAGAGTCTGAAATCCTACTCTGATTGAGTCTTGATAGCAGAGAGCGAGAGAGAAACAATTTTTGGTGAGAGATATGTGTCTATTAGTTTATGTCTTAGATACCAATGTCACCAGCTTCATGAACATCAAGAAACATGTCAGACAAGAGAGATCACAGTTGGATCTGATTATCGACCTACCTGAATACAGGACTTGGTAAGACTATGATGGTAACATTTAGTGGCATACTGAAACCACACATGGAACACGTCCTTCAGTTGAACTTTTGGAATGATGTAGAAGCACGCAAAGTCTAAACATACCTGTGTTCATAAAAATCATTTCAAGAATCAACTTTATTGAACAGGCTCTCAGACTTAACCCTAGGTTATGATATCAACATAAAAAATTACTGTATCAAAACACAAATTCTTCCAGATTTGACAGTTTGCTGTGGTCAAACATCTCCCCCTTCTATCTTTCTAATTACTACTTGCAGTGATCCCCGAGTGTTGGAATTATTTCTATTAATGTAGGATTTTTTTCCATTTCATGAGATATCTCATATAATGCTTAAAAAAATGCAAATTTTCAAGAAATTTTGTTGTTCTTCCTCTTTTTTTTTTCTCCTGTGACCAGGGAAATTTCCTAGGTTGCTGCTGACATCAAAACAACCCTTTGTAACTCAGGAAATGCAACAAATAATGATATGAGGTAGCTGAACATACTGATGGACTTATGGTGACCATACCAATAGACATTGTAACACATCCAGTCCATGAGGTAAAAATCCAAATCCCTGTGTGTCGCCTAGTGTGAACACACAGCTGTGTGTCAAAAGTTCAGAGAAATAATACTATTTTTAGAGCACCTAAAGTTACATTTAAGTGGTAGTAATTTTTACTTCAGTATTGTAAACACACTTGCCCCACATAGGTATCGTAATCTATGATTAAAACAAAAATTAGTTTGAGCTGCCTGTAACAACTATAAAATTCTATCTCTATCTATTGTCCTTTCGAGCCGAAGACGGCACATAGGGCAGAACCACAATCTCAAAAACAGAAACCTTGCGTGCCAAAGTGGCACATATTGCAGAGATCACTGCCCTAAAATCTATGGCGCTGTTTCCATAACAATACTTTTTACAATGACAGCTTGTCAAGCCATTGATCAATCTCCTTAGTCGCCTCTTACGACATGCCTGGAAGGTCACAGTATCACTATTCTTTACTTCCCTCATAATGAGGCCCCGGTAACACACAGAAAACAAGGAACAAAGTATTTATTACACACTCTAAATGGTAGAAAATATAAACTAGGTGGACAGAAAAACCTGGCCAAGAATTTCAATGTTTTAGGGGAATAGACATGAGAACATACGGAGCTGCAGCAATGCTGGTGTGGATGCAACAAGATTACAAAAAGCATAGACAAAACAAAGGCGATATGGACATATATGTGTATGCAAAGAAGGCTCTTACTGAAACATTGTTTATCCTGTCCCTCTACTAGTTCAGGTGCTTGATACTATTATATATTTATTTTACATAGAGCAAACAAGCCAAAGTGTCTACTCTGAAATATTTCCCATTAAATTAGACCCCAGAGGAAGCTGTCCCAAGCAAATGTGTGTTGAGAATGGATGACATAGAAAAACAATGCAACCTTGACCACTAATAAATAAAAGAAGTAGAAGAATAACTGCAAGAAAAATATAAAGTTGCAGAATCAATAAAAACAACAAAGATTTCATATGTGAAAACTATGTCCTACAAAACAAAATAAACAAGAAAACAGTTATATAAAAGTCAAGCTGAGGTTTTATCCGAAAATCATCATCATTATCAAGTATTGGGCCTGCTGGCATAGGTGAACATGTCTCTCCACAACTTTCGATCACAACAGTTATTTATCATTTCTGTTGTTGACCTTCTGCCAAGCCATTCTCTTAAGCTGTCTTTTATCTTTGCTTCCTTCTATCTCTTCGTCCTTCAATTTTCCCAGTTGTTACAATATATTCCAGCTGTTCTCTTCTCATTACATGGCTAAAAAATGATTGTTTCTTCCTAATATTGGAAATTAGCTTTCTGTTTTGCTTTGACCTCTTTCAGAATGTTTTCATGACTCTTCTTAGCTGTCCATGGTATTCTCAACATTCTTCTGTAAAACCACATTTCTACATACTCCAGTGATTTTCTTGCCTGTTGTCCTATTGTCCATGATTCGCATCCATGTGTTAAGACTGGCTCTACATAACATTAAAGAACTCTTTTTCTTGTTTCTATTGTCAAAATGGATTGCATAGTATCTTCCTCATTTTTTAGAATGCTGCTTTTGCCTGAGCCTTTCTATATCGCACCTCTGTCGTACATCTTCCGTCTGAGGTTAACAAAGTTCCCATATATTTAAATTCATTTACCTGTTTTAATATTGTTCCACTTGTCTTTATTTTGCACTGAGGTGAAGTCTTTTTCTTTGTTGTTACCATTACTTCTGTCTTTCTACTATTAAGGCTGAGTCCTTTATTTTTGCTTTCTTTCACTATAATGTCTAACATTTTTTGTAACTCATTTTCAGTCTTAGCGGTTAAGACTGTATCATCAGCATACCCTAGATTATTTATATTGTGACCTCCAATTGTTATTTCAGGCATGCCCTTATGGATCTTAAAATAATCTCACTATAAATATTAAACAAATCTGGTGACAGCACACAACCTTGCCTAACACTCTGTTTTATTTGTTGAAACATTTCCAATTGGTTTCCAGTTCTTATGGCCGCTGTTTGTTGCCAGTACATGTTCTTTATTATTCTTAGATTTTTGTTGTCTACGTTTATGCTTCTAAAATTTTTATTATTTCTTGGTGCTTTACTTTGTCAAATGCTTTGGTATAATCTATGAAACACAGGTATAGATCTGTTTTCACCTCTATGGCTCTTTCTACTAAAGATCTTATGATATAAATGACATTGCTTGTTCCTTTATCTCTAACTAAACTACACTGTTCATTACTTATTTCTGGACTGATTTTGTTTCACACTCTTGCATGATGATTCTTAGTAATATCTTAGTCATGTGACTCATAAGGCTTATTGTGCGATGATCATCACATTCAATCGCACCAGATTTCTTTGGTAGGGCTATAAATATTGATTTGAGCAGGTCGGCTGGTATATATTCGGTGTTGTAGATATCATTCAATATTTTTGTTATTATTTCTATTCTAATATCACCCATGGGTTCAATCTCTTCTTTAGTTATATTATCTGGTCCAGGAGCTTTTCCTGCTTTCATATAGCGTAAGGCATCTTTCACTTCCTCTTTGATTATTTCTGGTCCTTCTCCATTATCCTTAATATTTACTTCTGTTCGTTCATCATTATAAAGATCTTTAATGTATTCTGTCCATTGTTCCCTTATGCTTTCTTGTTCAATCAACAGTTCTCCTTCCTTTGATTTTAAACATCCAGTTTTTGATTGCATTTTTCTTCCTGTTAATTCTTCAATTTGTTTGTATATAGCTTTGGCATCTCCTTTTTGTTGCATTTCAATCTCTTTGCATCTCTGTTTTAGCCATGCTTCTTTTGCTTCATTGCATTTTAATACAATTTCTTTATTTAATTTCTTATACTCATCTTTCTTTTCTTTATCTCTTCTTCTTGTATCCATTAGCTGCAAAATGTCATCTGTCATCCATTTCTTTCTTGAATTTGTTCTCACTGGTGCTATGAGCTCTTTTGATGTTTGTTGCATTGATTCTTTTAGCATTTCCCACTGTTCATCAATGCTTTGTATCTTCTCTATTGCATTGTACCGGTTCTGAATTGTGATTTTATAATTGTCTTGCAACTTCTTGTCTTATTTGAATAAATCTAAATTTAATTTGATGTTAACTGAGGCTAGTTTTGTTGCTTCTAATTTTACTCTAAGCTTTCCCACAACTGGTACATGGTCACTATTGCAATCTGCCCCTGGTCTAGTTTTCACACACACCAGACTGTTTCTAAATCTATTGCTTATCATTATGTAATCAATTTTATTACGTGCATTGTCTCCTGGGCTTTTCCATGTCCACAGACGTCTTGTATGTTGCTTAAACCAGGTATTTCCTATCATCGTGTTGTTTGTTCTTGCCCAGTCAATAAGTTTGTCACCTCTTTCATTCCTCTCGCCTATGTGTTAAGATCTCATAGAACTATGGTGTTTTCATGTGGTTTGCATCCACGAAGTGCCTTATTTAACTCGTCGTAAAATGTATCAATTGTTTCCTCTAGACTCTCTGCTGTTGGTGCATAAACTTGTATAAGATTTATATCTATTGGCTTTCCATTCAATTTCACTAAAGGACTCTCTGTCAGATATTGGGTAAAAGCCTTTCACTGTTCTTGCTCTTTCTGCATCCAAGATGATACCTACTCCTCTTTGGTGTTCAGTACCTCCAGAATAGATTATTTTATGTTCATCAGAATATATCTCCCCTGATCCAGTGTATCTCATTTTGAAAAGTCCTGGTAAATGATTCTAATCATGATAAATTATCTGAAAATAGACAAAAAAAAAAAAACCTAATCCAAAACAAATTTCTACAGCGCAGATAACATGTTAAGAAAATTGATTAACATTAAACTTTTAACTGCCTCATCCTTTGGTTTAAATTTTCATTCTACTTACCATGTATGGCCTGACAAATGTTAGTACTTCTCATAATTTATCCTCATTATGTTTAACCTCTCAATCTCTCAAAATATTTAACCAATCAGCATCTCTTATCTTTAACATACTCTAACCTTCCTCCAATGAAAAGACGATTAGAGGCCACAGAGATGGGATTTCTCAGAAGAATGTTGAAAGTTCCCTGGACAGCTAAAAAGACCAATGAGGAAGTTCTCAAAGAGGCCAACACAAAAAGGAAGCTCTTAAAAAACATCAGAAAGAAGCAATCAACATTTATCGGGCACATCATGAGAAGAGGAAAGTTGGAATACTTGGTTACAACTGGCAAAATAAAAGGAAAGAGACATCGAGGACGACAAAGAGAGAAAATACTGGATAGCTTGGTGTCATGGCATGGAAAACAGTCAACAACAGAACTGATAGGATGCACTGTAGATAGAAGATTGTGGAAGGACATGATCACCTACGCCAACCGGTAAGGCACATGATGATGATGATGAACCTTCCTCCTTCCAATTAAAAAAGTGTGTGTACTCATATAATTGTTTCTTCATTGTGATTTGTGTATTTAGATTCTATTATTAGTTTTGTCACTTTTCATTGCCAACAGCTGCCTGTTTTGATCCTTGTAATCTTCCTTTTAGTGTTCCCCCGATAAGTGGGCGTGGATGTATTGTGTTGCTAGTTTACAGTTAGGTCACTTTACCTGCATCGTTCGGCCCAACACATCCGTCTTCAGTGTGGATTGGTAGATTTGTTTAACAATTTTTGCCAGTACAGCAGCTACTTTGGCCTGCTCTTTTTAACATTAAGCCACCCTCAATGTGCGTGCTTATGGGACTTGTTTTCAGCAGTTTTCCGAGAAGGCTGGACATTGACACTTACTACCCATAAACTAGGGGTGGGTAAAGCCACAAAGGAACCATGGGTTTGATTTTTAAAATTACTGCCGCCTGTGGTGGACATCAAACCCTGGACCTTCTTACCCAGAGGCAGAGTCTTACCTCTAGATAGACGACACAGTTCCCCCGAATCTTGTAATGAAACAGCAATTATAAGTGAAGATGCCCCTGAGCCTATGACACTTCTCCCATGCTTAATACTGATATCTTATAGGGGTGGTTCAAGTCTGTGACACTATACAAAAACATGATATCTTGTTTAAATACTTTTTGTATCTCTTTCTTTCTGGCATTTCATCCGATGACTACTAAAGGAATGAATAGTCCTCTTTATCATCTGTCCTTAAAAGAACGTTAAGAGGGTGTAGATGCATTGTGTAGTGGTTTATTTGTACATTTTGGCCCAACACATATGACTTTAGCATGGTATTTTTGAGTACCAGGTTGCCTTCTACTAGAGACAGAGATTTTTTCCATCGGGTTGCAAAGATGAGTGCAACATTCTACAAAGGACATGCTATCAAATGAGTTGAAATATTCCATTTTTAATCACAAAATGCTTCTAAAATAATCAGGTATAACTTCCTCTAATCAACAAGCATGCACTATATTGGTGAACCATATTCAGGTTCTATTTCTGAAATTAATCAGCAAGGCAACTAAAATATCACTGATAAAACGTTATGTATCAATTACAAGTCTTTTTATACCAGAGCTTAACTTTAAATTTCTCATACTCACTTACTATCACTCTTGTTTTGTCTCGCTCTCTATCCTCTTTTATCTGAGGGAAAAAGGGGTGTTCTTGACAGTGCCTCACACACTGTGCTTTGTGTGGTGTCGAATATTTTGCTTGTCAATATTAGTCAAGCTGGTTAAAGGGTAGTCTAGAGGTACAACAACCATCTCTGGACAGGAAGGATCTGTGTTCAAAATAGGACAAACTATTCCATGGTTTTTTTGTTATGGTGTTACCCTCCCCTGATATCTGGGTAGAGAGATCTGATTCATAGCCCTCTTGGATAACGTCAAATAGACATTGAATAGGATGTTTCGTGTGTACTTGTGCACACTAAAAAAAAAAAACCTTGGTAGTTAAAATCAAAAAGAGTATGCCATAAATATGGATGCTGCCCAGGCAAAATTGTCAGCATGATCTCCTAGGATTTTCTCAAGACTCTCATGATGGATGTCTGAGCACCTATTGATTCATTTGGTGTGCAGTAATGATGATACTACAACAACAGTAATATTAATCAAACTATATTGCATAAAAATATATTATCTATGTTTTCTTGTATGATCAATAATATGATTGTTCTCGTGGTACAGGCTCATACCGTTCTCAAATCAGTCACATTGTACTTGTCTGCCAAGATGAGCACAGGGAGGGTATTGTCTATATTCAGTTTAATGTGGCAGCTATACAGGAAATTGAGAAATCTGGGGAAAACTGCCACGCACATGCTGTCTTCAACCAGTCTAATTTCCTGTAAATTTAGAGGGTAATAAAATATAATAAATATATCATAAAGATAATAAATATACTACTATATAATTCTACATATATAGACAAAAACTTCTGTGCATGTTACAAATAGTATGAATTTATGTACACTAATTTGCATAATTCTTGCTTGCTTGCGTTCGCCCGATGACTAAATGAGTATACCTCTTCATCATCCACCCTTAAAGGGAAATTAAGTGGGCGTGTCTGCATTGTGTTGTGGTTTGCAATATAACTGTGATATTTGCGTCTTTCAGTCCGACACATCCGACTTCAGCATGAAATTTTTAGTACCAGGTTGTCTTCCCTCTTCGATCCCTACTCGCTTAGCCAGACTAGACAGGTTAGTCTGTTACTAGAGGCACTGCGGAAAGGTGGAGCAGGATCTGGATGGCTCTTGTTCACCGATCCTGGCGCAAGCCATCAGCTGTGGGTCACTGACAACTTCCAGTTCTGCTGCTGTGAGGCGCACCTTCACTTCCTAATTTGCATAATAATCCCAAATATTTTATTTAAACTGATACAATGGGATTCTAAAAGGATGATTTATCAGATGAAACTAAGCAAGCACAATGGTGATTTTTGTAACCTGCTCACTATACTAATTTCCATCCATCCCTTTCTGTATGACTTGTGCCAAACCAGACTCTAGATTTTTAAAAAAATTCAGAATTGGTACCTAATTAATCATCCTCCATTAAAACGGAGGCCAAGATACCTCAGCAGCATATTGGTTCTTTGTGGTCTGCGACTCACTTACATACAACATACAAGTACTTGTCAGGAACATCTTAAGCAGCCTTCATCGGTCATAGAGACAAACAATAATAAATGAATATTATTATAGAGGGAAACTTCCGAGGCAATAATCAGTGAATCAATTCAGAAGAAGAGGTATGTTTACAGCACTTGGGAACATGCTGAAGTCGGATGTGTTGGGCCGAAAGGCACAAATATAACAGTTATACTGCAAACCACAACACAATGCAGACACGTCCACTATGTCCTTGTAAGGGCAGATGATGAAGAGGAATATTCTAGTCTACTACGATACTCTAGAATACTTTAGTCATCGGGCGAACGCAACCAACCAGCACTCGGAAAAATTGACAAATAATGAACAATAGAAAAAAATATGGACCAAAGCAGGATTAAACCCATACTCAGTGGAGAGTGTACGGGTACCCACTGAGTACAGGTTCGATCCTGCTTTCGTCCATATTTTTTTCTGTTGATTATTTGTCAATTTTTCCGAGTGCTGTAAGCATACCTCTTCCTCTGAATTGATTCACTTCATCCATCAGTCATAGTTGACTATGGATTTTTCAGCGCCCCTAGAAATGTTATTTTTTATTTTCTTTTGCTGTGTATTCTCTTTTCCTATGAATCTGTCTGCTTCTTATTTGAGTTGGAGCTTTAGAGTGTGTTTCTAAAGATTGTGGTGTGCAACTATTTCTTCCCAAACTGCAGGGTTTATGTTCAGAGTTATCATGTTGCATTTACACGTCAACAAATCAAAGTTTTGGGCACCCCTAGTTCTTTTACCATCTGCTAGTTGCCCATAGAGTATGTCTTTTGGTATGCGGCCATCTTTCATATGGTGTAGGTGGCCAAGCCAGCAGAACCTATGTTTTTAGTGCAGTGTGTAAATGTTTGGGAGGCCTGTGCGAGTCATGACCTCCACATGTCACTTTATCCTTCCAGGTAATACCAAGAATATGGCACAGACATCGCATCAGACATCGCATTTGGAATGCAATTAGCCTTCTCTCCTGCTTTGCATAGGTTGTCCAAGATTTGCTGCAATACAGGAGGATACTAATGATGCAGACATTGTAAACTGTGGCCTTTGTTTTAATTGTTAGTTTGCTGTTTTACCAAACACACCTAGAAAAACGGGCGAAGGTGTTAGCAGCTTTACCAATGCGGGTGTCAATTTCTGTATCTAAAGATAGTTTGTCATTGATGATGGACCCTAGGTAGCTATACTGCTGCACAACATTGAGTTTTTAGTTGATAAAGATTGCAGGTGTTGCTTGAACATCCTGACCAAGTATATTAATGCTGGAGTGTCCTCTCCAAGGGGCGAGCTTGGGCAGAAATAGAGAGAGGCATGTTGTTGCTCATGCAACATGTTTCTTCTCTCCACGCAGGCGAGCGACCCAAAGGTCTAGCAAGGCAAGAACAGTTTTGTGCCAACTGTGTCGCAGGAGTTGCCAGAGCAATGTTGAAATCAATACTGAACTGCCTTAGGGACTTCATCTTGTCAGGAACAAATACATGAACAAATGGAATAAAGACCACTAGGACTACCAGAAAGCATAATGCCTATTATCAGCTCAACAGAAATGAACATTTTTAGACTCTGAACAGATCATCATCATAATCATGTGCTGTACCGGTTGGTGTTGGCAATCATGTCCTTCCACAATCTTCTATCTACAGTGCATCGTATCAGTTCTGTCGTTGACTGTTTTTCATGCCATGACACCAAGCTATCCAGTATTTTCTCTCTTTGGCGTCCGCGATTTCTCTTTCCGTTTATTTTGCCAGTTGTAACCAAGTATTCCAACTTTCCTCTTCTCATGATGTGCCCGAAAAATGTTGATTGTTTCTTTCTATGTTTTTTAAGAGCTCCCTTTTTGTCTTGGCCTCTTTAAGAACTTCCTCATTGGTCTTTTTAGCTGTCCAGGGAACTTTCAACATTCTTCTGAGAAATCCCATCTCTGTGACCTCTAATCGTCTTTTCATTTGTTTGTCTACTGTCTATGATTCGCTTCCATAGGTCAGAATTGGTTCTATATAGCACCGGTGAACTCTCTTTCTCATTTCTATTGACATAGCTGAACAGATCACAACAGTTTGAAGTGCCATCTTTTCAACACCCTAAGGACAGAAACCTCTGATGAATGTGACAGTGTCACAGGTAGAATGACTGCTGAACATCTGCTACAATCATGCCCAACATATGATGATCAGTGAAAGCTCTTGTGCACCATACCATGCCAAGCAGTATGAAGATGTCACCAGCCTTGAGCTGACAAAAGCTTTCTTTGAACTTATTAACACTGACATTTTGAGGTGTAAACTGAACAAGAAGAAGAGTTTTGTTGTTATGTCAGCTAGGCCACAGGCTGGTGGTAACTATATTAAATTTAAAGTACTGATGGTATTTCATTCCATTGTAGTCAGTATGGAGGCAAATTATGATAATTTGGTCTCTCCTGAGCACTTGGACGTATCCATCTTCCATACTATATTTAAATTGTGTAACATCGTCCCTTAAATTATGATAAAATAGATTAGGTAAATTCTTTAGTTTAAAAAAAAAGCATTAATTATATTTCTGGGGGCAGCTGGAGAGGAAGGGGGAACTATAGGATTGGAGAATAAAGACAGCATGTCCATGAAAATTTCAGGATAGAGTTTGTAATTTTACTCCTGAAAGGAAAAAAAAAATGTTTGACCCTAACATGATTTGAGCCTGCATACTTCTGATCTTGAGAATGACAAAGAGTAAACATGTGACAAATAAACAAATGACTAAACATTCAAATCACCTTCTCTTTGTGGCTATCCCACTGACAGCTAGTGAACATTCGCTCAAACACTTGGGACGATCGCACCAGAACAAGCTTGTGAGCAAAAAACTTATCACCCTCCACCTGTAGAATGACATCACTTAGAAGTCTGTTGTTGAAGAATCTTGTTTGCTCCGAAAGCACTTCTCTCTCATTGCCAAAGCAATCAATGCCTGCATAGATCAGAAGTTAATTAACTTTTCAAGTGTCATTTGATGAAACCGATATGGAAACAAATGTTCAACTATATGAACAGATGTTCATCAAACAAAAGTAAAGACATGAAGTAATTGGCAGTGTGTGAATGAGATGTAGTAGTGTTACTAGCCATTTTCACCAAACCAACATAATCTTAAGAACAATTATAAACTGGTTTAAGATCAAAACTACTAACTGTTAGGTGCAATTGTAAGGATAATTATGGACATTATTTCCTGCAAAACTTTTAATTTCAGCTGATAAGTTTTCTAAAAATAACAATAAATAAGCCTACATAATAAACACAAATATCTTAATCCTCTTATTGTACAGCACAGTATGATAAGCAAATTATACACGTATTCCAGGTGCTAATTCTGGAGGATTTCTAGGTAGACAAAAGGTGAGTCATTGACCTAGGCTCCTTGCAGCTTACTCCAAGTTGCGTCATATATCTCTCAGGCAGAGAGCTCTTATCTTTCCTGGATGGCGAATTTACATTTTTTCTTTTCTTTGAGTTGTTCATGCTTGTGAAGTCAGTGGTTCACTGCACTGCCATGTCATCTGTGCTTTCCAGTCTGACTTATCTGTCCTTGGCTTCGTAATTTTTAGTGCTGGGGTGCTGGCAATTTTTAGTGCTGGAGTGCTGGTAATTTTTAGTGCTGGGGTGCTGGCAATTTTTAGTGCTGGGGTGCTGACAATTTTTAGTGCTGGAGTGCTGGCAATTTTTAGTACTTTGGTACCGGAAATTTTTAGTGCTGGGCTACTGGCAATTTTTAGTGCAGGGATGCTTCCCTCCTTGATCCCTACTCGCTTGGCCAGACCAGTTTGTCTGTTTCCAGAGGTCCTTCTGTGAGGTTGAATAGTGTCTGGATCAGCTCAACTGTTCACCAATACTGATGCAAGCAATCAGCTATGAGTTGCAGACCATATAGAACCCTGGCACTGGAGAGGTATCTTGGTCTCTGCTTAAGAGTTAAAGCACAAGAAACTAATAATTTTGAGACTGAAGTCCATAAAAATGTTAAGTTATGTTATAAAAAAATTATCAATTCTTTGCCATAAATTAAATTATACAATAAAGTGACGTACCATCATCACTCTCCAAACGTATGGCAAGTGAAGTGGGAGACAAGCAATGTTGAAAACAACGAGGGAAGGGGCTTCCTCACTTTGGCCCTGATCCATGAGGCAAACTTGATCAGGGGGAGGAATGGCCATTACTGTTGACAATCGCTTATGCTAGTTAATAAAAAGAATAAATAAAGTGGTAACAAAATATTGCAATTGGTTTTCGGCCTAGTTTAGCATCGTCAATGATTTCTGTTTGCAGTAACGTTCCCTTGCACTTTATTTGGTTGTTTTATAATCTTTTTTAGAAGACCCTTGGGTTAGGAATACCCTAAACCTTGTTTGAAAAAATAAAATAAAATGCACAAAAACTAGAAGCAGTTGATACATTCAAATATGTGCGGTCAATCAGGAAAGATCACTAATTAGCAGAAATAAGTGACGACATGAAACTAGGACTCTACCATAATTTACCATAAGATAGTTATTATTATACTTATATTATTATCAATTCAAATTATGCATCTACACCAACTTAACACCCTTTTAAGGGCAGACAATGAAGGGTAGTCATTGCGTGAATTCTGAAGAAGTGGAACTTTTAAGAAGCTCACAACAAAAGAGAAGTGGAAATATACCCTAGGACATGAAATATGCCAAGATTGTAACATTATACAAAAATAAAGGGGACAAGGGCGATAGTAACAACTATAGGGGTATATCCCTCCTGAGTATAACTGGAAAAAACATTCACAAAAATTTTTCTAAAGTGTATACACTTGGCGGAACTGACGGAACATCAACTGGTGGAATGTATCCTTCCTGAGATCCAGTGCAGATTTAGAGCTGGACGGTCAACCACCAATACGATTTTTACTCCCCGCCAACTGCAGGAAAAATGCAAGTACAGAGAAGACCTCTATTTATAGCCTTCGTTGATCTCACAATGGCTTTTAACACCGTAAGCAGAGCAGGTCTATACAGGGTGTTGGAAAATGTTTTCTGCCCTCCTACATTACTCAAGATGATCAAGACATTTCACAACAATATGTCTACCACCATCCAATTCAATGGTAGATCTTCCCAGCCCTTTGAGAAGAACTGTGGAGTCAAACAAGGATATGTCCTTGCCCCTACTCTATTTGGAATATTCGTAGCTGTCCTTCTACACAATGTGTTTGAAACTGTCTCTGGAGACATCTACATCCATACAAGATCTGATGGCTCCTTATTTAATATAGCACATCTGAGGTCAAAATTTAAAATAAATGAGACCCTAATCAAGGAGCTTCTATTTGCTGGTGATGGAGCAATGGTTGCTCATGATGAATCCGTCCAGCAGTTAATGACTGACAATCTAACTAGATAATGTGATTTATTTTCCCTGTCAATAAGTATCCAGAAGAGCGTGGAATTTCAGGAAGGTGTAGCCAGTCCCGCAGCTATATCATTAAATAACACACCCTTTGAATCTGTGAGAAAGTTCACCTATTTCAGTTCTATGGTTACAACCACTGTCTCCCTTGAAGAAAAAATAAATTCTCATGGAAAGACAGCTTCCACATTTGGTAAACTTAGTACACTTCTATACGGATCAGAAACTTGGAATACCTATGCAGGGCAGGAGAAAAGGTTAAACAGCTTTCATGTGCGTTGCCTTCGAAAGATTATGAACATCAAATGGCAGGACAAAGTAACCTGCTCTAATGTCTTACAACGAGCCAAACTCCCATCCATCATTTAGGAGTCATAGACTAAGGTGGCTGGGTCATGTAAGAAAAATGGCGAACAATCATATTTCCAAACAAATATTGTATGGTGAACTTAATGACGGAAAGAGACCAAAGGGCAAACCAGTGCTGAGATATAAAGATGTTTGCAGGGCTTTCTTGAGGGAATTCTCTATCAGTGAAAGAAACTGGGATAATCCAGCGCAGGGTGAAAAGAGATGAGGCCAGGCACTACAAATACATCCAGTTCATTCTGCGGACAGATCTGTCTGTCCAATGTTGGTAGATTCAGCCATGACAGTAGGGACTTTGATAAATTGGAATCTGGTAATGACATGGAGAAGGCTTTTGATAGGGTAAGGTGAGAAGGATTAAGGAACAAGCTTCTCAGACTTGGCATCCAAGGCCATTTATTAAATTGGATATCTCAATGTCTACAAGACAGAATGGCCAGAGTACAAGTACATGGACAACTAAGTCAGAAAGCCAGAATCTAACAAGGTGTCCCACAAGGAGGAGTCCTATCCCAACGCTCTTTTTAATTTTCATAAATGACATCGTAAGAGACATTCCACCCAGAATACACTCAGCAATGTACGCAGACAACCTGGCGATATGGGCACGTGAAAAATCTATGTCAGTGGCTAGCTCGAGAATGCAAGATGCCCTAGGAAAACTTGAAAAATAGATGAACACCTGGTTACGACCGATTAAAAAAAAAATACATACACAATTTTCAGCTTATCAAGAAACACACTCTCTGCAAAATTGAAGATAAAAGACCATACACTTCCTATTGACCAAAACCCAACATATCTTGGCAATGACATGGATAAATCAGAAAAACAAAACAAACAAATGAGCTAGAAAACAAACAGATATTATGAAGAAATTAGCAGAAACGGATAGGGGAGCAGACAGCAATATCTTGAAACGACTAAACGTAAGAAGAGTAAGACCAGTCCTAGAGCATGGAGTCACAGCCTGGGCTACAGCTTCCAAATCACAGCTTAGTAAAATTAACAGAACACAAAACCAAGCTGCCCATATCATCACTGGTGCTATGAAATCTACACCTATCGAGACGCTAGAAACAGTAACAGGTTTACAACCTTTAGAAGACAGATGGAAAACTAAATTAATGCAACAAGCAGAGAAATATAAAAGGCTCCCTGACCACCCCATGCACCAAAGAATAACTGGTTTTGGAAAAGGAAGACTAAAGAGGAACAACTTTGCTGCAATCTCCAAAGAACTGACAACTAGTGATCTAGTACTGTCCCAAACAATGCCAAAACCCATAAGCCCATCTGATAGGACTCCTCATCGGAGACATAAAATACCAGAACTTAAGGAAGACATAATAGGAATCATGAAAAAAGGCACCCAAACAGACACAGCGAGAAAGCACATAGCAGAAAAACACATAAACGACAGCTACCCACAGGACTTTTATTCTTTTTGACTTGTCCATTTTTGTGAAGTTTTTTCGGCTTATTTTTTTACAGTATGGGATAGCCAATCCCATGCCCAACCCTCCTTTCTCGCCTCTTATAAACATGCCTGGTAGGGTACAGCGCCACTATTCTTTACTCCCCTTTCGGGCTCCTGCAGCGCACGGTGAAAGATTACAACAGCTAGGACTGAAAATTAAGAGATAAGACCAACATTATAAGAATTAATGCAGTTGGCAATAACCAAATAAAATTAGGAGAAATACCTCTACTAGATAATCTTACATATATCTGGGTAGTAAAATAGATAAAGAGGGAGGAACAGAAAATGATACCAAAATAAGGATATCAAAAGCAAGAGGAGCTTTTGTTGCACTGGGAAACATATGAAAGTCCAAAGAAATTAGGTTAAATACAAAAATAAAAATTTTCAACTCCAATGTTAAGTAGTCCTATTATATGGCTGTGAAACATGGAGAACAATAAAAATGACAATCATGAAGATACAGACTTTCATTAATGGATGCTTACGCAGAATAAAAAGATGGAAATGGCAGGACAAATTCACTAACATAGAATTATGGAAATGTACCAGTCAAATACCAGTGGATAAAGAGATACGATGATGAAGGCACTGGATAGGACACACTGCGGAAGCCAATTGAGAGTATTACAGAACAGGCCCATTTTTGGAATTCCCAGGGGAAAAGACAAAGAGGTAGACCAAAGAATTCTTGGAGAAGACAGATAGAAGCATAGATGAAGATTATGGGGAAGACATGGAATGATCTAAAAAGATTGGCAAGAAACAAAACGACTTGGAAAGTGTTTGTTGAAGACCTATGCTCCACAGGGAGTTGAAAGGTAGAAGAAGAAGACCCACAGGACTCCTGGTCACATATATACACAGATGGCTCTGCTACAAATGCCACCAGAAATGAAGGAGGAGCTGTTTCTTGAGGCTGAATAACCAGGAAGAGATCACCAAGTCAATAGCTACTGGAAAATTCTCAAACAACTATAGAGCAGAAACTGAAGCCCTCAAAAATGCTGCAAAACTGGCTATCCAACACAAAAATAATGTGCACAAGAAATTGGTGATATTGATGATGCACTGTCAGTCCTAATAGCTCTAAAAACTCCCAGGAACAGTGAGCTAGATGACTTGAGAACAACACTAAACCAACTGTGCAATAACTTCCAGGGAGTAGTCATCCAGTGGAAACCATCACATGGTAAAATACATGGAAACGAATGCACAGACAAATTAGCTAAAGAGGTAGGGAGATTACTACAAGAGAACAGTCTGGTCAGCTACGATGAAGCCAAATCCACATCAAAGGCCAGTACCATGAAAAATGGAAACAAGAACACCCAAGGTATATGAGAGGGACGGATACCTCCAACCATCAAGAAGGGATCAAGTCATCATACTTCACCTACGCATTGGCCACAACAGAATGAGAAACCACATGTTCACCAAACTCAAAATAGGAACTACCAGCCAATGCCAGTGTACCCTGGATAACATGACCAAAAAAAATGTTCTATAGGATTGCCCCCCAGTACACAGACCTGAGAAGGACAATGTGGTCTACACCTACCTCCCTGGAAGAGAAACTATACGGGGCGACTGAAGCACATAAACAGACAGATGCCTTCATAAGAGAGTCCGGAGTCCTAGTCTGAATGAGCCATGATAGCAGAAGAAGAAGAAAGATTCCGTTAACTTCCAGGAGCAATGAAAAGCCAAATTCAATTTTTTTCTACAATACTGCCACTTTTGGAAATTGGCCAAAATTGGCTAAGGGACTCACACTTTAGCACATTTTCCCAGAAATGTCACATGACTTCTGGTACTATTAATGTATGTCAGGTGAAAGGTTAGGAAATACCCTACTGTCCTGTGAAAGAATTATTGGAATACTCATAGCTGTTTTCAAAACATTCGTGATTGAAAATTGCCTGCATTATTTGTACATTTTAATTATATTTTTTTTTCCATATTAAAACAATAAATTTATTGGTTGGCACTGACAAAACATAGATTTTTTAATTCAGCACCCATTTAAATATAAGCATGCCAACATTTGAAAGCGATCTGCATAAGCATACATGTGTTCAAATAATAAATTAAAGGGAGCATCTCCATGGGTAGAAATCACGTCACCCGCTATATTTTGATAGTCAAATCCCCTGTCTCAGAATTAGCTGCGTTTTTTTTTTTTACAATATTTTTAAATTACTTAACTAGATATTAAAAACAATGGATTTATAAAATTCATTTACCATTTAAATATAAGTGTGTGAAATTTGAAAAATGAAAGTGATCTATCATTAAGATCTGGATGTCTAAATAAATTATTAAATTGCAGGGACTATCCCCTTTATAAACCATTGTGCCATCATAAACAGCCAATGCATTTGGACAACTATCCAAATGGGCCCCATGTCCGTGTCTGTGTTAGTCACCTCTTTTGACTCGGGCAGATGGTGCTCGTAAACCTGGGAGGGCCTACCATCTAAGGGCAGAATCCCCCTACAGAAAAGATCATCTGCTGCCTTGCAGGAAGATTGGGGACAATCAAAGGCTAGGGAAAGCAAACCCGAATAAAATGCTGGCTGAAATCGGATGCACTGGGCCACTGGCGCAGATCACAGTGCAACGTATTAACGGGTGTTCAGTCAGAGTGGATCTGACAGACTCTAATTGTGATGTTCTGTCTGTGGGGGCGATCAACACACTTAGCCTGACAGCTGACTTCATATGAGAGTCTGGAATCCTTACTCTGATTGAGTCCTGAACGCAGAGAGAGAGAAAGATATTTTCCTTAGATACTAATATTTTACCAAACTACTCACTTATCATGATTGCTTTCTACCAACCGTCTGTGAAGACACTAAAAGTTAGTAAAAGCATATTATTATAATTAAGGTAAGGTCAAGTTTAGTGTCCCAAATTATTTCTGCTAAACAAGTGGTCTTCCCTCACTGACCGGACATACTTTGAATTTGTATTATAATATCAGCTGTTTCTAGTTTTTGTGTTGTGCATCATATACAATAATTTTATATAAAATTTATATTTTTCAACAAATTTTATGTTGTTACGTGTTACGCGTTACGGTTACAGTGTTACAGTTACAGTTGTGGACTATTATCACTTCGATATCTCAAGAGACGCCGTCACCGGTTGTGACGTCACTTAAGTAAATATATGTGGCCAGGACGCCGTGTGAAAAAATCTCCAAATTTTTACATCGTATGTAAATCGTTTTCCGATGATGTTTCCGGAAGCTATTTATACGAAACTTAAGTTGTTTCCTAACAATGAGAGTTCCGTCCGCCTATTTAAAAAGTCGGAAGTGATCTAAAACGATTGTATTTTTGTCTTACAACGCATGTTCCAGCTACATACGACGGTCTCATCATATTTTCACCCGAAAAAAAGCATGATGCAGTAAAATAATATGGATATTTAGATTTAGCGTCCATTTTTACATAAGTGTGTGAAATTTCAAAATGATTCGTGTTAGGATGTTGCGGCAATCGCGAAAATTGATGCCCCTGCTCGCTCCATATAAATAACATGGCCGATCGGCGACTATTTCGAATGTTGAACTTTAATTCATTGCAGAAAAAAATCCTGCGAACGTAGGTTTAAATAATAAAGATAACCTGATTCTATAACCACTTCTACATATTTGTGGGAAATTTTAAATGGATATGATAGCCCCTATTGAAATTATCGGCATTTGAATAATCTCACCATTATCGAAAATGTTCCCCATTGGTAGCATGGCGGCGATCCAGTTGGGATCAAAGACTATGTCCACTGTTGAACTTAAGTCATTGCAGAAAAAAATCCTGCGAACGTAGGTTTAAATAATAAAGATAACCTGATTCTATAACCACTTCTACATATTTGTGGGAAATTTTAAATGGATATGATAGCCCCTATTGAAATTATCGGCATTTGTTTTCCCCATTGATTAGCATGGCGGCGATCCAGCAGGGATCAAAGACTTATGTCCACTGTTGAACTTAAGTCATTGCAGAAAAAAATCCTGCGAACGTAGGTTTAAATAATAAAGATAACCTGATTCTATAACCACTTCTACATATTTGTGGGAAATTTTAAATGGATATGATAGCCCCTATTGAAATTATTGGCATTTGAACGACCACACCATCATTATACAAAATTTCCGGTTTTCCCCCATGCTTGGTCTCTTCAACCATCATCAAGTGCCTCTAACTCAGACTCACTCAACGTTTTTTTTTTGTTATTATAGTTATAAGTTAGTTATATTTAATTTAAAATGTAGTATTTCCAGTTGCCTAATATTAATAAATATTCCCAATTATTGAATTGAAAGTTTTTTTTTATTTATATACTGTAAATACATATATTTTTTTTAATGAATAAAAAAAATTAATAATAAAATTATACTTCTTATACACATAAAATAACAATAATAATAATAATGATGTGACTTCTTTAGCAGAAATTCAGTTTTATTTTTATGTGAATCATAGAAATTTATAATTATTCTTACATAAATTGCAGAGAATTACTGTTATTTTTGACGTAAATTCCTGAAAATTACCGTTACTTTGATATAAATCAATTTAAATGACTTATTTTTGACGCAAATCAAATAAAAAGTATTATTTTTTTTTATTGTACACCAAATATAATGATTATTTTGAAAATGTGCACCAAATGTAATGATAATAATTTTAATTTAATAAAAAAAAATTTGGCTTCTTATTTAAAATTTGGCTTTTTTTGCATGGCCAACCTGGCGCTATGGTTTTTTTCTTCTTTGCATCATTTAACACAGAAATAATTCACTTAAAAAATCGTAACTTTTTTTCTAATTGTCGTACAAACATGATTCAGGTATCACTGTTTTACTCACTTCGAGGGCTATTTAGCTATCCTGGTTTCAATTATTAGAAATTATTTTGAAAAAAAAGTCAAAGTACTATGTGACTATCACTATTATATATTATTCCAAACCCGTTAACTCGACCTAAACCTAACCCAGGGGTCTTCTAATTTCACATTAATATTAATGATATTAAATATTTGAGTGAGTAAGACGAAATAAAGTAGTCAGCACTAATTAATTAAGTCTAAAGTAAAGTGCTAAACTACTAAAGTCAAAGAAGTGCAAGGCCAAGGGCCGTTCCGTTCACGAAGTCGAATCACTGTTTTTTGTGCTATACTTAGTTTAGTCACTATCATATGTGCAGAAATAATATGGGACATTAAACTCGGCTTTTATTTTAAATAAAGTAAAAGCGTATGATTTGCCTTACATTCGTCCAGTTTGAAAAGCGTCGAGCGCCCCACCTGTCAACCCATTTGAAGATTGTCCAACAACCAGAGACAACCATAACATGGCAAAAGTGGACCGAGATCTTTCGGCCATTTATTTTAGTAGAGGGGAAATTTTAAAAACGTCAGCTACTGAATGAGTGGGGAAACGAAATAATTCTAACAATTTTTTTTTTTTGTTTTTCCCATTTATTGGGTCCATGAGACTGTTGAATTTAAACACGCATGATCTTGCCAAAGCTGGTAGCAATGGGAGAAAAATAACATAAAAGTGTATTGTTCACTATACATCTTAACGATAAAAAAGAAAGCGCATTATCTAATATATATTCGTTGGTGAAGACTGTATAGTCGAAACGTGTGTTGCCTTTTTTATTTCAGTGTAACTGTGAGACGAGAAATATTATTATCATTGCGTTCGCCAGCTTTCACCTCTGTCGTTGTCTCTAGATACTGAATTTTGCATGTTGCTCCGTTTTTTCCCTGGCAGCTGTGCGAACAGAAGTCCCTCACCTCACAGGCAGATAACTCCGTCTTCAAAGTACTCATGTTTTTTAATTGACGCTTCCAGCCACGGGCTCGCTGCTGAGACCAGTGGTGGTTGCTACAGAGAGAAATCACAAATAAAAATACCAACTTCACAGCCGGGATTTGAACTAAAAACCTCTCTGTCTCGAGACCGGCGTCTTGCAGCGAGAGACCAACCAATCTCCCAGACTGGAGAATAAATCCGTATCCACATATGAACAAGTAGTTACTCTCTTCTTAGCGTTCACACGTTAAGAGAGAGGAGATGCACTGTGTCGCTAGTTTACGGTAAAAGCGCAATATCTACGCCTTTGACTCGACACGTCCGTCTTCTGCATTGAAGGGTAGATTTATTTAACAATTCTTGCCCGGAAAGCGGATATATATATATATACACATATATATATATATATATATATATATATATATATATATATATATTTTTTTTTTTTTTTTTTTGGCTTATTCTTTTCCAACAAGACAAATGAAATTTTGGGGCATGTTAAAAACACAACAGCCTAATAAAAGTAATATTGGAATGAAAAATACGAGGTAAAAGAGGCAGACCAAGACTAACATGGACGAGTAACATCAAAAGATGGACAAGTCAACCTATGACAATCTGCACCATCAAAGCAAGAGACAGAGTGGAATGACGCTCCATGGTAACCAACCTTCGATGCGGAGACGGCACTCAATGATGATGCTTCTTTTCCACTTGAAACTGCCAATGGTTCTTTAACGTGCGCGAATGCACACGGGACTTACTATTTTTCGCCATTATCCGAGGGGGCTAGATATCGAATCTCACTACCCATAGACAAGAGGGTGGTAACGTCACGAAGATACCACTGGGTTGATTTTTTTTTAATTCACCACCACCACCTTTAGTAGGAATCGAACCCGGAACTTTTCTGTCCAGAGGACGACGTCTAACCTCTAGACCACCCAGCTCCCTTAGGTAGTTACAAATCACATGATGTCTGTGTTTGAGAGACATCGAGTCACCCAAGCAGAATCCAGTGCATTCTGTTATCTTGTTATACTCATCATCACTGCATTCTGGATACTTCGACGGGTGCTTCGACCCTCCCCTCCAAATGTCTATCAGCACACAACGACGAAATGTGCCTACTATCGCTCTGTCCTGGCAATGCCAACCAACATGTCCCATCTCACCCCGCTTTTCTCCCAAAGTTCTCGCCAGTTGTAGTTGTGTCAATGTCGTAGTTTCACTTCTTTAACTAATTTACGATACCATCGTTAAAATACCACTTCAAAATACAAATTCTTTAAAATTCTAAGATGATTGCTTTCTACCAACCGTCTGTGAAGACACTAAAAGTTAGTAAAAGCATAATTATTATAAATTAAGGTAAGGTCAAGTTTAGTGTCCCAAATTATTTCTGCTGAATGTTGGATTTGCTTCCTTTGGTGTTTTATCTGAGGACACAAGAAGGGAAAAAGAGCACCCCATGGCGGAAAGAAGCAATCAGAGAAGAAATTCAAGAAAAGAAGAAATTGTTTTTTTAAATTTTGAGGAGAAAGGAACAAAAATAAAAATAAATAAAAAAAATAAGGCAAAATATCCATTAGTTCGAAATAAAAACATTTTTATCAATAAAAAAAAAGCAAAAACTATATGGGCCACTGCAAGAATTACAAAAACAGTAAAATTTATAAAGGAAACGACTTTGCAGATATAGACAATACTTCAGGCGAACGAAAGATAGATTAAAAAAAAAAGCTAAGCAAAACAAATGGACAGAATTCGTACAAAATATGAGCAGGAACTTCAAGACAGCCACACGATTTTTCTACAAACCAGTAAAAGCAACAAGAGCGAAAAAATAAAATCACGATCGCACTGAGCTTACAAATGACAAAGATGGACAGCCAATATCAAATAACCAACATATGCAATAGAGATGGAAAGACTATTTTGAAGACCTATTAAACATGGTACCTACTACCAATAACAAAACAAAACCACGCAAGAAAGCACAAACACTGAACCCAGCATCATGAAAGAGGAAATCGAAGAAGTAATCAAATAATCAAATATGTACCAAGAAATAAAGCACCGGGGATAGATAACATACCAATAGAAATAATAGCCGCAGCAGGAGAAACAAGAGTTACATGGCTACACAGAATATTTATTGCATCACGGCACCAACAAAAAGTCCCTGTTGACTGGTAACAGGCAATCATCGTACCAATAAAAAAAAGAAAGGGAGCAAGAGAGACTGCAATCAATATAGAGGTATATCCCCCCCCCCCTCATTATCTTCTCATCGAGCCGCGATAGCTCAGTGGTTAGTGAACTGGACTACAAAGGACAAGAGGTAGGGTTCGATCTCAATCGACGGCTTCCGGTTCACCCATCCTTAAATGGGTACCGGATTTTTATTCTGGGAAATTAAAGCGGCACGGGCGTAATACCAACCACATTACTCCGAAAATCATGTGCCTAAGGTCTGTAAAATTTATGGTCACTAACACCATATTCCCGGGGGTACTTTACTTTTTTTTTTTTACTTACCGCTTCTCATCTAATCCTGGTGCAAGTCATCAGATGTGGGTCGATGACAACTTCCAGCTCTGGTGCTGTGAGGCGCGCCTCCGCCTCCGGGAGACATGTGATTTTATAATTACAATATGTGGTTTATAATTTCACAAATTCACATTGCAGGAAGATCTTACGGTTTGTTGTTTGATGTGCGACGGGAATAATCCGACGATTAATTGTGTTTCATATGTTCGGATTTGGAGTAAAAAGCGATGTCCTAACATCTTCAAGCGCTGTGTATTTTAACAAATATGACGATAATAATTTTCAGGAGGACGTGAACTTCCGGTCAATATGGTGGATAGGCGGCAGTAACCATTGCAGGCTATGTTTGAAAAGTGTTCTTTGTTGCAGTTTCCTCATATTCCAAGTCCGGCTTGTTGCAGGAGCTACAGAGTTAAGTGCTATGCGCACACTGTGAGCTTTGTGTCTCATCCGTTTTGATTGTGTTTCGATATTGCTATTTTTTACGATGAATGATGATATCATATGACAGGGAACAGTTAGCTGGGTTCACTTTCTGTGCTTTTTCGCCTTATGTATTTTGACGTGTGCTGATACCACTATGATAGGGTCTACGGCTATCTTTCTTTGTTTGGGAGATGAGATAGTAATTCGAATGATTCCACTGGCACAGGCGGTTGAGCAAGTATGGATTTTAATTCGTTTGCAATGATACCGGGGTCTTCCATAACCATAACCGCTTCTCAGCCATGTAGAAAAGTTATACGCAAAAATTGTGGAAAAAATAAGGCTGGGGCCAGTAATAGTACTACATTTAAGCGATTCTCAAATGGGGTTACGAAAAAATACCCAAAAAAAACAGAGGATGTACTGACGCTTTATTCACCTTAAAAGAACTAAACAACTATCAGAAAAGACGACAGAACACAATTAAAATTTGTACATAGCTTTCATCGACCAGGAAAAAGCATTCGACCGATTAAACAGAGAACAACTGTGGGAGATACTAACAACATACTGAGTAAGCCAAAATCTAACCAACCTAATTAAAAGTCTATACATCAACAGCAGCTGCACAGTCAGAACAGGAGAGTGATGACTGAATCGGTCTGACGGACCTTTCCGCGGAGGGAATCTCCCAATTCATCTAGTGTGTTGGACATCACCCATCTATCCATATCACTCCCCACATTTACACCTCCTCTGTCCCCTTCCTAGATATTACAGTTTCCTTATGTGTCTCTGGTCTACGTACCCCGGTCTACAACAACCGCACCCATTGTTTCCTCCGCTATGACTCTTCTCACCCGACATATTACAAGAACTTTCTTCCCTATTCGCATTACCCAGGCTTCGTCGCCTTTGCCAGGATGATGAAGATTTCCACATAATGCCTACCCGATGCTTGACTCTTTCCACCCACGACTCTATCCCGAATCAGCTCTTCTTACGGCTCTCAGACGGGTTCACCTCACGCCAGGCTGCACTCACACACTCTACCCGTCCCCTCTCTGATAGGGTAGTACTTGCTCTCACCCATCACCCTCACCACTATGCGGTAATTAGAATCATTCTCCGCTACTTCCCCATTCTCCGCTATCTTCCCATTCTCCGCTACCTCCCCATTCTCCGCTACCTCCCCATTCTCCGCTATCTTCCCATTCTCCGCTACCTCCCCATTCTCCGCTACCTCCCCATTCTCCGCTATCTTCCCATTCTCCGCTACTTCCCCATTCTCCGCTACCTCCCCATTCTCCGCTACCTCCCCATTCTCCGCTACCTCCCCATTCTCCGCTACCTCCCCATTCTCCGCTACCTCCCCATTCTCCGCCATCTTCCCATTCTCCGCTACTTCCCCATTCTCCGTTCCGACTCCACTACCCGTCTACTCTTTCCTGACCTCCTTAACCCCCCCCCCCTCCCCCAAATTAGCGGCCTTTAAGCGTGATTGAAACTTCTGTGACATGCATGCCAGGAGTCGCATTACTGCCCCCCCCCCCCCCCGCCACCACCAATCATCCATTGCAATCGTAATGTATGTAGAACTGGCAACCACGTCCCCCGGACAGATACAGTTCTCTTCCCTAATGGTCTTTTTGAGATCAGAGAGGGATCCACTTGTACATTACGCAACGACCTATGCCGTCATATGTTAGCGATGTAATTTGACCTAAATAGGCGAATTAGGATGCCGACTCTAGCAAATGCAGGGAACATCCGTATGACATCACTCGAGATGCAGGCACCTCAGTAGCATCTCACTTCAACTCTCAGGACCAACAGGGTAAGGCGGATATCCAAGTTACTGGTCTGTTGTCATGTCCTTCTGACAGCTTTAGATAATCGTCTGATCGCCCGTATGGGTTGCCTCACCCCACGGAGCATCAATATATCTCTCTTCTATGGGTAACCCCAATCTCTTCATTCAGTTTCACCATTCTTTCTTCCACTCCCATCTCCCCTCCGTTTCCATCTTCTTTCCTCTATCATACTGAGGGACGAAGAGATAGAGGGGAAACAAAGAGAAAAGATACCAGACAGCTTAAGAGAATGACTTGACAAAAAGTCAACAGACATGATAAATAACTATTGAGATCGAAATTTGTGGAAAGACATAATCACCTACGTCAGCAGGCATATTTGATGTTAACTGTAAAATCAAGACTCACAAATAGGTGTCGTAATCTAGGGATTAAAAGTCCTTCAATCTGTCAATCTCTTATGAGTGTTTATTACATCTGCTCTAACAACTGACTGTCCGTCTGATATAATCGCCAAAACGGCCAATCTATCTGCTCTTTTGTTACCATTAACGTCAGCATGACTTGGGATGAACAAGAAGGTAACACTATAGGTCTTGACCTCCGTATTGACTCTAGCCATTGTATGCGGATGTAGTCTATCTGGACTTAAATATAAATACTGAAAAAAAGTCCCGTCATGAAACTTATAGGGAACCTGGTGTTTGTGCCCATATTTTTTTTAATAGGCCTTCAGCACATTATTTTTTGGAGTAATGTGGCCAGTATCACGTTAACGCTGCTTTTATTTTCTTGTTTAAAAATCTGGCACCCATCGTTTCTTTCACACACAAAGCATTAATGGCCACTAGGGGGGGGGGGGGGGTAGTTAAAGGAAAGACAATTTAAAGTCTTAACTGATAATATCACATATACCTGTAGTATATTTATCGCTCTTGTAATATTTTCCTAATTTAAAGTCTTAACTGATAATATCACATATACCTGTAGTATATTTATCGCTCTTGTAATATTTTCCTAATTTAAAGCAGACGTGCTCTCCTTAGTTTTTTTTTCTTCTTCTTGCATACGCTCTAGACTTTTGCATAAGAATTCTCCACTCAGAATCTAATCTCATTCAACAGAGATCCTCATGCAGTGATCTAGTGAACTATCTATCTTCTTTCTTCTTCTTTTCTCTTTCACTAATACCTAAAAGTTGTCGTGGTTTATATCATTTGTCGTTCTTGTGCTGCTCGAATTGTCTGAATTAGGGATTTTTCTTTGTTGTTACATGTCTCTGTTACTGCATCTATCCATCTTCTGGGTCTTCCTCTTGGTCTTTTTCCTTGCATTCTCGAGAAGAACGCCCTTGATGGTGATTGGTGAGGATTCATTCTGACCAGGTGGCCAAACCATTTAAGCTGTTGTTGTTCTATATATTCTTGGCAGGGTTTGTTCCTACCATTTTTCTTATGGTTTCATTTGGTATTCTATCTCTTCTTGTGTTGTTTGTTACTTTTCTCAAGCATCGCATCTCACATGTATTGATCTTTCTTAAATGTGATTTTAAAGGATCCATGTTTGACTTTCATAGCACAAAGTTGGTATGAAGATGCTATTTATCATTTGTTGTTTAGCTGGCATAGAAATGTTTGGATGTCTGAGCAATGGTGAAAGCTGGTACTATCCATATGGTGGTAGCTGAACTATCTATACAAGCTGATAACTTAGTGGAGTCATTGTTCTATTCTTAGCACTAAAGAACCTTTCAACAGTGACTGTTGATATTGGTACAGTCATTAGTTTTTACACTAGTATTTTTCATATCCAATTGAAGACTTGAAGAATATATGTTAATGGTGATACACTGTCGTTAACATTTGAGGCCAAATATTTAAAGACATCACACCAGCTTACAATTGATCTATGTCACGTAGATACTGACACAGAGCGTTTATCAGATGAATGCGATGAAATTATCTTTTAAAATGAACATGCCTTGCTTACTAAACCTTTTGTCCAGTTCAGATATTACAGGATCTGTGAATTTAGCAAGTGTGTGTGTGTGTGTGTGCGTATGTGCGTGCGTGGGTGTGTGCGTGTGGGTGGGTGGGGGGGGGGTTTGTGCGTGCGTGTGTGTCTCTCTCTCTTCTCTATCTAGACTACATAAAAACACTTTTTCATTCAGAGGACCGATCACTGCAAGTGAGAATACAAGAATCCTACGATGTATGTAGGGAATAGTCCTCCGTGATTTATCTGACATATTTTTGTGAACCCACGAAAACACCGACTGGAAACAAAAATGAGAACCTCCACCACATCCACAAGCAATAAGATATACAAAATGTCATAACCTTTTACTTATTTTATTTTCAAAGCAGTTTGTAATGGTTTCAGTTTTATTTTGAAGTGGAATTTTGCACAAAATGTCTCTCTCATTTCTCTGTTTGTCACACACCTTTGGTTTCTGAAAATGTTTGGCGTCATTTAGATAGTATCTAGAACAAACACGACAAAAAAAGCACCACCTCGATCTTTCTTCAACAAGCCAATTGTATTTGTCCAAAAATCAATAAAATGCTAGATCGTTTCAAATCATGTGCCCAACTTCAAAACGCTATTACTCAGTAAACATTTGTTAAAAATTGTTGAACTTTTCCAAATGTTATTAGAATGCAAAAGACCCTTTAAATGTATATTTAACAAATATCTTGCAGCTGCAGTTTTCTTAAAGCGGCGAATTTCTTTGATGTTTGTCAAAATTGTAAATTGTGAACCCCTAAAGAATAGAAATTACCGTAGTTGCTGGTCTATGATTAATTTTCACTAGGTGAAGGCGTGGCCGTAATGGGGAAATAACTGAATAAGGAAAAACACCAGGAGAATTATTGTCTTCTCAGTTCGAGGACGGACGATAATATCAAGGTATACCTGTATGTCCAATTTTCATAGTTGTGTGGTCCTGAAAAGGACCGTTTGTTGAACTAATTTAAGGTAATATAGGGGCCAACATTGTGGGGGCTATATACTTTCATTCTGAATCAGACGAGTCTAAAAGATTAATAACTGTTTGGGGTTGAACATTCCACAAACCATCATTTTTCCAATATTCCTCTTCCTGTTTTAAGACGTGGTCTTCACATTTAGCACAACAATCTTTGTCTATATTTAATAAAACGAGATTAGCAAGAGTCTTTACATCGCATATTTTGAATGTTGTATTTTCATCTGCCACTTGTCCTTTTAATTTTGCCCAGATTAGTTCTATTGGATTTAAATGAGCATGGTAATGTGGCAGCCTCAAACTTATATGACCGTGCTCTTGGATAATCTTATCTATTTGAAAAATCTTTGTCCTTTGTTTTTGCTTTACTAGAGATAGTAATTCAGGTTTTAAGTACATGTTATTAAATTGTATGTGCTCCTTTGTGAGCCATATCTTAATAGCATCTTTTGTACTGGATGACGTCGGGACTTTATCTTCAAGTGCAACAATGTTGTGGTGCGCTGCATTGTCCATTATTAGGCAAGATGGTCGATCTAGTGATGGGAGAACAGAATTTTCAATCCAATGTCTAAATATGTGACCATTCATCTCAGAGTGATAAACCCGATTGTCTATGCATTTTGAAAGAAAAATGAGCTCTGCATTCTGTATTAGTCCATGTTGTCGACTACCTGCATGAGCAATTATCAAGCGCTGTCCTTTGCTGCTAGGTATTAATCTCTTAATCTTTCCATCTGATGACTGCCATTCCCTTTGGTTAGTGTGGTGAGCATTGATCCATGTTTCATCCAAGTACACAATATCATAACCTTGCTTACGCACCTCTTTTACTTCACGTAAGTACTTGCTTCTCATGACTACTATATGTGGCTTCTCACAGATGATGTTTCGTCCATTGGAATACTTTCTGAATGTAAAACCTGCAGCTCTCACATTCCTCCATAATGTAGACTTTGATATTTCAATACTGTTGTTCTTTTTCAGCGATACTTTTAATTTTCTTATTGTAACAGTTTCATTCATACCCAACATTTTGTGAATTTCACTTCTAATAAGTTCACTGTCGAAATTATCCAACATTTTTGCTCTTCCTTGTGATTTTGTATATTTTGAACATTGACGGTCACGTGCTTGAATCCAGCGATTAAATGACCGTTTAGATAAATCCAAAATGTGTCTTGTCCTATTCTCATGGTTTTCTAAAGAATGAAATAATCTTCCTCGTTTAGCCTCTTTGCAAAAATAGCCATACATTTTTATTGCGATGTTTTGTAAACTGCAGAATTTCATTTTAAGACTCATGAAAAAGGTTATCGTCCCACGTCTCCGCCGCTGAATGAACGGAAATGGAACACACAATGTCTCGTGTTTTTTACAAGTGTCTAATTGTGTCAGAAAACCCACGTTGAAAGCGTGCAAACACGTCAATTTGACCGTGTATGGATTTTTACTCGCTATTTTTAACTTAAAATACTGTAAACATTAAGTTTTGACTACATCAATGGGTCGTTATAAATTTATATAAATCAAATAAGCAACAATAATAACCAATGTTTTTTTTTTAATGAAATTAATTCCCTGTTGGGTTCTAATCATTATAACTTTACATGCAAATTTTGAAGAACTTACAAAAAGCGGTTAAAAAGATATCGATTTTAAAAGTTGGGCACGAGTTATGAAACGGACTATAGCTTTTCTCGACGTGTGTCCTGATGGTCAAGCAGTTGGTATGGGCATTGGATCATGAGAAAATGTTGCTATGGTAGTTGTCTGGATAAGAGGACTGCCAGCATCTTCGGTGGCTTTTTCAGAAAAGTTATATTCAAGGACACAGTGCTGGTATCAGCCTTTAACTTTTGCGTAGAAGTTGCAACATAAGACCCAAAAAATATTTAAAAAAGCGCATCTATCACTCGTTGAGTTATTTGCGGGTCATCATCATTGCACTCCAAATATGTCCATAGGTACGCAGATTCCCTCCTCAGCAAGTCCCGCAGTGTCTAGCGACTGACGACTCCAGTTCTGTGTTGGTTGATAAGTCTTCTTACACGCCCACTAAGTTTCTCATTTCTGGCTATGCCCATCTTAACTTCCACCTCTTGCATCCGAAGGAGTGACGCGGATTTGTAGTCGTCGAAGTCCTGTGCTCTTCCAACATCGCGGATGGCAATTATGATGGCCGCCCGATCCACTGGTTGACCATTCTCAATAATAGCGCAGCTAGCCAATTTGTCCGCTCTTTCATTTCCCCGTACTACCGCATGTCCAGAGACATAGACAAATGTGACATTACGTATTTTTGACTTTGCAATGGCTCTAACTATTGCATGCGTACAGAGCCGGGCTCCACTTTTTTTTTTTTATCATGCTCATCGAATCACTCAGTATACAGTATATATACTACCACTCATTATGAAAGCCTAGTATCTCAGTTATTAGTTCGTTTTCTAATAAAACTAAACCACAACTACCCCAAGAAAGGAAAACTGTCTTGGTTCAAATATAAATATATACAAAGACCCTACATAAAAATATTGTAGGTGTTGTGAATGGGAATCATAACTCAGCTCAGTTACTTGTGAACTCTTGATTTAATAATAATGATCATGTGCCATACCAGTGGCGTAGGTGATCATGTCCTTCCACGATCTTCTATCCACAGGGCATCGTGTCAGTTCTGTTGCTGACCGTTTTCCATGCCGTGACGCCAAGTTATCTAGTATCTTCTATCTTTGTCGTCCGCGATATCTTTCCTTGTATTTTGTTAGTTGTAATCAAGTATTACTAATATCTTCAGTAATCAAGAAAAGACGATGGTCATATGTCGGACATATGATGAAGAGAGATAATAACCAATCAAGCCCTCATGTGGGAAACAACAGGTAAGAGGAAAAGAGGCGACCCAGAGAGCATTGATCAGTGAGGCAAGAGCAGCAGGAATCGGCTCTCTCAATGAGATAGAGCTGCTTGCACAGAACAGAGACAAATGGCGAGATTTGATAACATTTTTCCAAGGATTGAAAACTGCTAGAATAAAAATTTAAATAAGAGAAAGAGTATCTGGGTCTATGTACTATGGGCCGGCTACGGCTCGAAAGGTCAATAGATAGAAAGAATCAAATATTACAACTTTCCTCTTGTCATGTGCCCAAAAAATGTTGATTGTTTCTTTCTGATGTTTTTTAAGAGCTCGCTCTTTGTGCTGGCCTCTTTGAGAATTTTCTTTGTTCTTTTTAGCTATCCAAGGAACTTTCAACATTCTTCTGCGAAATTCCATCTAATCGTATTTTCTTGTTAGTTTGTTTACTGTCCATGATTCACTTCCATTGGTCAGAATTTGCTCTATATAGCACCAATGAATTCTCTTTCTCACTACTCGTGACGTAGACTTGTTGCACATTTTCATTTTTTAAAATGCTATTTTGGCCTGAGCTATTCTGCTTTTTATTTCTGTAGTGCATCTTCCTTCTGATGTTATTATTGAGACCAAATATTTAACACACACAACAAACAATAACTGCACTGACAAGACACAAATCATAACTTCAGACAAAACTATCACTTCACTCTCACAATTTTACTTTTAAATTTCACTTTTTTTTTGACAGAAATAATTACAGTGTGAGTGGTACATCATGAAAATAAGAAGGGTGGAAGTCTAAATTCAAATGTAAAATGAATTTTAAAAAAAAATGAACAAATTATCAAGGGAGGAACAAATCAACATGATCAATGTACAACAATTCATATAATTGGTTAAGATTTCGCATCATGACTGACAAGTCTTGCTGTTTAATGGTATATATGGTCAAAGAATTAAGTTATTTATGTCTTTATATAATTAATGTCACAAAGACTATGAGGTTATGAGTTATATGTGCAAACTTTAGCAGTGGTTAATGAACTAAGGACAACATGTTGAGTTTGATCTTGATCGACAGCCTTTAGGTAGACCCAGCCATAGATGTCAATATTATGATCTTCACCACTGTTATTGCATTAAGTTATGATCAACTTCTCTGCACTCTATAGGTACTTTGATTTTTTTCCCCTTGAAATATCCAGATACTTTTTCCCTTGGAATATCCAGAAACTTTCCCTTGAAATATCCAGATATTTTTCCCTTGAAATATCCAGAAACTTTAAGAAGAACAATGATCCTAGCTCTAGTGCACAAACTCCATAGGACAACCTGTGATCTATCAGTAGGGGTAGGTTTTTGCAAACAGTTTTGTCCGGACAGCAACAAATTTTTGGCCTTTTCATTTTGATTTGCAACTGTCAAAGGTTCTTTAACATGTGCATAAGCACAAAAGACCTCATTATTTTTGCTGTTATCTGAGAGCGCTAGGCATCAAATCTCACTTTCAGAGATCAAGGGATGGTAAAGCCATGAGAAAACCACATACTCAAAGTGAAAAATTTCCACTGCCTGTGGCTGAATTCAAACTCAGGACCTTCCTGTCCACAGGTTGATATCTTACCTCTAGAGACCACTCAGCCTCCCAGTATAAGCACTAACACCATATTCTCCATAAGCCATGGGACATGACATGTTCTTTCTTTCTTCTTTCTAAATGTTGAAGAAGAGGTTTACATCCACAAGAAAACTGTTAATGTAGGCTCATTTTGATGTTCATTATCAGATTTGTGTAGGTTCAGGATATCCATGGAAAAGAAAAAAAATTAGGGAAAAATGCACAAAAGAGACAGAAAAAGAAATGAGAGAGAAAGGTGGCATATAACCATAAATAGATGGGTGAAGCACAGATACCTGTTAAAAAAAATTGTACAAGGAAAGGGGAGTAACTAAGACTGCCAGAGACAATTTTTAGAATGGCAGTGAGATGCAAATACAAACTCATCCATTGCACCATGTGCTCAACACGGGGAAAGGTGCCAGGCTAAAAAGAGGCAAATCATGGGTGGGCCGAGCAGAAGATGTCATCAAACAGGTCTGTGGGCTTACCAATATCAATGCCGGTGAGCAGGTGCCTACATCATTCAGAGGCACATTCTTGTGTATTGTCACACTCAACAGGAAATGTAGGAAACAGAACTCAGTCGTGGTCAATGCAAAGGCCAACGGTCTCATTTGGGATAACACCAATGAGAAAGATGCAGTCATCTATACAGATGCATCCATAATAAGACACCAAAGGAGAGTATCCATAACAAGACACCAAAGGAGTGCATGGGCATTTACAGCACGCTCAGCAGGCAGAACAGTCAAAGAAGACAGTGATGCATACATTATGACTATGAGTAGCGTGACGATGGAGGTGATGGCAGTGACCAGGGCATTCATCTGGTTAGAGTCACAAGACTACACCCATGCCTGTATACTAAGTGATTCGATCAGCATGATAAAAAAAAGTGGAGAGGTCTCTGTACGCATGCAATGAGTACAGTTGTTGCAGAAGTCAAAAATATGTAGGGTCACCTTTGTCTACATCCCTGGTGATGCGAAGGTACAGGGAAATAAAAGAGTGAACAGGTTGGCTAGCTGCACTGTTGTTGAAGATGGTTCAACCAATGGAACGGGCGGACATCATCAATGCCCTCCGAGATGTGGGTTAGGGCAAAGGACTTCGATAACCAAGCATCCAAGTCACTCCTTCTGATGAAAGAGATGGGAGTTAAGATTGACACAGCCAGAAATGAGAATCTTAGTGGGTGTATAAGAAGACTTATCAATCAACACAGAACTGGAGTTGTCAGTCGCTGGACATTGTGGGAATTGCTGAGGAGAGGTTCTGTGCACCTATGGACATGTTCGGAGTACAATGATGATGACCCACAAGTAACTGAATAACTCAAACTCATACACAAAAACATAACGATTAAGAAACTAGCACAAAAGTAAAGGAAGACAATTGTAGAATTAAACAGAAGACCTTAACAAAACCTTTACAAGTTTAGACCTCAAGCATGAATTAATCTGCCAGAAACCCACATAACTAAATGAGACAATTATACAAATATGTGCTGCGTTAATCATATGGGTTCACTCTGTTGGAAGATAAGACAACTCAAAAAATGACAAACACCTCTAAAACTACACAGGACAAGTAAGAGCTCCTCAATACTTAAAGGTCTATTTTGAAGTATAGTATAAGTGCTGATATTTTATTCAATGACCCACTAAATGTGTATTTGAAATATGGTGTAAATGCTGATATTTTATTCAATGACCCACTAAAGGTGTATTTGAAATATGGTGTAAATGCTGATATTTTATTCAATGACCCACTAAAGGTGTATTTGAAATATGGTGTAAATGCTGATATTTTATTCAATGACCCACTAAAGGTGTATTTGAAATATGGTGTAAATGCTGATATTTTATTCAATGACCCACTAAAGGTGTATTTGAAATATGGTGTAAATGCTGATATTTTATTCAATGACCCACTAAAGTTGTATTTGAAATATGGTGTAAATGCTGATATTTTATTCAATGACCCACTAAAGGTGTATTTGAAATATGGTGTAAATGCTGATATTTTACCACAATGACCCACTAAAGATGTTTGGGAAATATGGTGTTTGGGAAATATGGCGTTGGCGCTGATTTATTTTTCAGTGATCGATAGTTCATTTGATGAGTCATGTGGTATAATGCCAGGCCATCCTATTTAACCAGAAGAAGAAAACTCTGGTACTTGTCTTCAGCAGCTGATGCCATAATCGAACCAAACCTGGGCTCTTCTGGTCAGTAGCGAGTGCACTAACAACTTGTCACTGCAGCCTCCTAATTTCAGGCAGAGAAGAACGGCAAACTCAGCAGATATAATTGAACAACAAAAACAAGAAGAATAAAATGTCAAATTATGTGAGAATAATTGTAACCTGATATAAAACAGAATACAATATAAAAAAGAAAAAAAAGATGTTTAAGTGGGCTGTGAGCAGGATAACAAACCTCAACATCGGAAAAACAAATTGTAAAAGAAACCAGTTCTGCAAATGTTCAAGCAGAGTTTTCTCCCTGGAGGCTGGATATAGTTGATCATTCCCCAAAGAAAAAGAAACGGCAAAGTGAAATAATTAAACAATTTAAAAGCACTATAATTTTGTAATTATTAAAAATAAAATCATTTTATCTACTCTTAAAAAAAAAATAATCATTCATGCATAAAGCTACTGACAAAGACACAATCACTTGAAAATGTTACAGCTTAAACTAAGAATATTGGCATTAACTGCAGTAAGATCTTGCTAATTTAGTTACACATCAACTCAGGACAAATGACATTAAACACTATGAAAACAGCACATAGGATTTTCAATTTCTTCCTGAGATAACCTTGAATGCTGTTGTGTCTAAGGTCAATCCAGGTTGTGTTTGCTAGGTGACCTTTTTGTACATCAGGTCCTTTGCAGACATCCTCTTAAATAAGTGGATGTTCTAACTGTACAATTTATAAACCATGCACATAACTGACACATTAATATAGAAATTACAATACAACAGCCACTAACAAATAATTATCATAAATAACATTTCTCTCTCTCTCTCTCTTTCTCTCAAATATCACCATTCATCTCCAAATAAAAAAGAAAAATCTATAATTTAACTGATTAATTAATTTAAAAAAGTAGTGAAAAAACATGTTTATTTTATGGTATAATAAGCAAGCTTGATTCTATACAAAAGATATTACTGTATCAAATTTACTTATTTAAGAATCCATGAAGAAAACAAATAAATAAGTTTAAGTACTTTTGAAATAGTTATTTTTTGTTAAAAATTGATTGAAAATTGGATGTTTAATTATTTCTTTTTCAGTGATCAAATTTTGTTATAAATCTAGCTGGCAAAGATCTGGAACAGTACAGTAAGCTTGTATCATATGATGTTTGAATGAGAAACTACATGTTTATCAAACTCAAAATAGAAACTACCGGTCTATGCCTCTGTACTCAAGATGATATAACAACAAAGCATATCTAACAGGTTTGCCCACCATACACAGATCGGAGGAGGTTAAAGTTAACCGTGTCCAGCCCTTGGAAGAGAAACTCTACAGTGCATCCGAATCACTGACACAGACAGCAGCATTCATAAGTGACTCCAGAATCCTAGTCTGAATGAGCCATGATCGCAGAAGAAGAAATGATGTACTATCTACTGTATATTTGTTATTTACACATGAGGTAACATTGTTCACCTTTAGTGGTTCAGGTTTCTTTCCTGGATGCCTCATTCCATATGCTTATTGCCATTAGAGGTTTTTGAGTTTTACCAGACCACATTTTCTGTAGCACTTTGTTTTAAACTTCTGCAAAGCAGCAGTTTTTTTTATCTTGAGACTTTGTATCCATGAGCTAATACAAGCAGTGTTTGGTCACAAAATGATGGAGCACTAGTCAACTTGACAAAGGGAAGTGTAAAATAGTTCTCTTTGAACATCTGTAATGTCAACACACCAAGCAAGTGTAAAATGGTTCTCTTTGAACATCTGTAAAGTCAATACACCAAGCAAGTGTAAAATGGTTCTCTTTGAACATCTGTAATGTCAACACACCCAGCAAGTGTAAAATGGTTCTCTTTGAACATCTGTAATGTCAACACACCCAGCAAGTGTAAAATGGTTCTCTTTGAACATCTGTAATGTCAACACACCCAGCAAGTGTAAAATGGTTCTCTTTGAACATCTGTAATGTCAACACACCCAGCAAGTGTAAAATGGTTCTCTTTGAACATCAGTAATGTCAACACTGCAAGCAAGTGTAAAATGGTTCTCTCTGAACATCTGTAATGTCAACACACCCAGCAAGTGTAAAATAATTCTCTCTGAACAGAGGCAATGAAGCCATACAGCAGAAGAGCTGGAAACTGTCAGCGATCCACAACTGATAGCTTGCGCCAGGATCAGTGAACCAGAACCATCCAGACCCTACTCCACCTCTTCGCAGTGCCTCAAGAAAAAGACTAACCTGTCTAGTCTAGCTACGTGAGTAGGGATCGAAGAGAGAAGACAACCCGATACTCAAAAATAACATGCTGAAGTCAGTACGTGTTTTGAGCCAAAAGGCACAAATATCACAGTACTACTGCCAACTACAACACAATGTATCTATGCCCACTTACTGTCATTCTAAGGATGAATGACGAAGAGGACAATCAATTCCTTTCCTTTAATAGTCATCGCGTGAATGACAGGAGGGAAGGATTATCATTGAACTGTATAACTCGCCAAGCAAATGTAAATAATTCTCTTTGAAAAACTGTATTGTCAACGCACCAACACAAATTGGGAGTCTGTATCTGGAGGTTGTGGATTGGACTAACACAATGAAGCATCTAGGAGTGTGGTTTTATCAGAATTTTACTTTAACAAAAACATAGATCAAGAAGTTATGAAAGCTAGAAAGGGCCTGGCTTTCTCAGTGATTTGAGTATGTTCAGGAAGATAGAAATGGGCTTTACTCGAAGACAGTGGTTAGATTCTCTTAAATGGTTAGGTTAAGTTGTAATGGTCTCTGTAGTAGTCTAAGCTGAATAAAAGCTGCTTTATTTTCGTACCAGGATATATGAGAGTCTCAGTGGCTGAGTGGTTAGTGTGCTAACTTCCTAATCTGAAGGATCTGGACTCAATTTCAAGAAGTGCTAGATTTTTTTTTTCAGACAGACAAAGCTCCAGGGTTCACCCAGCATCTAAAAATAGGCAGTAAAGATTTTTCTTGGAAGTAAAGGCAGCCTAGTGTGATAATGACCACATCATCCATAAATTGGTCATGGAAAATATGGTCACCAGATGTTGCACTCCCAGTGCGTCCCAAGATGGTGGTGTCGCCAAGGAAGTGTAATTTCATTGATGTATGATTCTGAACAAAGAATATAAAACGTTCACGGTGTATCCACGTGCTGAAGAGCTGATTGACTAGGGTTGACCAGTCTATAAATTCTGGAAACAGGTTCCGGACCGTGCGACTGAATGAGGACTGAGTGAGTGCATGTGAGTCTAGACCATCCACAGCTGTCGACTTTTAGCGACAAAATCAACAATGATGATAAGAAGTGACACAGAACTGGAATCATCAGCTGCCGGACACTCTCTGGGACTTTCTTAGGAGGGGATCTGAGTATCTATGGACATGTTCGGAGTGCAATGATGATGACTCACAAATAACCCAATGGTCACTAACACCATATTCCTCTTACGCCTAGCAAGTCATGGAGGGATCCTTTAATTTTTACTTTATATATTGGGTGAAGAGGGAATGAATGAGCGACAGGCTCACCAAAGAGGCCAACACAAAAAGGAGCTCTTAGAAAACACCAGAAAGAAGCAATCAACATTTTTCGGGTACATCATGAGAAGAGGAAAGTTGGAATACTTGGTTACAACTGGCAAAATAAAAGGAAAGAGAGATCATGGACGACAAAGAGAGAAATACTGGATAGCTTGGTGTCATGGCATGGAAAACAGTCAACAACAGAAATGATACGATACACTGTAGATAGAAGATTGTGGAGGGACATGATCACCTACGCCAACCGGTATGGCACATGATGATGATGATCCAGCATTTGCTTCTGCCTGCTATCACTGTCTGTGTATTTCTTTTTGACTGCACCTCTCAAGCAGTTCATAGTTGCTTTTTAGCTTGGCCAAAATATTCTGAGAATTTTCCACATGCAGAATGTACTCAAAATGACAGTTTCATGTTATTCTTTGTTTTCCAGCACTCATATCCACATAAAAGCAAAGTACACAGTTCTCAAATATCCTTACATTGATTTGTGTGGTGCTGGGAGAATTTCAAAAAACTGTTTTGATTGGCAAAATCTATTCCAGCTTTATTTAGCCCTTTCGTTGATGTCTTTGCTGGCTCTCCTCTCTGGTTTTTCCATGATTCTCAAGTGTATCAATGTGCCTGTTGTTGCAAGATCCCGTTTCTCTATTTTGACTGCTAAAAGACTATTGTTATTAGCAACAAATGAAAAGAAAGCTTTCTTAAATCGGAGAACATCATGAAATAAAGCAAATATTGTGAAAATAAAAAATCTGAGATCTTTACTGAGGAATAAAACAAACTTTCACATAATACAGAGACAAATGACAATAATATGAGCACATGTGTGACAAATAGCATTGTTTCTAGGTGAAGTTATGAACTGACATTTGATTTTAAAATAAGGAGAGAATCTGAAGGTATTTTACATGTTTGGTCTTTGCAGGATAGAATGAGTGAATTGGACTGAGATAATTACTCTTGTTCTTTACTAAACAAGACCTTTGTGACAATGGGGTAAACCAAATTTACTGAAAATGGTATAAAAATAAAAAATGCTTAGTTTTATCTTTGTGTTGGAACCGTCATCACTATACTTGAGCAAAGTCTATCAACATTTTAATGTCTTTCTTGATTTCATTATAGGATTTCAGCGCAGTACTGAATCTTAAAAAAAAAAATAAAAAAAAAAAAACTGAGAGGAGTATTGCCAGGGCAATTTAATGATTGTGAATGATTAGTTACAACTTTCCACTATAAAAAATAGTAATAGTTGAATGTACAAAGAAGGGATGCTTACTATGGCTTGTGGTGTCTCTTAGATTCTAAATCAGCCTTCCACACGGGACCTTGTTTTCTATATAGCAAAGACTACTTTAGTTCTTGCTTTCAAGTATAACTCTGATAACACTTTGCGACATAGATTATTAAGTCACGAGTGGTGACAAAAGGAGGTGGGGTGTGTGTTTGTTTGTTGTTGTTGCTTTGTTGTTGTTCCTAAAATGTTGTAAAAAAAAAAATAAAAACAGCATCAAAATTCTGTTACTATTGCATGTTTAGCTTTTCTAGAAAGTAAAAAAAGACTATCTAATAATAATAATGATTTAATACACTGTTCATCGTTCTGTAAAGTTTCACTACTGACATATGTTCATTTAGGTTAAGAAAAAAAGTTTTAAACAAGTCACCATCGATTGCGGTCGTTGCCGGTAAAAAGTCAGTAAGTAAAGTAAAGTACCCCCATCTCGTCAAGTGTCGTATAGGGAAATATGGTGTTAGTGACCCTATATTTTACAGACCTTCAGCACATGAATTTTGGGGTAATGTGGTCAGTATTACGCCCATGCTGCTTTACTTTCCCAGAAAAATCCAGTACCCATTTAAGGCTGGGTGAACCCAGAAGCCGTCGGTTGGGATCGAACCCTACCCCTTGTCCTTTATAGTCCAGTTCACTAACCACTAAGCTATCGCGGCTCCCCCCAAAAAAGTCAGTGAGACCTACAAATTGAAACATGATTATGAGAATACAACGTGGCAAGGTAAAAAATAAAAATCCATAATAACTATGAAGGTGACAATTCATTTACATTTTTAAATGGTGTCTTGCTGCCACGTAGTTATTTAAAAAAAAAATTTTTTTTAAGAATTAATTTTTTTTTTTTAATAACACTGTATTGGAATACCAGATTTCTAGATCAGGTTAATTGTGCGCATGCACCAAATTTACAGATTAACTGCTCTCTAAAGATGCCACGATAAATTATTTCTAATTTATTTTGTATGCTTTAAAAGAGTATATTTTAAGAGGATAATATAAAATTGTCAAACTAATTTAATTAAAGTTTTGTTCTAAGTACTTGCAGAAGATGTATTTTAAAAACATTTAGGACCAAAATTTTACCAAGGTATAACAATCTTTTATCATCTCTGCACTGTGTTAAAACAAGGGACATAACTGAAAGTTTGGTAGCAAGGCCAAGTGTTAAGCAATACATTTTGGGTTGTCTGTAGATATTTCCAAAGTCACAAGACTTTCTAACCATCTAATAACCACCTATGGGTAGAAGTAATCTTGCAATGGATAACTGGACATGTTGGAATTCTAGCCAACAAGCAAACTGACAAAATGTCTAAAATGGGAGCAACAGTTGCCCAGACATCAACATCACCACTAGCAAACAAATCCCCAGAACCAACCATAAACAAGAGTGGCTCAAATAGTGGGCCACTGCCACAACTGGTCGCTCATTGTTCAAACAGTGAGCCACTGCCACAACTGGTCGCTCATTGTTCACACAGTGGGACACTGCCACAACTGGTCGCTCATTGTTCAAACAGTGGGCCACTGCCACAACTGGTCGCTCATTGTTCAAACAGTGGGCCACTGCCACAACTGGTCGCTCATTGTTCAAACAGTGGGCCACTGCCACAACTGGTCGCTCATTGTTCAAACAGTGGGACACTGCCACAACTGGTCGCTCATTGTTCAAACAGTGGGCCACTGCCACAACTGGTCGCTCATTGTTCAAATAGTGGGCCACTGCCACAACTGGTCGCTCATTGTTCAAACAGTGGGACACTGCCACAACTGGTCGCTCATTGTTCAAACAGTGGGCCACTGCCACAACTGGTCGCTCACTGTTCAAATAGTGGGCCACTGCCACAACTGGTCGCTCATTGTTCAAACAGTGGGCCACTGCCACAACTGGTCGCTCATTGTTCAAACAGTGGGACACTGCCACAACTGGTCGCTCATTGTTCAAACAGTGGGACACTGCCACAACTGCCCGCTCAAACACCAAACTTAGCCAGGCCCACAGGACCCAATCAAAAATCTGAAGAGAAGAGACCAAAGCTCGATCTTCCAGATGAGAACAGGATATCCTCCCATCAACCAACACCTGCACAAGCTGGATCCCCTGCATAATCCTAAGTGCAGATACTGCCATTATCAGCTAGAATCTATCGACCACTTGTTGCTACCCTGCCATTATCAGCTAGGATCTATTGACCACTTGTTGCTACCCTGCCATTATCAGCTAGAATCTATCGACCACTTGTTGCTACCCTGCCATTATCAGCTAGAATCTATCGACCACTTGTTGCTACCCTGCCATTATCAGCTAGAATCTATCGACCACTTGTTGCTACCCTGCCATTATCAGCTAGAATGTATTGACCACTTGTTGCTACCCTGCCATTATCAGCTAGAATCAATTGATCACTTGTTGCTAACCTGCCATTATCAGCTAGAATCTATTGACCACTTGTTGCTAACCTGTCATTATCAGCTAGAATCTATCGACCACTTGTTGTTACCCTGCCATTATCAGCTAGAATCTATTGACAACTTGTTGCTACCCTGCCATTATCAGCTAGAATATATTGACCACTTGTTGCTACCCTGCCATTATCAGCTAGAATCAATTGATCACTTGTTGCTACCCTGCCATTATCAGCTAGAATCAATTGATCACTTGTTGCTAACCTGTCATTATCAGCTAGAATCAATTGACCACTTGTTGCTAACCTGCCATTATCAGCTAGAATCAATTGATCACTTGTTGCTACCCTGCCATTATCAGCTAGAATCAATTGACCACTTGTTGCTAACCTGTCATTATCAGTTAGAATGTATTGACCACTTGTTGCTAACCTGCCATTATCAGCTAGAATCAATTGATCACTTGTTGCTAACCTGCCATTATCAGCTAGAATCTATTGACCACTTGTTGCTAACCTGTCATTATCAGCTAGAATGTATTGATCACTTGTTGCTAACCTGCCATTATCAGCTAGAATCAATTGATCACTTGTTGCTAACCTGCCATTATCAGCTAGAATCTACTGACCACTTGTTGCTACCCTGCCATTATCAGCTAGAAACTATCGACCACTTGTTGCTATCCTGCCATTATCAGCTAGGATCTATTGACCACTTGTTGCTATCCTGCCATTATCAGCTAGAAACTATCGACCACTTGTTGCTAACCTGCCATTATCAGCTAGAATCAATTGATCACTTGTTGCTAACCTGCCATTATCAGCTAGAATCTATTGACCACTTGTTGCTACCCTGTCATTATCAGCTAATCTATTGACCACTTGTTGCTACCCTGTCATTATCAGCTAGAATCTATTGACCACTTGTTGCTACCCTGCCATTATCAGCTAGGATCTATTGACCACTTGTTGCTACCCTGCCATTATCAGCTAGGATCTATTGACCACTTGTTGCTATCCTGCCATTATCAGCTAGGATCTATTGACCACTTGTTGCTATCCTGCCATTATCAGCTAGAATCTATCGACCACTTATTGCTGAACTGCCCACACCTGACTACACTATGACCCAACCTACCATTCACAACACACTTTTTGGATCCCCAGAACAATTTAAAAAGGTATCAACTTTCTGCGACAAGCAACACGCTGTAAAGAGCAACTAGCTCACAGCTAAGGGGATTAAGGTTTGTGGTGACAGGGGCATCTAGTGCTAATATTCATATTTTTCCATGCCCATTTATGGATAGAGTGACCAGGTTTTTCTATTTATCCAAAAGAAAATTCTTAGCATCAATTAATGGAGGCTAGGAGAATACTAGAGCCATGTTGGTTTGAAGAAATTTGTGACACTTGGGAAGTGAACCCAGATTCACAAGACCAACAGCTGAGATCATTGACCACCTTTTCTCAGGCTTCTTCCATAAAAAAAAAAAAAAAAAATTTTAAATTAAATAAAATTAAAAAAAAAAAGAGAGAGAGAGAGAGAGAGAGAGAGAGAGAGAGAAGGAAGATAAATATCTATTCTAGAGGATATGCCTAAGAAATGCTATTATAGTGGGGCATCTCAATTAAGACATTAACTGAGCAGAAGATGGTATCATATAGCTGAAATAATGGGTCATGTTATGTCCAGCATGGTGATGATAATGAAGACATATAATCTTGAGATTCTTCATGATCATACACAAATATATAAATTAATCCCGCTGTTAAAAATATATAAATTAGTATTTGACAAACTATGAAAAGACAGCTATAAATATGCTTACAGTATAGTCCAATAAATACAAGAGAAAACTGTCATCCATTGCTGCCAATGCCTTAAAAGTAACTGTGACCTCAATTACACCAGAATCAGACAGACATTTGTCATCCGTACATTTAATTAAACTGAATATGTTTTTAAAGAAGTATTTATGTAACCAAATCTTGCACACCATATTCTAACATCCCTGTTGAATTATGAACCCCTCAATCATTCCACAGTTTCTCAAGCATTTCAAAGTCCAGTGAAAACAAAAATCAGTGAATTCCAAAATGATCTGAAGACATCCTATTTTAAAAGATGGACAAATTATATATGTATATGTATAACATGATTAAGGTAGTTGGGTTATGTGAAAAAAAGGGATAAAAATAGTTTTCCCAAATAATTACTGTATGGAGAATTAGGTATGGAATGAGATAAAAGGGCAGACTAGTGCTGAGATGTTCACAGGACTTCCTTAAGTGAATTCTCTATCAGAGTAAGAAATTGGGAAAATCAGGCATCAAATCATAGTGCACGGAGAACAAAAATAAAAACTGACATATCAACACTCGAGGAAGAGAAGATGTTACAATAAAAGGTTAAAGAGCAAAGGAGAAGGGAGATGAGGCCAGGTACCATAAATGCATCTTGTTCATTCTGCAGTCATATTTTTCTATCCAGTATTGATAGATTCAGTCACGAGAGAAGCTGCCCAGTAAAACAGCATTATCCAGTATAAAACATTAATATATTACAAGACTACTCACAAATAATGTTTGCCTGCTACCAACTGTCTGTTGACATGCCAAAGATTTTATATATATATATATATATATATGAACAAAGGTTCTACATACTAGATCTGATAGCCGCTTGTTCAAAATTGCAGTTGATCTATATACTAGATCAGACGGTTGGTCATTCAATCTTGCAAGACTAAAAACACGGTCCAAAATCAAGCATACCACCATTACAAACCTGTTATTTACTAATAATGTAGCATTTGTCTCACATAGTCAAGAACTCCAGAGCATGATAAACCAATTCTTGCATGCCTGCAGAGGCTATGGCCTCACAATTCTGAGTTATTTGCGGGTCATCATCATTGCACTCCGAACATGTCCATGGGTGCTCAGATGCCTTCCTCAGAAAGTCCCGCAGTGTCCAGTGACTGACGACTCCAATTCTGTGTTGGTTGATAAGTCTTCTTACATGCCCACTAAATTTCTCATTTCTGGCTGTGTCCATCTTAACTCCCATCCCTTTCATCCGAAGGAGTGATGTGGACTCATAGTTGTCAAGTCCTGTGGCCTTCCCACATCTCAGAGGGCAGTCGCAAGTCCTGGGATGTAGACAAAGGTGACCGTACATATTTTTGACTTCTGCAATGACTCTATCCATTGCATATGTACAGAGCCCGCCTCCACTTTTTAAAATCATATTTATCGAATCACTCAGAATGCAGGTGTAGGTGTAGTCTTGTGACTCTAACCAGATGAATGCCCTCGTCACTGCCATCGCCAAGCTACTCGTGGTCATAGCATATGCACCACTATCTTCCTTGACTATTCTGCCTGTCGAGCGTGCAGCCTCACAATATTTTTATAAGAAGGCCTCACAATATGTTTGCAATGAACAAATATACTGGGTCAGAACGTCTAAGGAGCACCTGCCATCTTTATCAAGAACTATAAAACTTGATGCCATACAGCAGTATACGGACTATCTAACAACAGACAGTAACAACAGACTATCTTTACATACAGAATATGATAACCACATTAGTAAAGCTGCTACCAACTTCGTCCGTCTTACCAGGTATGTTTGGCAAAAGAGCAAACTGACAACTAAAACAAAGGCCGCAGTTTACAATGCTTGCATCATCAGGATTATTTTGTATGGCCATGAATCACAGACAACTTATGTAAAGTAAAAGAGAAGGCCAAATACACTCAATATGTGATGCCAGAGCCGTATTCTTGGTATTACCTAGAAGGAAAAGTGAAAAACGTGGAGGTCATTTGCACAGGCTTATCGAACATCTACACACTTCTCAAACAACGTAGGTTACGCTGGCTTGGTCACTCACACGTATGAAAGATTGCCGCATACCAAATGATATTCTTTATGGACAAAAGCAGATGGCAAAAGAACTAGGGTGCGACCAAAACTCCGATTTACAGATATGTGTAAAAGTGACATGAAGACTGAACATAAATCCTAGTCTGGGAAGAAATAGCTGCAGACTGCAATCTTTGGAAACACACTCTAAAGCTTAAATTCAAGCAAGAAGAAAACAAATTAATATAAAAAGAGAATGAATACATAGTGAAAGAAGAGAAAAAAAATAACATTTCATGGGGGTGCTAAAAGAAACCATAGTCAACTATGACTGAATGAGGCTACTACAATATATATATATATATATATCTGTTGTAAGGATATTATTACATTTTTAAACATAACTTGTGCAAACCTCAAAATGTTATTTTAATATGCCTGTATAGTAAATAAAATAGTTAACATTACAATAGAAAAAACATGAGAGCCAAGAGCTACATATCTGGCTCTATGGAGTGAAATGGTTAAGGCTTGAGCTCAACAGAAAAACATGGTTGAGACAAAAGCTAACACTTCATGATTCACCCCTGAAACACAACAAATGTGAACTAGTGATACAAGGAGAAAACATATCTCTCCATATAACTGCATGAATTAACATTATCATAAAATTATTTCAGTATTCACCATGTGCTGACAGAGCATGAATTCTACATATGCCGGAAATAAATGTGAACAAAGACACAAGTACGAGTATAAATATGTATATATGTGGTGATGACATTTACAAGAACAAATTATTTATATACACAGCCCTTGGAAAATAATGAATTGTGAAGTGGCTGCTGTCAATGTGGATATCAAAGATGAATAAAAAAAAAAAATTTTAATGGGTCCAAAGATCATAACAAAAATACATCACCACAACTTGTTTCTCCATTCTCATTCATTTATACCTCACATCACTCTGCAACAGTTAAATACATTTTAATGTTTTTCTGGAAAATAATGAATATCCTTGCTCACTTTCATAAAGATAGTCTAATCAATTTCTCTTATCAATTTAAAAGCACTGTCTCACATTTCTCTTATCACAACACAGCTTCTCAATGTGAGATGGAAAAAGGCAGGCCAATTTTTTCATGAGACAGGATATATTCTAATATGATTAATTTTCTTTCCTTTTTTTCAGTCTTTATTGTCTTCACTTTCTCCAAACTCACATTGTACATCAAATTCATGTTGCCTTTCAAGCGGATGTTATTTATTTATACTAATTTTATTTCAAATTAAGAAACTCTTAAAATTTATCCCCTACTTTATTTTCTATTTAGACTAGTTGATCAGTCAATCTTAGATGTGCTGTAATTAGCCTGGAGATCTTTTTGTTTGATATAAAAATGTTTTGTTGGTTTCTGTCCCTGTCAACCACCATGACTAAGATGTTCAAGCTATCTACTTTTATATACAATGAATCAAATAATATCCCATAGTAAGAGGTCATAAAACAGATAGTCTCAATTTGAATACACAAGCAAGTCTGTACTGGTAGTGTTTTATAAAACACCAACGTATTAAACATAATTTTATATAATAATTTTGACTTGCAGTAAGAACAACCAGCCAACATACTCAACTACCATGTGTGTATTAGGCATGGTTTTGTTGTGTCTTGGAACAGTACAAATCTGAGTCAATAGTTCTTTAAAAAAATGTTATGCCACTGAGCTGAAAAGTCGACAATAACATCATTTCAGTGGTCACGAGTGAAATAAATCTAGAAGAAATTTTCTTTAGGGAAATTAGATTTAAATGTTCTGTCTTTCTTAAAGCATATAATAAAGCAGGGACCAGAACACCCACCAGCAACTGGGGTGAGAGTTGTCAATGACCAATGAAGACCTTATTCCACTTCCCAGAGGAAAGACCAACCAGTCTAGTCAAGCAAGTAGGAATTGAAGAAGGAAAGCAAACCTGGTACACAAAAATGCCATGCTGAAAACCACAACACAATGCATCCAATCGGATAGTCTTTCAAGGGAGGATGATAAAGAGGAGTTGTTGTCAAGTGAAAGTCACAAAAGAAAAGTGAAAGATTATGAGCATAAAGTTGTGAATTCAAATCATGACACCCCCCCCCCCCTCCCCAAATCCCAATCTTAATAATATTCGTTGTTTTACTTGTGGATACAACACAAACTTTAAGTAATAAGTAAAGTTAGTATTTTTCAAATTACTTAATTTTTAAAATATTCATTTCATACTTGCTAGTATCACCACTTGGCAATAACAACCACTAATTTTATCAACTGAGGTTGTGAACAAGATGATTAAGAATAAGAACACAAAATTATGAAGGTATTAACTGTATTTTTAGGTTTTCGAGGGAAAGATCTTTAAACGATAATTCTGAATAAGAAACCTATATTACCCATTGAATTTTCATTAGAAGCAATAGACCCCCTCATCTTTAGATAGGTGAAATCAAGTACCAGGTCTGCTTGTTACATCAGTACTATGAGTGGAGATACTAATGAACACTGAGAAAAATAATGATGGTTCTATATACAAGAATACAAAGACAAGATTACTAACAACTAAAGACAAGATTCCTAATTATAAAATCAATCCCTATGATTAACATATTTTCACAAATGAAAAAACTGAATTTGAACAATGTTTGATTATTATAATTACATTGAATGTTTTTCTGTATTTGCTCCATTTTTTAACTTTTTCAGGACCACTAACCAACACATCGGCTCCATACATGATGGCAGCTATGGACCAAAACATACACATCAGATTGGACCAGTTTAATATTTTGAAATAAAGCAATGAGTCTGTATATATATATATATTTACCAACACTTGGACTCGATATCAAGAAGAAGCTTTATAATTACATCCTTTGATTATATCATGGTATTTTCTTCATTATCTGGATAAATTAGTGGAATTTTCTATATTATGGTATTTTCTTCATTATCTGGATAAATTAGTGGAATTTTCTATATTATGGTATTTTCTTCATTATCTGGATAAATTAGTGGAATTTTCTATATTATGGTATTTTCTTCATTATCTGGATAAATTAGTGGAATTTTCTATATTATGGTATTTTCTTCATTATCTGGATAAATTAGTGGAATTTTCTATATTAAGTGTTTATTCCTGATAAATGGTAGCAAAACTTCTTAGTGACTGCTATTTCTTGCACATAATTTCATTATTTGTGGATACAAAGGCATCAAATAAAATGTATTTTGAAGAACTTTGGATTAGTTTGAGTAAAATTTTGAAGAAAAAAATGGATATAGGATAGCAACACCCTTTTAGTCATAGGAGAAAAGACATACATGAAATATGATATTTTAAATTGAATTATCCGCCTTTGAATATTTTATACTATTTATAATAAATAATCTATTTTTTCCTTCAGATATCATCAATATTTTGCTATTTTCATTTTCTTTAACCATTTTCCTTTCCGGTGACGTATAACATTTACCACATTTAAATATTTTATTGCGTGAAATTCTAAAATGAAAAAAAAAAAAAGACATCTGATGGATGATTTTCTAAACTGAAAATTAATCTGATCTAAATCTAAAGAAAAAATAAAAACAGGTAGAGTCCAGAAAGAGTTGAAAATAAATTTCCATATTTAGTTTTATATATCAAATCCAGAATCAGAAACAAACTTTAAGCCAAGCTATATAAAAGCTATCAGACACCTAAAAATACACGTCACAGATTTGATGCGGCCTATGTTTCTCTAAGAATATAATGCTGGAATACCACTCTTCAAAGATTTCTATTCTGGGCTACTCACTTGAGATTTGTCAATGGGGTACTGCTATTATTATACAAATCTATTTTATTTAAATCTTTATCTATCTATTGTCCTTTTGAGCCAAAGATGACATTTAAGGCAGAAATTCTAGACTTCTTGTCTGGTGATCTTTATTATTAAGTGTCAGACTTTTCTCAGGACTCACAATGTATCTTGCCACATGTTCATGTTCTGGGCAAGTTACTCAACCACTGCAAAGGAACTGATGCCTGCTGTTGCTGCTTCTTGCCTTTTTATTGATTCTTTAGGTCTGCCTCTATTTTTTTTGTTACCCTCTGGTTCCAATTTGAGGACTTGCTTTAAGATTCTCTTGATGTCTTTTTTCATCACATGGCCAACATATGCCCATCTTTCTCTCTTGATTATAGATACTATTTTTGGATGCTTTGTCATTTTTCTTATTTCTGCACAAATTTTGAATTCATTCTTTGTATACAAACTATTTTCCTAAGACATTTATTTTCAAATGCATCTAATTTATTTTCTGTTTCTTTAGTTGTTTTTCAACTCTCAGTAGCATTAGTTATCATAAAAACATTAGCATTAATAAAAGCATTAGGATAATACATTTGATATGAAAATTATGAGCTTGATTTTAAGCTTAGTAATTTTGATTTCCATATTTTATCACGGTTTCTGAAAGTTATTTGGAACCAACAGCACTATTTATTCATTGGTAGTTTATTTTTCTTTTTTTTTTTTTGCTACTACCCCCAAGTCTGTTATAATTCTGGATATTTGTATTCAAATCAAGAAAATGACATTTATCCCGAGCTTCTACAGTAAAGCATTGGAAGGTCTAAAAAATTCAAAATTAGGGATGAACATTTTTAAGTATTTAAAAACATGCGCACACACAACCTCTTCCATGATTATTCATTAGCAGTTAACCATTCAATTACAGCAATTTTCCAAGACTTCTATTGAACAGTTAAAATATATTTTCTACATTCATCATGGAAAATGAAAGCTTCAGGAGTTTATCAAACACACGAGATAACCTCATGAGGGACCTAGAAATGACTTCATGCACTCCCATGAAAGTGATAAAAATTGACTAAAGAAGCTTGTGATATGGCCAGGCTTTATTTCAACAAACTACTAGCCAAATTCAGATTGCTAGGTCAAAAGTTGCATGCAATACAGCACTTGAAGAATTAAAGTGTAAATTATTCTTCCAGAAGGAGGCAGTGGTTAGTAAACTGGTCCACTGTAGTCAAGGTTCATTTATCTGACCGACTGACTTCTAGGTTCAGCCAGCCTTAAATGTAAACCGAAGATATTTTTAGGAAGAAGAGATGGTCTGGTGTCATTCTGACCACATACAACCCCCCCCCTCCCCCCCAACAACCTAAGATGGTTCTTAACAAAAATAGAAATTGACACTAACACCACATTCTTACTACACCATATCCAAGGAACAACAAGGTTTTCATTCTTTCTTTTCTTCAGTGTTTGTTTAGATTACAGGGTGCAGATAAAAGGATTGTTTAGACAGAGTAATGATATTAGTTTGTCCGTGATTGCACTTTGGTATGTAACATTTTAAAAATTAACTCTGAAAGAAAAAAGTGAAAGGAAAACTTCAACAAGTCAAGTCTAAATATGATTGTTAAGTTTAAAGATAAGTATCATCATCTGCCAACTGGCACATTTCGGATTGTGATAATTGTTGACAATATAAACTGAACACATTCCATAGCATGAGCCACAAACCGCAGCTCTACTAACCGATGTGAGAAACCCAGGGAGCCACATTTTGCTGCTTTTAATTTATTGATGTTTCCAATTATTTCCACTAAAACCTTATAATTCTCATATTTAACCTCTGTTCTAACTTCTTGAACAAATCATCTGAACAAACCAGGTGCTTTAGATCAATCTTCATTTATTTTCTCACAGTTATCTACAATTTTGTTAAATTCCCCCCAAAAAAGGATGTGGTCACCTCTATGTTAAACCTCTAGGTAGCGAATGTGTTAAGTTGACATTACAGTCAGAAACAAAATAAATAAAAAGATTAACAAATAGTATATAATGTAAGATTTATGGCATTCTACAAAATATTTTTATATGGCACATTACTTAAAATACATTCAACAAAATTGCATTTTGTGAACCATCTTTTACAATATAGTCTCTGAGAAAATTATACAGAAAGATGAGGTAACTATGTTTCTAAACTTATTTACTAGAGTGATCTTAACTTAGATTTATGCACACAATATGTGGAATGTACAATGCACAATGCACAGAACACACATGAAATAAAAGAAATTAAGGTTAAATCTACAGATAACTCAATGTGCAAAGCACAATTGATGAAACAAATTCTCCTCCAGGCAATTCATGTTGCTTGAACTATTTTTTTTTCTTTTTTGTGTGCTTATTGTTGTTGATAATTAGCCTGTTTATAAGATTTTGAAGGCAAACAAGGAAACTAGACATTCTGCACCCAGACATGTCCTAGGTCAAGAAACACTCAACAACTAAAGATATAATTCCAAGATTAAATTTTAGCAACCAAATTAATAATATATATTATATATATATTACCAAATATTAATATTACACACAAACATTCTTTGTCTAAGATTGTTTTTCTTGATGAGTATATCTAAGTTCATTACTGCCTACAGTCGGTACACATTTTTGACACCTTTTGTACAGTGAATACACATAACTATGTTCATACCATTTTTAGTATCTACATATTTTTTGCAGTCAAGTCCATACCTTTCTAAATAATGGGTACGAATGTCAATGGAAGTAACATAAACAAACTAGAACTCACACAGCTCACTATAAACATAAATAATTTCATCAACAAACATGACATAATGCTAGTGATCCAATGGATCCCAGGACACTCCAACACACCAGGAAATGGTAAGGCAGATACACATTAGCTAAGAGAGGACCTAGACAAATACAAATCAAATTTACGCTGACATCTCTTTAACACTTATTACAACACCTTCATAAAAATGATGAAGGCAAAATAAACATACTTGGAATTTGACATTCTCCTGCAAGGAGAATTCTTCTACTTCCCTAAAGATGCGATAAATGAAATACCTTGTATGGAACTATAAGGGAACTCAGAAATACCTGGAGATATAATTATTACATTTTATTAGGCCAAAGGGTGTCAATTCACAGGCTTCTGAATCCACAACAACAATGACATCAACACATGATCATACCTTCCTAAACAGTGGGTACACATGTTCATACCTTCCTAAATAGTGGGCACTAGTTCATACCTTCCTAAACAGTGGGTACATGTTCATACCTTACTAAACAGTGGATACATGTCCATATCTTTCTAAACAGTAGGTACACATTTCCATACCTTCTTAAACAGTGGGTACACATGTCTATTACTTCTTACACAGAAAATACATCCCTAATAAACAATAGAATCACAGGATGCTTCTCTATTTTGCCACAAGGCAAAGAATAAATGCAACAGTAGTGATTCAAGTAACTGATGTTCACCTACTCACACATAAACTCATCCATTTTTCTCAACATTGTAGCCTGAAAGCTTTTTCTCACCATGATATCCCTTCTCCAATACTACTACTCATCTTATGCTGTTGAGTATTAATAGACATGTCTGTTTCTTGTTTCCCCCATCAAATCACATCTATTTTCCCCAAAATGTATTATTTCTCAGACCAGATATGAGCACAGTCATGGCAAAAACACTCATGTTAAACTTTCTCATGCCAATGTCTACTTTAAAAGCATGACCACTTCACTGGTGTCAAGGACTGTAAAAAAAAAAAAAACTCCAGATAGAGAAGCATGATATGTAAGAGATTAACAAAACTTTGCCCAAATAATAAATATAACCATAAACCAGCAACTAGATAACCCTGCTAGCTGTGTATAATGCTCAAATGAAACCTTTATCATCACCGCTTTGATGGTCCAAAACTCAACGACACAAAAAATTTCCTTCCTTTGAGGTAAAAAAAAAAAAATGCAACATCCTTTATGAAACAAAACTACCCATAAACTTAAGCAGGTATTCCTATATGGCATTGAGCTAAAAAGTAAGAACATAAGATTCTTGAATGAACAACAAACCAACCAGGCAACAATAAATTTGTGTCTATGCAAGCAAGTCTATGCTTCTTTGAATTATCACACAAACTGCATTAGCTGTTCCTGGAAACAAAACAAAACATGCTATTTCTTTTTTGTACATACTGATAAGTATGTCTTACTAACAAAAGAGTAACTTATCTTTTATCAATTATTGGCTCTGCAACACAGTGACAATGAAATCTGACATTTAAAAAATGTTGCCTAATATGATCTTTCTAAAGAGGAACCAAAAATAAAAGGCAAAAATATGTTTTGGTCTAATAATGCTCTTCAATAAATAATTCTGCTCTCTCCAACACAAGAGTGTCCAATAACTTCCAGTTTGTATACACTGAATGATAACTGTTAGTGTCTTTACAACAATGCCCGATACACTGTCACACATTACATCCAGCCTGTAGTTCCTATGTATTTCAAAAATATAAATTAATATCAAAGGGAGATCACTTCAATGTAAGTTTGATGGAATTCTTCAGAGGAGGGAGGAAGCTTGAGGAAATGGGCTGGGGACTTGTCAAGTCAGGTAATTCTGTACTTGAATGATGATCAATATGCTGTGAAATATAAAAAAATTACAAGTAATTTAAAATAATGTGTCATGCAATAATTAAACAATTTGATCCTTTGTTTTACAACATCGTTCAACATATACAAAGTTCAAACTTAGATGCTAGGACAAACAAAATACAAAAGACACATATACCAGAAATATCATACTTACAGATAATACATAAAATGTACTTATAAAGCTCAAGTTTGCAACAAGCCGAACAGATTATGCTGATAACTATTTCAACCTACAGAAAAGCATGGCTGTAGTACTGATAAAACTTCAACTGTTTCTGTTTAAAGACTTTAGAATGGATTGGTGTCACTGCAGATGGGGCATTCCCATATCTCTTATGCTTCCTTTCCAACAACCAACAAAGTAGTGATTTCGAGTAACCAAGGACACATCATGGTGGCTGTTTCTCAATGCTTTGAACCTGGCCACTGTTTAAAACGAGGCAGGAAAGCTTTACTACATTTTATATAAGCAAAATTGATTTGTTTCGCTTCCAATTCATCACTTCAATTAAAAAAATTTTGGGCCAAATAAGTAACATAACGCATTATATATCCCTTCCATAATGGCGAAGTTTAATTATTTTTTATTCTTCTGATCTTTGTTAAAAATTGTGTTCTTTAACACCATGAATGAAAATCTCATTTTCCTTTGTAGTTTGACTGCCCACAACTAATTTTTGTAAATATTTAGATTCAGCGTCAAATGCTACAAAAATATGTGAAGTTTCAAGCTGAAGTCTGCTTTGGGGATAATTTTTTAAAATTTATTCTCAGTGCGAAAATTTACATGGGTTTATAAAACGTTTAAGATATTATGTCATTGAAAAATTATTTTATTTATAAAAAAAAAAAACTATAATTTCAAAAGGTCAATAAGTTGGATATATGATTAATCATTCAATTATACACACTTTGGTGCTATTTGAAAGCTTTTTATAACTCTCAAAGTTCAAAGAATTTGAATTTTGATTGTGGGCGCTGACCTTCCATTGACCTAATGCATAATGCCATGTTTTTTTATTTGTTAACACAACTGGGTGTAATCTTATGGCGCATTACTGACATAGATTTGACTCGCATATTATTTTTGGCACCTAATCTGTTTGTTTTAGGCTACAGAAATGTCCAACGGGGCGTGAATAATTAAATCAACAAATTGTGTAATTTTACACTTTAAAGTTCATAACTTTTTAAACCCTTAATTATGATAGCTACTTGTGGTGTGCTTCGTTAAATTCTGTAGTACAAAAAACTACCACTTAATTGTAACATTAGGAGCACTAAAAATTGTATTTTCTTTGAACTTTTGACACACAACTGTGTGTTTACCAATTAAACACACAGAGAATTTGGACTTCCTATCTCAGGTTGACAACCTTCATGCGCCTGCACCAAATCCATGTAGACTTCATGGTCTGAGAGCATGCCATAAGAATTGCTGTCCTAACAAATGAAGTCAAACCTCCATTTCAGTGAAACACTTAACCCGACCGCAGTACAGCAACTGGCAAATTTGCAGTTGAACACAGTTCACACATCCCATCCCAGGACAAAGCTGGAGCCTGCTACTATTCCACTTCAATCAATGGTCAGTCACCTGCAGCACAAATCTCTGCACACTGCCACAAAACCATGTTGACTTAGTGGTCAGGTGACAGCTATTTCTGCAAATGAAAATCCAGACCAGGAAGAATCACTTGAAAACTCACAGCCTAAAAAATGCCACAAGTCCCAAACCTGATTTGACTAAGTGGCCATCTTGGCCTCCTGAACCAACAGGAAGCTCTGTTTAAAGACATTTACACAATATGACGAAAAAATGTTCATATGGCCATTACAAATAAAATTTGAGTCCAAGATGCCTACCTGCACCTGTGCTGAAGGTGGTTAGTGATTCATAACTGAATGATTGCATTAGAATAAGTAAACCAAAACTGATCAAAGATCTATTTCTCTTGGTAATAGATTACCAAGTCTGGCCACACAAGCAAAGGTTGAAGAGGGAAAGTAACCCGGTACCCAAAAATGCTGAGGTGAAATTGGGTGTATTTGGCTGAAAGGCACAGCTGGGTGCAAGCCACAATACATTGTATTTACGCCCTCATAATGTTCAGTTAAGAGCGTTTGTAGGGAGCCATGATAGCTCAGTGGTTAGTGAAATGGACTACAAAAGACAAAAGATCAGGTTCAACCCTGATTGACGTGTGCTTCCAGGTTCACTCAGCCTTAAATGGGTACCGGAGTTTTTTCTGTGAAGCGGCACAGGTGTAATACAGACAACATTACCCCAAAAATCATGTGCCGAAGGTCTATAAAAATTACGGCCACTAACACCATATTCCCTATATGCCATTTGGCATGACGGGGGCTTAAAAAAAAATGCGTTTGTAGAGAGGAGCACTCATCGAGTGAGCATAGAAGAACACATTTTATTAGTGGTGGTGTCCTGTCAGTTTCATGAAAACATTATGTCAGAGGCTGCAGCTTTTTAGTGCTGTAACTTTTGTCTAACCATCTCTTTTTTAAAAACTTGTTTAAGTTTATATTCCTGAAGATGCATCACCAAATTATTAACTATTATGATTTTCATGTCTGACAATTGTCCACTTTTAACAAATAATTTTTTACACCAGATGATGTAAAGATCATTTTATTCTGAATAGTCTTCTAGATGTCTATCTATCTATCTTTCGTTCGCCTGAAGCATTGTCTATATCTGCAATGTCGTTTCCTGTATAAATGTTACTGTCTTTTGTAATTCTTGCAGTGGCCCATATAGTTTTGTCTGTAGTGTTGTATCTATGGGCCAATGGATTTTCCTCAGTCTACTATATTCAGTGCAGTCTTGAAGTATGTGTTCAGCAGTCTGGGGCGCCTGTCCACATGTACAAGTAGTTGAGGTGCCGATCTTGAATTTTGTATACATGTGACTATGGAGTCGATTGTGTCCTGTTCTGAGACGTATAATGATAACTTGTTCATATCTATTCATATTATAAAAGGCATCCTGATTTGGGGCTTGTGGTCCTCTGATTGATTTGATTATCTGTTTCTTATGATGGTATGTAACAGGTGTATCTAGTTGTGTGCCTGTTGAACCTTCCTTTGCCAACTGATCTGCTTTCTCATTTCCTGGTATTCCACAGTGAGATGGGATCCACTGCAGGGCAACCCTGTGGTGCTTGCAGAGTTCAGTCAATAAGGTCTGCAGATGTGGTAATTTTCTGGATTGTAGTGCCTGGAGTACTGATCTTGCATCTGTCAAAAACACTACAGGCTGCGGGCTAAGATTAATGTTCAGCAGTTTTTCTATTGCTAACTTTATTGCTTGTATTTCTGCATCATAATTGTGACAATATTTCCCTGTTGCTATTTTATTCATATCCCTAGTGTTATTTGGGTATTCTATATATGCACCTGCTCCCCCATTTTTTACTGCATTCTGTGCTGATCCATCTGTATACACACGAATCCATAGGTCTTGTGGGTATTCTTCATCCAGGAAACTGAGAGTTATTGTTTTTCGCTGTAGACTATTCTGTTCCTCTTTATCAACTATTCCTTTCACTTCTGTCCGTATTTGAACTGATAATCCAGATTCCTCTGTCCAGGGAGTCTGTTCTGGTATGGGCAGTAGGGGGTTAACAGCTCTTGGCATGTCTGGTGTTTGTCTACTAATACGCTTGGCTTGGTGGATAAAACTGCTTCTCTTAAGTCGTCCCAATGCAAGATTTTGGAATCGGTCCTTCATTGGATGTCTCGGCATGCAAGCAAATTTTTCTGCCTGTATCAGCACCTTTGTGTCCCTCCGTTCTCTCAGTGCTGGTATCCTCCACAATTTCTCCATCTCTAATATTGGTGTTGATTTCATTGCTCCTGTGATGACCCTAAGTGCCTGGTTTTGTACTTTATCCAGTTCTTGAAGTGTGGTGTTTGATGCTGAACACCATGCAGATGATCCATATTCTAAATGTGGGCGTATACTCTGTTGGTAAACTTTACTGAGTATTTTCCCACTCGCACCCCACGTAGTTCCACACAGCTTTCTTAGAATAGCCAATTTTCTCCTTGCTTTTTGGGTTGCCTTATTTATCTGCTGTTTCCAAGATAGTTTGTTATCAAATGTAACTCCGAGATACGTAGCCTGTATGTCTTCTTTCACAGGCTCATTGTTTATATAGATGGCTCCTGCTTTTTGTTTTGGGGAAAGAGTGAAAAGTGTAGTACTGCATTTGTCTGTATTGATGCTGATACACCATCTATTTGTCCATGAATTCAGTGCATTCATAGCTCTTTGTAACAATTTGGAGGCCACTGTTGCATACTCCTCTGTGCACCACATTACCAAGTCATCTGCATACATTGCCACTTTGATACCATGTGGTAGTTCAGTAACTAGGTCATTGATGTAGATCAGAAAAAGTGTTGGAGATAGTACCCCTCCCTGTGGAACGCCCTGGCGCAGTAAGACCTTCTTACTCTTAAGACCATCCAGTTGCACTCTGGCTCTCCTGTTATGCAGGTATGCTTTGACCCATTTGTACATCCTGCCATTTACTCCATAATTTCTCAGTTTCTTCAAAAGCCCTTCCTTCCATACCTTATCAAATGCTTTCTTTAGGTCTATCCATGCTGCTAGTACCAGTTTCTTTTCTTGAAACGCATCCTCAATTTCCTGGGAAAGATAGGTTGCCTGATCTTCGGTAGAGTAACACTGTCTAAAGCCTGCTTGTTGTGGGACAAGGAGATTTTCACTTTCCAGGTACCACTGCAGTCTGAGATTGATTATACGTTCCATTGTTTTACACAAACAGCTTGTAAGGCTGATTGGTCTATAGCTGGATGTCATTGAACCATCTTTTCCTGGCTTTAGTAATGGTATCATAATTGCTTCTCTCCATGCCTGTGGCACTTTACCTGTGATCCAGCAAATGTTGTAGATCTGCAGTAGTTTTGCTTTAGCTGCAGTTCCCAAGTTCTTAATCATTTCATTAGACACTCCATCACTACCTGGTGACTTTTTCATTTTTAATTTGGATATTGCCAGCTCTAGCTCTCTTTGTGTAATGGGTATTTCCATGACTTCATGTGCAGTCTCTTCTTGTCTTGCATTTTGTTGTTTTAGACGGGTCTCTTGACGTTTCTCTAGGCTAATTTCAATATTGTTGTCATTTGCAAAGGAGTCTGCAAAGTGATTTGCTGCATGTTTACCTGTTAGAATGTTTCCATCCTTCTTCAGTGTAATTTTTGTGTTCCCCTCTGTACCCTCATCATTCAGCTGTTTTACAAGCTTCCACACTTTTCTTGTGTCTCGTTCTAGATTCATGTACTCTGTTTTCTCTTTCCAACTTCTCCGTCTGGCTTGTAGTTTAGCCCATTGAAATTTGGCTTTAGCATGCTGATAGTTATTGTGGTGTTCCTGGCAGGGGTTATTTTCTGCTTGTTTTCGAGATGTTTCCATGTCATTGTGCAGTTGCTCTAGTTCACTATTCCAGTATGGTTTGTAGTGTTTCCGTGCCCCTCTGGGTATTGTTTCACTGGCAGCTTGTATTATTAGTCTACTGAATTCATCAACTATTTTGTTGATGTCTCTGTCTGTATTTAGATCTTTAGTCAGTACACTGGTGTAATGTTGATACATTTTCCAGTCTGCCTTTTTGTAATTCCATCTGGAGAGAGTGCTGCTCTCCCTGACGGCCTCATTTTGCACCACTAAAAAGACAGGTCGGTGGTCGCTGCCTCCAAGTTGTTTCCCAACAATACGTGTGATATTCCAATCCAGGTCTGGTGAATGGAAAGCAAGGTCTGGTGTAGATGTGGTATGCCATGATCTGGAATAGAATGTTGGTGGATCTGTTGCCTGGTTTAATAGTATAAGCCCATTGTCATCCTGCCAATTTTCAAGTTCTTCACCTCTCTTGTCCATATCTTCATAGCCCCAGCTCTGTGAATGGCTGTTAAAGTCTCCACATACAATTATTCTTTCTTTTAATGTAATTGTGTCTAGTGCTAGTGGGCGGTCACTCGGACAGTAGTAGTTTAGTAGATGGAAGTCTGTATTTCCTGTCCTGAGGTGCAGTATTTGATATTCCGCCCCATCCATATACACTTCAATCTGACATGCATTAATGTTGTTCCTTACAAGAGTCAGTATTCCGCCCTTTTGTCTGTTTTTCCTGTCAGATCGGTAGCACTGGTATCCCCTAATCTTCAAGGCTATGTCGTTGTTTAGATGGGTTTCCTGCAAACAGCATATGCTTACTTGTTCTTCATGCAGGATATTTTCTAATTCTATCTTTTTACTGTACCCATCTCTTTTGCTGTTGATGCCTTCAGCATTCCAGTGCATTATTTTGAGTGGTCTTATTTTGGGTTGGCCAGTAACTCTATTCTCTCGCCCCCTGACTCCACAGAGCGATTGAGAAGGACATCCAGTAATATAGGTTGGGCCCTTTCGAGGCTGAGGGCCCGGCGCTGCACCTGCCTGAGTGTCCATCACAGGGCGAGTGCCATATCGATTTGCAGTTATAGGCATGCTTCCCATTGGCGTGAGTGCGTGGCATCCTGATTTTTGTAGTGCGCCTTTTGGCTGGTTGCCTCCGACTTCAGCACTTAAAATTGCTAGAGCAGACTGTGGTCTTGCACGGGTGTAGGAAGGCCTGGCCAGTCTTGGTTTTCAGTCCCTGGTGACTGTTAAGCCCCATCCCCACGACAAGGAGCTGGCCTTGATGGAGTCTTCTAGATGTCAAGGTTAACAGGCTCACAAAGAGAGCACAGGTCAGCCCAAGGTTTCTGACATCCCTGTAATAACCACGAGAAACCTATCTCTTTGATCACATCACATGCTAGACACTTCCACATCAGGTCAATGTAAATGCAGTGCAGTCCTTTCAGTAAAAGAGATATGCATTTTTTTTTTTTTTAAGTTAAACCAATTAGCAAGCAATTAAATAGGGCCAATAGTTTAATGTTAGTTTCTCATAGATGCTTGTCACTGAAGTTTTCTGAGAAATAAACTATGTAAACAGTTATTTTTATGTTACATGAAAGTTGATTATAGAAAGTTGTAGCTGAAATTTGAATAAAATTTGTGGTGAGAAATTGAATAATCTTTTATGATATTGAATGTGTTAAATATCAATATTTGAATTGTTTTTTTCTTATAAATATAAATATAAATGTGCAATTTTCATTTTGTGAGATAGTTTAGTGGAGGCTTTTGTGTATTTTTTTGGGGGAGGTTTTGTTTTTTTTGAACAGCTTCTCTTGTGGTTGATTTTTACCAATGTTTGACAATCACATTTAGCCACTGAACGAATAAATTCGGCCCACTGAAGTGTTTCTCTTCAATGTTTTACCATAGAGCAACCTCAAATGACGTTATGCCATTTTTTTATACATGCTCTCCATAATGTGCGATCTCTGGCCAGATGGTCCCAGTCATTTTCACAGATGGAGAAGTCATTCAGAGATGATTTACAAATATATCTCTATTATAGTTTAAATATAGTTCTTATAAATGAATCAACAAAAATACCACTAATACAACAAAAATTAATTAAGTTCAAAGCTTTCACATTCTGTTTTTTTGTGCGCCTTCACAAATTGGAACCTCTCCCATAAAATATCAATTTTAAGAATAAGAATTCCATAGACTCAGCATTTTTATCAATAAATGCTGTAGAATTGTCAAGATTACATCTAAAGTGTTACCCTTCAGCCTAACAAGATCTAAAATACTAATTTAATGCTTTGGAAAACCCACACACAATAAAACTTCTGGTCCTGTGTCATTTATGTTTTTTTGTCTTCCCTTGTGTCTGTTTGTTAATTGTAATTTCATTGGAATGTTACCTTGTTTGCTGAACATTTTGCTGCATCAGAAAGGGATGGCTGCTGTTGTTGTTCTTTTGAGGAAACTGAAGGTTGTACAGATGATGAGGAAACTGATGGTAGTGAAGATGATGCAGTTGTTGAAGATTTCTCATCCATTTGCATGGGTGAGCCAAGAACCTGATGGAAACAAGAACATGGAAATAAAAGTGGAGGGAGCCAGTGGTGGGGAGTGAAGTACACTCCAATGTATGGTGACAGCATTACAAAAAAGGAACAAAACAAAATACAGACATTTTGACCAACGGTCTTCCTCAGAAGACGGGGACAACGACAATAAACGATGAGGCACAAATATCTATTGCTACATGTCAGATGATAAAGTTAGGGAGAGGTGGGATGAGAGATGTCGGATGATAAAGTTAGGGAGAGTAGGGATGAGAGATGGGATAAGAAAGAGATGTGTCACATGTTGGAGGATAGATGAAGTGTAGAGATATGCAATTATAAGTATAGAGGAATAATACAGAACTGAAAAATAAAAAAATTTTTTGTTAAATTTGACTTGGTGGCAGTGGCTGCTCCGGGTAGAGGATCGTTCCCAAATGATTGGTAGAGTCAAGCCACAAGGAAAATCAATCACATGGTAAGATCAAGGGGGTGATAAGTCTGAGGGCAGTCAGGTGAGACCCAGACAAGAGGTTGTAAAAGTGACCAGACACTGCCGCTAAAGCTCGGGGACCATAGGTGATAAGTGGGTAAAAAGAGGAACAGGTGTGAGTAGAAAGATGCATCAGCCAATGGTGGGCGATAGATGAAGCAGTAGTACAATACAATAGCCCGAGGAAGACATGTCAGAGGTGTGTGTGTGGAGGAGAGAGGAGAAAAGAAAGCCAACATCAGATCAGGGGAAGGAAAAGGGAGAGGGGTCAAAGTTAAGTTGCCAGATAAAAAGAACACTGAAGGAGGATAACCCAAGTAGAGATAAATAGGGAAGTTGTGGAAATAAGGTTGAAGAGTAGCTGTAGACAAGTTGCTAATAAACACCAGATTTCTCTGCTGCACCAGAATTTGATATAAATAAAGGTTGAATATATTTGTGATGATTTTACAAGTCAACATTCTTACATAGATTTTATATAAAATAAACAGAAAATGATATTAACCCTCAATAAATACAATAGTAAAAAAATTACCTCATCAAAACACAAATTATTCAAAATTTGACATTTTGCTGTGGGTCAAACATTACCCCTCTCTGTGCACCTTCCTACAACTTTCAGTGGCCTGAGTGTTGGATTTGCTTCTATTGATGTAGGATTTTTCTTTTTCATTTGATGAGATACATTGTTTTTGCGGAAAAATAAAAAATCGCCAATTTTCAAGTAATTGGTCTATTTTCTTTATTTTTTTTTGCTGTGACCAGGGAAATTTTCTTGATCATTGGCAGACATCAAACAACCCTTTGTTACCCAGAAAAAACAAGCAAATAACGCTATGAGGTAACTGAACATATTGATGGACTTACAGCGATCATACCTATAGACATTGTAACATGTCTGGTCCATGAAGTGAAACTCAAGCCATAAATCAACCTAAGCCAGGAATTAAGAGTCCCCGTGTTTTTGCCTAGTGTGAACACATGGCTGGGTGTCAAAAGTTCAGAGAAATTACTATTTTTAGAGCAGCAAATGTTACATTTATGTGGTAGTAATTTTTACTATGGTACTGTAAATGAGAAATCACAGATAGGTATCGTAATCTAGGGTTAAGCAGCTAATCCTATAGAGAGATAAGACTACAACGTTTTGGTAAAAGCCTTCATTGCGTGCAAGATAAAAAAGTGTTTATACTTTATCCAAAAACACGATAGGGAAAGTACTCCTCTAAAACAAATATGAACAAAAAACACTCTCAAGATTGAAAATGGAATTTGAAGGAGCCTCGAGTGTAAAAAGAACATTTTATTTTATATGTTTTCTGCAGCTAGACTCACAGCCTCACAAAATGTTTAATATATTAATTATTATATATTTTATGTTTGTGCTTATCTCTAAACGTTTTTTATTTTGTTTATTTTTCTGTGTACACTTTTAGACATCAATATTAATGAGTTGGAAGAAAGCGATTTTGTTTTATTTCTGAGAAGATAAATTTTAGGAATTTTTTTTTCCATTAAAATTATAGCAATACAAATCCTTCCAACTGACTAACTATAAAAGTGCCCTCTCCTGAATGTGTAAGAAAAAAAAATAGTAACAAAAATACAGAAAAGGTAAAGGAAAAATTAGTCTCATACTGAATGTTACGAAACAAAGAAAAAGGTCAACAAAAACATCATAAAACAAACAAAAAGTTTTAACTGAATGTTATAAAACAAATGAGAACCTATGACTTAATGTAAAGATATAACTACACAACCCTGATTGTCAATTAAAAAAGCAAAAAGTTAGGCATAACTGACCTGCAATTCCAGATCTTTTGGTTTTTTTGGCGGTGTATCATTTTGAAATGGAGAACCGGGTCTTTTGGAAGCAGCATCTATTCCATTATCTTGTGATGATGGGCTGCCCTAGAGAAATAAATAAAACCATCAGTTACAAATGATGTAAAAAAAATATTAAAACATATATATTGCTTATTGGTTATTTAAACAAAAATAATGTGATTCCATTTTCTGGAGTCCACAGGGAGGTTTCTGTAGAACTGGTAAATAAAGACACAGGCCCAAAAGCATTTACCACATGGAGTTCAAGTAAGATTTTTTACATTTAACACCTCACTCAATATGAAAACTTCCTGATTAGTTTACTTAGGACAATATTAAATAATGAAGAGCTTCATTAGTAGTAGTAATCATCATCAAGTACTGTGCTTGCTGGTGTAGGTGATCATGTCTCTCCACAACTTTCAATCTCAACAGTTATTTATCATTTCTGTTGTTCACCTACTGCCAAGCCTTTCTCTTAAGCTGTCTGGTATCTTTTCTCTTTGTTTTTCCTCTATCTCTCTGTCCCTCAATTTTCCCAGTTGTTACAATATATTACAGGTGTTCGTTTCTCATTACATGGGAAAAAAAAAAATGATGATTATTTCTTCCTAAAATTGGATATTATCTCTCTTTTTGCTTTGACCTCTTTCAGAGCGTTTTCATTACTCTTCTTAGCTGTCCATGGTATTCTCAACATTCTTCTGTAAAACCACATTTCTACAGCTTCCAGTGATTTTCTTGTCTGTTGTCCTATTGTCCATGATTCCCATCCATAGGTTAAGACTGGCTCTACATAAAATTTAAGAACTCTTTTTCTTGTTTCTATTATCAAAAAAGGATCTTCCTCATTTTTTTAGAAAGCTGTTTTTGCCTGAGCCATTCTGCATCTCACCTCTGTTGTACATCTACCATCTCAGGTTAACGACATTCCCAGATTTTAAATTCATTTACCTGTTTTAATATTGTTCCACTTGTTTTTATTGTGCATTGCAGTGATGTCTTTTTCTTTGTTACCATTACTTGTCTTTTTGCTATTACGGCGGAGTCCTTTATTTTTGCTTTCCCTCACTATAATGTCTAACATTTCTTTAGTAGTAAACTTTTCTCAAAAACTGTATCTCAAATTAATTCTTCAACTTGGTGCACTTAAACATCACCTTTAATCCACATTTCTCCTTCAACTGTGAGAGATCATCTTCCTGTTCAATCAGGAAAAGGACCACATCAATAATGGTCCTATATGCATGTATAAGATCTACATTTTCATAAACTGATAAAAAAAGGAATCAACTTCTATAAGAGTTAGAATGTTTGTATCAACTTGAATGCATCAAAGAAGAATCATATATGGGTTTATTTTATAAATTATCAACACAACTGAAATAGTGATTAACAGCTGTGAAGTGACACACAGCAAGAAAGAGGCAACAAGAACTATAGTGTTAAAATAAAGGTAATTGATGAATAAAACAATGACAAATAAAGGTAATGGATGAATAAAACAATGGCAAATAAAGGTAAATGGATTAATAAAACAATGACAAATAAAGGTAACTGATGAATAAAACAATGACAAATAAAGGTAATTGATGAATAAAACAATGACAAATAAAGGACACAAATATACAATAAATCGTTATCCTCACCACAACTCTCTCTGACTTGTCATCTTCTCTGCCAACTATACTAATGGCTGCTGACCCACTTGATGACTCTGAGGTGTTCCACTGCATGCTCTCTGCATCTGGCACTGAAGGACCGTTTGCAGTACTCGCAAGATTCTTGTCGTGTGCAGATTCTTGTGATGTCTCATCTTCCTCTACTGCAATCACCGTCTTGACAAGTTGGATGTCCAGTTCTGATGATTTTCCTGCTGCTGCTGATGATGATGAGACGGAGGATCCAGCCAACCCACTATCTGTGCTAGACCTTCTGAAGCTGCCAGATGAGAACTTTCCACTGTCCTGTTTTGGGAGACGAAACGTAAATGTTTATTTAAAATATTGCAAATGAAATTCTAGCTGATGTAGACAGTATTGTCTAAAATACAAAATGATAAAACAAAATGCCTGAATAAAAAAAAAAATGTTATAGTAACAAACGCAGGTATCTCTATTACACACCACTCCTTACTTAACCTATAAAAAAAAAATAAACAAATACATTTTAAAATAATAACAATAACACAACAATAAACAAAATGTACACACTGGTTACCTTCTTTCTTGACCGACCTTGGTTCAAGATGTGCTGTGAAACAAACTGTGTCAAAAATTTTCTGGAATAGAATTAAGAAGGAAAAATAATGTTAATATCCAGAGTGAAACAGCAAGATAAAAACTTAGCTTGTTAAATACAAACAAAGAGAAGAATTAAAAAAAAAAAAAATTTATTATATGACAATCATTCAATCCCCCCCCCACCCAAATTATCAAATTCTGTTTTACATTTTGCCACTACAGGGGTGATTTGATTTAACTCTCCCATTACTGCCAATGGAGAATAAAGTGTTCAGTCTCTATTTTTCTTGGACACATCTAACTTATCTTTTCTTTACCAGTGCTACAAATATAAAATAACAATTAGTGGCTAAATAAAAAATTAATTTCACCTCAACTTAAATTAATTAGGCTCATTGTAATGACCTCATTTTATCTGAGGTTCAGCCTAATTAATTTACATATGGACCTCAATCACATTGTTCTTCAAACATGCAGTTACCCATGTCCAGCAGAATATACAGAGAGATGAGCTGCCCAATATGAATCTAGTCAATAGCAGGAAGTCATCATAAAGGACTCATAATTTGTAAATCAATATTCATTATGCACTCTGGTTGTGACGAAAATTCTGCTAAATAATTGTAAATTATACTTTAAAATAACAATAAGAACTGTTTACATGTCTTCTAACATATTTTAAACATCTATTTTTGAAGAAATTCAAGGCAGTCTACACAGCTCTCAAAACATACAATACTCACTTTCGGACATACTGAATTTCCACTTTCATACCCTCTTTATACAGGTTTATATGCAGGGCTTGTTTATGTACTGCAAAATAAATGAAAGATCAATATGCAGGATAACAAATTGTTACTACTGCTATGTTTTTGCTAGGTTCATTATGGTGTAAGCTTGTTACAAATTGGCAGAAAAGACTTAGTTTGACAAGGCTGCTTTCATAATGACCATCTGTGGGTTTATCCTGATTGCTGTAAAGATGATTCTTTAAAGCAGAATTAGAAAGCTGCCATTCAAAACCATGTTTTTACAAAGGTTTATGTAGTTACTAAAATTATGTTATTTTTCAGGGTCATACACATATATACACAATATTATTTTAATGAAAACATTTTCATTAAAAAACACATCTAAGATCTATTTGCTAAATTTCTGTCACTTAAAAAACCAAACTTCTTATTTCATTGATTTATTGAACTGTAATTCTTCTCCTTTTCTCCATCCCTTAACCCTAGGTTCACTGGGACACTACCACAGACTTCATTAATCATCTCCAATAATCTTTATCCTCATTCATTCTTTAAGACTGCGAAATACAGTCGAACCTGTCTAAGGCGACCATTCACGGGACTTTCAAAAACTGGTCCCATAGGACAGGTGGTCCTGCCTCACAGGTTTCACATAATAAATAGAGCGATAAAAAAAATTTGATCCTAAGCACTATGAAAACTAACCTGCAAATCAGCGTAATCCATGAGTAGAACATAGTGCACATGTCGGTCTACAATAGCCACTGGTTGGACACTTTTCATAAAACACGATAGTTAAACACACAAAAATATTTTGTCGAATCACTGATATTCGTTCTTCCAGCGTTAATGCTTTTGGTTTTACACTTTTGACACTGGCCATTTCCTATATTGTGTGTAACACTTTTAAAATCCACAAAAATAATTCACTGAGATACTGTACATGTACGTGAATACACTCTAAGCGGGCAATAACTAATTCTTTAGTTAATTCCTGTAATTTATACGGGCCACGCAATGGTCTACTCTGGTCTAGACGGAACCGCGAAGTGATGTCACTTCACGAATCATAGATCTGTGTCTGCCGTTTTTCTCACACCAGTATTGACTGATAAACGTAACACGTCCCACTGTAATCTGGGACTCACTAAATACGGGAAAACTTCGACACCTGTAGACACCTGTGTCGATCGTTTATGGCTCCCAGCGAGACGGATAAGGACTGGCTGGTCAGTGTATCGTTATCTCGGATTACTACCCGCGTGTCGTAAACAGGATAAATAACATTGGCGGCGGTTAATTAGCCTGGTCTCTGGTCGCGTCATGCGGTGAGCGCCGTAATCAGTGTTAGCATATAGTAAAAAACTCGGGGAAATTGTAGACCCGGTCCTATAACCAGGGAAACGCTTTAAACAGGTGGTCCTAAGACCAGGTTCGACTGTATAAAGAAATCCAATCTTTGATCTTATCTTCCCATCTGTCTCTTCCTCTTTTCACAGTTCCTTGCAGTAAGGTCTTTGCCAGGTCAGACGATTGCGATATATGACCATTTAATGTTGCATTTCTCCACAATAGTCAATATGTACTCCTGTTGCTTGCTGTATGTTTTTGTTAGCTTATTCATTCCTGATACAATCTAAGTAAGAGACATCCAAAACCTTACTATGAGATCTCATCTCCATAGCTTGTATTTTATTTTGTAGTTCTGCTGTGTGAGATTCCAAGGATTATGAAAAATTAATATAACAAAGGTGCTCAGCAGCCTTATTTTAGAGCTAAGAGTGACCTTTTCAAATTGGTTTTAATCTTGCAAGGGCTGCTGTAATTTGTTCTATTCTAGCTGATATTTCAGGTTTTTGCTTTCATCTTCTTCTTTCCTCTTTTCACTGATGCCTAAAAGGTGTCGTGGTTTATATCATTTGTCGTTCTTGAGTTGCTCGAACTGTCTGAATTAGTGATTGTCCTTTGTTGTTACATGTCTCTGTCACTGCATCTATCCATCTTCTTCTGGGTCTTCCTCTTGGTCTTTTTTCCATGCATTCTCCAGAAGAACGCCCTTGATGGTGATTGGTAAGGATTCATTCTGACCAGGTGACCAAACCATTTAAGTTGTTGTTGTTCTATATATTCTTGGCAGCGTTTTGTTCCTACCATTTTTCTTACGATTTCATTTGGTATTCTATCTCTTCTTGTGTTGTTTGTTACTTTTCTCAAGCATCGCATCTCACATGTATTGATCTTTCTTAAATGTGATTTAGAAAGGGTCCATGTTTGACTTTCATAGCATAAAGTTGGTATGAAAATGCTAGTTATCATTTGTTGTTTAGCTGGCATAGAAATGTTTGGATATCTTAGCAATGGTGAAAGCTGGTATGTGACAGCATTTGCTTTTTGTATTCTCATGTAAATTTCTCTGTCTAGTTTTCCATCTTCTGTGAGCAATGTGCCCAAATACATGAATTCCTTTACTTGTTTTATTGCTTTCATCACAGAAGATTAATCCTAAGTTTTTTAATTTGTCAACTGTTTTTAGTTCTTATTCATTTATTTTGTTTTTTGCAACAATGCCCCAAGAGTAACCAATTTTGCTTTTTTTTTTCTGTAATGATCATCCATACTATAATCAACCAGTGTTTTATCAGCTCATTGTATCAGAGCTGCTAAACCATCGTTGTCATCAGTACACTGTAGATTGTTAATAGTTCTGACATCAATACTGACATCTTTACTTTTATCATACTTTTATGGTCTTCTAAAACATCTATCACGATTCCTTCCAAGAAAATTTGGAATATGTCAGGAGAGAGTAAGCAACAGCCTTGTCGGACTCCAAATATTGTTCTGAACCATATTCCTCTGTGTCTGTTGATTAGTACTGTGCTTGTAGCCTTGTCAATTAAGATGTTTTATACTGCAAGCTATGTTAGCATCAAAGTTGTACATCCGCATCGCTGCCCATATGCATGCAACTCTATAATTATTCTTTTATAAAGTCTATGAACTCATGATGTGGGTCTTGATGCTGAAGCAATTTTTTTGCAGAGAATTCTAAGACTGAAGATCTGTTCTATTGTACTTCAATTTGCACAAAAGCCTGCTTGTTCCTCAAATTTTTGTTATCGTTGTTTAAGTCAGTTGAGTACTATATTTAATATTACTTTGCTTTGGTGGTTGATGAAACTGGTGATCCTAGAGTTGTGACATTAGCCCAGATCTCCTGTATTTGAGACAGTCATATCAAGGACTGGGTCCAAGATAATAGTCATGACTGCCTGCCAGATCTTGTTGCAAATAAAAATGAATTCATTTATGAGAGCTTCCCCTACCAGAAACTGTTCAGCTGAATGTTACCAATTATTAATAATTATATAATGTACAAGACAATTATAAAACGATCGTTATATTTATTTTAGTTAAAAGTAAATGGTGTTGAACACTCAGCGAGGAATAGGGGACGTATAGTGTTAATGCTCATATTTTCTTCCCATGATCGACATCACATTGATGATCACATGCCAGTCTGTCCCATTACCATCCATCAAGGCAATTGCTGTTTACAAAATATATCAATATTCTGCAGTCTTCTCTATTATTGGCTATCATGGAGTAATTTGAGCAGAGTTTTCTGCAGGGGTCAAAGATCAAAGGATTGCCATCTAGAAGAGAGTTAAAAAATAGTAATAATAAAAGGGAGTTAAGTAATAGTAATAATATAAGTGAGTTAAGTAATAGTAATAATATAATAATATAATAATATAAGGGAGTTAGGATATAGAACCACAGCAAAACTATAATGTAAGAACTTACCAATATCTGAGAATGACTGGATATCATATGTGAGATCTACTTTGGTTCCTGGCTCCTGACCTACTAACCCAAAAACCAGACCTATGAACCACTTGCACATGTACTGCCCTTCACTGAGGAAAATACAAGTCCCTTTGCAAATAAAATATTCCAAAACATTTATAATCATTTTCAAAATATGTTAACAACAAAACCTTAATTATTTTCATCAAATTTGTCATTAACCAAAATAAAGGAATAGTTCAAAGTTTATCCCTGAAATAGACAAGAGATTGTTGAAAAAAAAAAAAAAAAAACATTAAATGTCTACAGAAACATTGCAAGAGTACAGATAAGTGATAAAAGTTAGTGGTGAAGTTAGAAGAGTACAATTCCTACAATTACAAAGACAGACAGGTCTTGAAAGTCTTTGCAACTACAGAACAGATAAGGAAAAAAATAAAATAAAATTGAGTACAGAATGAGATGAAATGTTGCTTGCTTGCGTTCACCCGATGACTAAAGGAATATACCTCTTCATCATCTGTCCTTAAAAGGGCATCAAGTAGGCATGTCTGCATTGTGTTGTGGTTTGCAGTATAACTGTGATATTTGCACCTTTCGGTCCAGCACATCCGACTTCAGCGCAGGATAAAATGTTAAATGACAGATGTTTGTTGATTGCCATTGCCATGTAGGAACATAAACAGAAATCATCATCATGATCAACCATCTAGTCCCTGTTCATCATTTAGCTAGACCCTGTTGGAACTTTGCTCCCTGACAGCTACTCTGATGTATCCTTTGTTCTGCGTGAGATGTCCAGCATCCACAGCAGTCAATCCCAGCTCACCTGTAATATTTTGCATTCACCTTCTTCTAGGTTTTCCTCTCTCTCATTAACCTGGAACAATGTCCCCCCATAATTATCCTCCCAAGACCATTATGATGTTTTACATGACCAAAATGTTTTACTTTTCTTTGTGTTTATGCTTTTTATCAGCCAGTTTTCTGAAATTTTAAGTTCTTGCAAAACTGTCATTTTTGGTCTTTTCTCCAGCCACGGTATTCTGTTGGGTTTAAAGGCAACTGTCCACTCTTTATGTGTCCATTAATAGATATATCAATTTTGTATCTATTTGATATGTTTAAATGTCATTACAGTATCTTATTTGAGAATGCTAAACAACAAAACAATTTGACATCGTCTATTACAAAAAGAAAAAAAAATATTAATTATCTTATTTAGGAATGCCATATAGCAAATGATTGATACCATCTATTAAAAGAGAGCAGGTTTTATCTGAATGGATACGAACTAACATGGTCATTCTCCAAATCAGGTGGATGGATAGGACACACATTGTGGAAGCCAACTGAGAGTATTGCGCAACATGCTCTTTGCTGGAATCCCCAAGGAAAAAGACAAAGAGGAAGACCAAAATATTCTTGGAGAAGACAGATGGAAGCAGAGACGTAGATGATGGGGAAGACATGGAATGAACTTAAAAAGAATGGGCAAGAAACAGAGTGGCTTGGAAAGTTTATTGAAGACCTATGCTCCACAGGGAGCTGAAAGGAAGAAGAAATTAGGTGGACACATGTATGTAGTTGTTTGATAGTATGCACCAATTTCCAACCTCTGGTGAAGCTCCCTCTTCAGGGACTGAATTTTGTATTAATACCTGCTTTGTTCTCAGCACAAACTCAGCGTGAGTGAGTCTCCCTCATCACACAGGCAGATATCTTTTAACTTCTGAGGTACTCTCATTTTTATTGCAGAGTCTGAGATCTTGAGTAGAATTTTTTAAAAACAAATTTGCCCAGGGAATGGCCAAACGGAGGAGCTGTGACAGCTCAGTGGTTAGAGAGAACAGGACTGCCAAGAACAAGAGGTTTGGTTCAACCCATCATGGGTGGTATACTGACCACATTACCCCAAAAGTAATGTGTCAAAGGCCTATAAAAAAAATATGTGCTAACACATAATGCCAAGTGATATGACATGATTATTTTCTTTCTTTATTGGTCGACTGGTATACTCTTTTTCTTACTCGTAACTGTCAAAGGTACTTTAATGTGCGCAGATTGTGCATGCAGCAATCTCCTGTTTTTCGTTATCTGAGAGGACTAGACACTACATTTAGGTACTTTAATGTGCGCAGATTGTGCATGCAGCAATCTCCTGTTTTTCGTTATCTGAGAGGACTAGACACTACATTTAGGTACTTTAATGTGCGCAGATTGTGCATGCAGCAATCTCCTGTTTTTCGTTATCTGAGAGGACTAGACACTACATTTAGGTACTTTAATGTGCGCAGATTGTGCATGCAGCAATCTCCTGTTTTTCGTTATCTGAGAGGACTAGACACTACATTTAGGTACTTTAATGTGCGCAGATTGTGCATGCAGCAATCTCCTGTTTTTCATTATCTGAGAGGACTAGACACTACATTTAGGTACTTTAATGTGTGCAGATTGTACATGCAGCAATCTCCTGTTTTTCGTTATCTGAGAGGACTAGACACTACATTTAGGTACTTTAATGTGTGCAGATTGTACATGCAGCAATCTCCTGTTTTTCGTTATCTGAGAGGACTAGACACTACATTTAGCCATACAGAGACCAGTGGATGGAAAAGCAGAGAAAAAAACCACAAATTCAAAAAGAAAAATTTCCACTGCTTGTGGTGAGATTCAAGACCAGGACTTTTAAAATCCAGAGGTAGAAAACTTACCTCTAGACCAATCAGTTACAAGATGCGGATTTGAATCACAGCAAATTATAAAGGTTCTTTTTTTTATATCATCATCAAGTACCAGGCCTACTGGCGTAGGTGATCATGTCTCTCCACAACTTTCGATCTCGACAGTTATTTATCATTTCTGTTGTTGACCTTCTGCCAAGCCATTCTCTTAAGCTGTCTAATATTTTCTCTCTTTGCTTCCCTCTATCTCTTCGTCCCTCAATTTTTCCAGTTGTTACAATATATTCTAGTTGTTCTATTCTCATTACATGGCCAAAAAATGATGATTGTTTCTTCCTAATATTGGAAATTAGCTCTCTTTTTTGCTTTGGCCTCTTTCAGATCATGTTCATTACTCATCTTAGCAGTCCATGGTATTCTCAACATTCTTCTGTAAAACGACATTTCTACAGACTCCAGTGATTTTCTTGTCTGTTGTCCTATTGTCCATGATTCATATCTATATGTTAAGACTGGCTCTACATAACATTTAAGAATTCTTTTTCTTGTTTTTATTTTCAAAAATTGGATTGCATAGTATCTTCCTCATTTTCTGGAAAGCTGCTTTTGCCTGAGCCATTCTGCATCTTATCTCTTTTGTACATCTTCCATCTGAGGTTAACAAAGTTCCCAAAATTAAAAATTTTTTAAAATATAGAACATTTAAAATCTCATATCCGATCATTTCTTTGTGACTGAGCTGAGGTCTTCATTCTACAGCCCTACCAGCAGGCCTAAGAGATCGGATAAATAGCAACATAAATAAAAAAAAATTATTATTACAAATATAAAGGTATCCAATAGAATTATTGCTGCCAGGTAGTGGAGTTTAGGGCCTCCACTTCTATTATTAAAGTGAACATATAATTTGTTTAATTAAGTGTACAAAATTATGAAATAGCAATGCTTTAAAAATTGTAGTGATTTTACCAAAGAATAAAAAGGCATCAAGCAGATGAATAAAAATAAATAGCACAATCTTTATTACAGAATACAACAAATGATCTTACCTTTCATTTATAGGCCCATAAGAAGAAGGCATAATATGTGCTAATTTGATGATTGGATTCCTCTCTAGATTTCCCACTAAGAGGCGGATTTTGGATTCCACATAACCCTTCCTATTTGTATAGAAAGACGAAGATACTTTTGTAATATTACAATTACAGGGACACACTTTTAGCAATATTACAATTACGGGGACACACTTTTAGCAATATTACAATTACAGGGACACACTTTTAGTAATAGTACAATTACGAGGGACACACTTCTAGAATTATTACCATTAAAGGGGGACTTTAGTCGCAATATTACTATTACAGGGACACACTTTTAGCAACATTGCAATTATCAACAAAGCATTCTCGTCATTCTTCTTGACTGTGGCTACAGACAGCAAAGCAGTCAATGTCCTCCTACACATTTTTTCTCTGTTTACACTTTTCTCTAATAAGTTGTCCATGAGACTATTTCTGGACCTCTTCTGAACACATGACCTATCCAGCTTCATGGCCCCCAGTTATCGTTGTACATTTTGCTTTTGGTTGCACATTTTCAGCAGTTCTTGGCCGCTTTATTTGTTTGACCAAAATATTAGGAAAATTTTCATCTGATATGTTTGTCGCTTGAAATGATGACAGTCTTTCCAGATGCTCTCCAGCACGCACGCATGCGCATACACACACAAAAGTACACAGCTTTGAATTTCCTCAGTTTAATTTGTGTTTGGTGTTGTACCTACAGAGTGAATCTCTCAACGATGAGTAGCTATTCTGGCCTTGTTTATTATTTTGCAGCAAAATATTAGGTGTCTACAAACAAACCAATAGGTTAAGTTACTTGAAGCTTTATTAGACTTACTTTCACCTGCAGGAAATTGGAATCAGGCATGACAAGAATAGGAAGAGACAACTAGGGGGTATGTCTTCCACTGAGTGACTAGAGCCATCATTATGCATTTGGATATACTTCCACTATCTGTTAGAAAGACTAGGAAAATTTGGTGCTGCTTCAAGTGCAATTAAGTCAATTCTGCCTCTGATATATAACTAAGTTTAAGTTAATAGTAGTAGTTACTAAACTGGTTTCATCATCAAGTACCGGGCCTAGTGGCGTAGGTGATCATGTCTCTCCACAACTTTCGATCTCGGCAGCTATTTATCATTTCTGTTGTTGACCTTCTGCCAAGCCATTTTCTTAAGCTGTCTGTTATTTTTTCTCTTTGCTTCCCTCTATCTCTTCGTCCCTCAATTTTTCCAGTTGTTACAATATATTCAAGTTGTTCTCTTCTCATTACATGGCCAAAAAATGATGATTGTCTCTTCCTAACATTGGAAATTAGCTCTCTTTTTGCTTTGACCTCTCTCAGAACCTCTTCATTACTCTTCTTAGCTAAAAAAAACTGGTTTACTGAGGACAAAAGCTCAAGTTCACTCCCAATCAATGGCTTCATGGATTCGCTCAGCCTTGATTGGTTATTGATTTTTGTGGGAAGAAAGACTGCACTGGCAAAATGCTGACCATGCTACCTAAAACAATATGTGCAGATGGTCACACAAATACAGGCAAGGGATGTTATGTTTCCTTTATGCAATGGAGCATGATGGGTTTTTTTCTTCTTCTTTCTAGGCTTGTGAAAAAGGCTGCGTAATATTTTAAAAATTTGACTGGGAACAAATATTCTTTGGGTGGAGGCAAAGGCATCTCACAGCAGCAGAATTGGAAGTTGTCAACAATCTATGGTTGACAGCGTGAATCAGAACCATCCTGATCCTATCCCACCTCTCAGTGGTGCCTCTAGAAGCAGACTAACCTGTCTAGTCTGGCCAAGTGAACAGGGATCGAAGAGGGAAGACAACCCAGTTACTCAAAAATAACATGCTGAAATTGATTGTGTTGGACCAAAAGGCACAAATACCACAGTTCTACAGTAAACTACAACACAACGTATCCAAGCCAGCTTAACGTCCTCCTAAGGACTGATGACGAAGAGTAAAATCAATTCCTGTAGTAGTCATGGGGTGAACAACAGAAAAAAAGATATCTTTGAGTTATAAAGTACTTGTTCTATCACCACATTATACTGCTCTTTGTGAGTAGTACCGCTTAATAAATTCAAATAGGAAATTCAAATATAGTATTATTATTATCACCATGTGCAATGAACAAGATTGCCAGTAGTAGTTCAAAAATGTACCATAAGATCACAAAAATGTAAATTCCTGACATGAAGTACTGGCAACACTGAGAAGTGTATGCCGAAATTATGGTAAATTTAAATGATAAAGTAAGAGTCATCATACAATAGCCTCCAGCAGGAAGGTAAAAGAGAGACTGAACCAAGAAGGATAACATAGTGACAGACAATGGAAATAGAGATGAAAAATTATGGGTAAAACTTAGGGCACAGCAAATGATGGTCATGGCCCACATGAAGTGATGGAACTTTTTGCCTCATAAGTCATTGTAAGGCAACTCAGTCACTGACTGCTTTTCCAGTCTGTGACCAAGGAGAAAAGGGAAACAAATGAAAAACATAAACATGAAATCATGTGTCAGATCAGTGGGAACAGTAACCATGACACCACAAAGAAAATAATCAGCCATATTGGTCAGGCTTTCAGTGATAAACACACAACAAACAAACTATTATCAACTGAACTCATTCCTCCCCAACCATGACATGAAACTCACCACTCGAGATAATGGTCTTCCTCCTCTGCACTGGCTTTCAAAACTATATAGTGTCTGATAAGAATAGAGAAAATTAAAGACAAATTAATTACACAAATATTTTACACTAAAAATGTATAATGTTTATATTATAAATTTACCATCTATCTTTTCATGTTTCTCTATCATTCTTTTGAGCTGAAATTCTAGACCCTCCATGCCTGAAGATTTTTGCTATTATGTGTCATATTTTGCACAGGATTTGCATTGTATCTGGTAACATGTCCCTTAGCTGGTTGAGACTTTCAACCTCAGCAAGGGAGTTAATACTAGCTGTTATTACCACTCAACTCAGTGTTCAGAATTACACTCTGGTTCACATTTGAGGGTTTGCTTTGAGATTCTCTTGTCTCTTCTCATCACATAACCACCTTCTTCCTGATGATATTTTTGGATATTTTGTCATTTCTCTTATTTTTGCACTAGTCTTGTCACAATGCTTATGCTCTACTTCAGTCATGTGTGAATTACTTATCCTTGGATAATTTACAGGCAATCATAAAACTTTACAGGATAAACAAACAAAACGTGTGTCAAAAGACTTTAATTTTATAATTTTCAGATCATCATGGTTAAAAGTTAATATTTTCTGTGTCACAAATCTGTGCTTCAATAATTAAATGTCTGAATATGAAAGATATTAGCAACTGATTGATGTCTTCAATGAATATTTCCTCTATATTATTTAGTTATTATATATAATAAGTATATTTAATTAGAATATTAATGAGATTAATCATGTAATGTTAACTTATCATAATCAGAATTTCACATTTACATTCTTGCCATTGGTAAATACAGGATTTCATTATTCTTCTTCTTATATGATCATGGCTCATTCAGACTAGGACTCCGGACTCTTATGAAGACAGCTAGCTGTCTGTTTCAGTGATTCGGTTGCCCAGTAACGTTTCTCTTCCAGGGAGGTGGGGGTGGGCCACATTGTTCTTCTCAGGCCTCTGTACTGTGGGCAATCCTGTAGAACATGTTATCATGTTATCCAGGATAGATTGGCATTGGCTGGTAGTTCCTCAATTGAGTTTGGTGAACATGTGGTTGGATTTCATTCAAGGAGTACATTTATTTTCATCTAAAAATCAGCATCAATCAAGAAACTATTTTATAGTAAATTATAAAATGACAAAAGATCACAATGCAAACAAGCAAAGGCTCAATGGCACACTAAAATGTCACAAAAGCAAAGATGCATCAGCAAAAGAGGGAGGGTCAAGTCAAGACAAAATCATTGAATTGAAGAGAGAAATTCCTAATACCTGTGATGGGATTCTAACCTGGGACCTTTTTGTCCAGAGACCAACATCTTACCCCAAGACCATCCATTTCCACCATTAAATGAACAACAACAATATGGACATGCAATCATTTATATCATGATCTTCTACTGCAAAGATATTTAACTGTTTTAAACCACCTCAATTTCTGTAGATCTAATTAACTTCAATCTTGACAACCACTTTTATATGTAATAAACGTTACCTGAAAACTATACCATTGATAAGACATTCACTTATCACTGATACAAACCAGTCACTTGAGAATATTTTTCTTCTTTCCTTTCTCATTTGCCTTTTAGCATCAAGGGGAGGTATAATTTGTGGTCTTTTGCTTTTCTGTTGGTTTCCCTGCTATTATGTTTCCTAGTGTTTCTGAAACTTCATCAAGCCATCTTTTTTTTTAGCAGTCAGCATTTGGGCTTGGTGTTCTCGCAACGTTTACTGAAGACTCATGTTGTGTTTTGATCTTTTTGTTTTATTACATGTTCAAACCATTTTATTTGTGGTTTCTTCATGTATTCAATGGTGGAAATTACTCCTAATTTTTTTTTTTTCATTTTGTCATTTCTGAACTTTGATTTGCAAACTGAAGCATCAAATAAAATAGACATTAAAATAAAATATTCCTGGACGTACCCTAATTCTGGGGTGTGCATTGAATAAGCTGAAGAATTAATGCTGCAAGTCAAGGGCAATCACCATGAGGTGTTCAGTCAGTTTTTATTGATTTACTTCACCACTGATAAAACAAAAAACTGCAGACTCTACCATGATTTGAACCCTTACCCACCTTATCTGGTGAAAGACAACAGTTCTAATCAATTTGGCCATCCACTCTTCCTACAATAATCTAAAACTTGGACAAAAACTTGGGTTTCAAGACAAACAAAAACAACAATGTTTTCTGGACTGTCACTTCTTGACATGAGCAGAGTGTTTACTTGGCCTTCCTTGACTACAAGTAAAGTTAGACAGACTATGCTACCATAAAGTCAGACACAGTATCCTACCAGCTTCACCTTTATGAAAGAAATTGATCTGGTAAAACAAACACAAACGATACACAGATAAAGGAGGGAAAAAAACTGCTTCAAACAAATCTGAGAGAGCAGTGATCACTTACTTGTATTTGTGGAAGAAATCAGACCTCTCAAACAGCTGACTCCACTCTTCTCTCCCTTCATAGATGTGTGTTACAACATTCAGACCTGTTGAAATCATGACAGACCTGTTGCATATTTAAACTGATATTTTTAACATTCATAAAATAGAGGGTGTCAATGGAAAAAAAAAAGCTGGGAAAGAAGTGTTGGCTCATTCACCTCTGATTTGCACCAGAAATTTACGTTCTTGCATCTTCTTCTTTCTACTCCTCTAGCTGCTGATTAAAGGAGTTATGATTTTTGTTCTTGCATTGTGCTCACATCGCTGCTGATAAGAGCTATATCATCTGCAAAATTCTCTACTTCAGACCCATGTATCCATTCAATGTCTTTATTATCTGCACAGCATTTGGTGTACCTAGTATAATGAACTGTAATACTTCCCTCTCCTGGGGGAGGGGGGGGGGGCGCCTGGATGGTCTAGAATTAAGACTTTGGCCAAAAAAGTCCTGAATTTATTCCCACTATAGGCAGTGGAGATAAAAAAAAAATCAAATCTGTAGATATCTTTCCCTGGTCTCTAGGTAGTGAGATCTGATGTCTAGCCCTCGATGATAATAGTAAGAAACAGCAGGACCTGTGTGCATGTCAAAGAACTCTTGGCAATTTGAAATAGGAAAGAGTAGGCCAAAACTGACTGCTGTACGAGAATCAATATGGAAAAATCTACCTAAAACATTACAAGTCTTGACGATAAAAAAAATGTGAAGTCTGAGAATATCTGCCTGTAAGATGAGGGACATTTGAATACATGGCTGCTGGTATGAAATATAGGAAAAAGTGATACTCAAAATTCAGTCATTCATATGGTTAAAACCTGCATGTTAAGATGTCGATTCACGTCTCACACTTTTTACAAAAACAACAAACTCTCCTATAAACGTACATGTTACAGAACACCCTTCACTTTTTCTGTATTACATAATACCACCATCACCTCATATGAAAATAAAACATACAAAGTATGCTAAAAGGTTAAAAAAAAAAAATAAATAAATAAAAACTTTCAAACACAAAAATGTACACACCTTCAAGCAATTCATCCATGATAATGGTACGTGTGGACTGGGTTACATTGTATGTAGAATTCTGCTGTGGGTATGCTGGTGTGATGATTGGCATGAGATGAAATCGGTCGGAGGCATTCACCTAAAAATAAATTTATTGAACTCCATTATCTTCAGACTGTATTTAAGTGCATAAAATGCACAAATTAATCAATATGGATCAATGGACACAAACAGAGATACGGGTAGAACATTTGTGTGGAAAGTAAAGCAGGAAGAGAAGGATCTGATATAATGTTGAAGACACAGCTCATAACTCATGAACTTCCTCTAATGAGGCTTCACCTTAGGAGACATAGTTGTATGCCCTCTTAAACCACAACAGCTCAAAGCAGGCACTAGTAATACTATCTATCTATCTATTGTCCTTTCGAGCCGAAGATGGCACATAGGGCAGAACCACAATCTCAAAAACAGAAACCTTGCATGCCAAAATGGCACATATTGCAGAGATCCCTGCTTCTAAAGTCTATGGTTGTTTCCATAATAATACTTTTTACAATGGCAGCTTGTCAAGCCATCGATCAACCTCCTTAGTTGCCTCTTACGACATGCCTGGAAGGTTAAAGTGTCACTATTCTTTACTTTCCTCATAATGAGGCCGCGATAACACACAGGAGACTAGTAATACTACGAGAAGTAAATAAGAATTTCCTCTTAACCTTATGATGTTAGTGCCCATATTTTTCAATGATTATGTCACATTTTATGGATGACGTGGTTTTGCTCCATATAAAAAAAAAAAAAAAAACTTCTGGTACCTATTTTCAGAGGCTGTGGTAACCTCAAAGCAATATTGGTTTGAAAAACACTGGTCATATATGAGAACTGAACCCTGAAGTGAATACACTAATCACTCAAAACATCAAGTAGGGCTCATAAATCGTACACTTTAATTGTTACATTTTTTCATTCATGAAGCATCTTCATCAAAGAGTATGAACCAAACTGAAACATAATCTACATACTTAATATGAAAACTCTATGCTTACCCTAGAATCCCAAACTGGATATCCTAGTTTATTTTCTGTGTCAAGTGGTTTCAATAAAACTGGTGAAGGCCAGTCCCTAGTAAAAACAATACAAACACATCGTAAGAATTCTGTTTTTCCTATAATTATTGATAGAATATGTCAAAGCAGGTAGTTTAAATTTACTTAATGTCGGAGAGAATAACTATGAACCAGCACTCTGCATACAGCCACCCACATAAAAAATAAAGAAATGAAAATATACAACTCCTTTAACACCAGCCGAATATAAACATTCCTTGTAAGAGTAAATATGTTATCCTTCATGAATAAAAGACAACATGAAATGAGTTTGTACATTTTTATTTCTCCCAGTGAGTGGCAATGTGCAGATTTTAAGTTGCTCACCCTGTACATTTATAAGTCTGACAAATACTGTACGGCAAAACTAATCCAAAAATGAATAAATTGGAACTATGTTATTTGTTCATGGGTGAGATAAAAGAAATGAAAACCTTTGAGATTAAAATTTCTAAAGTTATCAGAAAGTGTCAGCAAAGGTGTGTCTATCAACAGAAAAAAAACAAGCTCAAAGTTTATGAAGTTAATTAAAAAAAAAAAAGGAATAACTGGTTATTTTTTTTCTTTAAAATATAACATGATTTCAAATCACATTGCAGAACCCTGGGGAACCAAGCAATAATAGCTAAATAAGGTTAAACAAATAAAAAAAATAACACAGTAAAATAGCAAAATGATACGTAGATATACACAAAAGTGCATTTTCTTTAGGTTCGGACCAGATTAGTTTTCAATTTAGAAAATTCTATCAAGTGTCTTTTTCTTTTTACAAATTCACACAATAATATGATCAAATGTGGTACATGTTATACATCACCGGAAATGAAAATGTTTGAAGAAAATAAAAATAGCATAATATTGGTGATATCTGAAGGAAAAAGTATATTTATTATATATAGTATACAAATATTCAAAGGCAGATAATTTTCAATTCAAAATATCATATTTCACGTACTTCTATTTTTTCCTGACTAAAAGCATGTTGCTATCCATTCTTCTTGAAATTATACATAAACTAATCTAAAGTTCTTCAAAATGCACTTTACTTGATGCATTTATGTCCACAAATAATGAAATTAGGCACAAGAAATGGTGCGGCTACGTGGCCAATATTTGTCAGAAAAAAAACACACATTTGCTTTGAAAACACAACCACTATATCTAAAAATACCACATGTTAATCAAAGGAAGTAATTATGAAGCTTCTTCTAGATATTGAATACAAGTATTGGTGAATATTTATACATAATTGTTACTTTACTTTAAAATATTTGAGTTTTGGATTCTTTCAGCTATAAAACATAAGTGACTGTGATGTCAGTGTTACATTGATATTGTGATTAAAGCAAAGGAGTGACCAAGGATTATTACATAACATACACAAATACACAATGTTAGGCCAGTGATCTGATAGCTGCCTATAGCTGACCTCCATTCATGTTAAAAAAATACTTTACTCAGGGTGTTCAGTTAACTTTCAAATTTCACACAGGCTTGAATAAATGGATGATGGATCAAAATATTCAAAGGTATTCATGAGTGGAAAAGAACATCATATAATAGATGAGAGCATATATGTTTAACCAATAAGAATATAATAAGTTAAATAAATAAGAATTCAACCAATAAGAACATAATACATTCAATCAATGCAAGATAAGAACAATCTGTAGATCAACACTTCGAAGGTTGCTGGAATGGGCAGCAGAGCAGATATGGGAATGCTCCGACTGCAGTCTAGACTAAAGCCCAAAATATCTAAATTGATTAACTAATGGTGGAGTCACATCAGGAGCAAATTTATACAGATTGGTTATTGGTTATAAATTTATAGATACTACTGGTAAGGTTGTAATATATAAAACATCACTTTGTGGTAAAACAACTACTCCACAAGTGCTGTACGGTGTCAGATCTCATCAGTCACTGGAGAGGAGTGTGAGAGCTGGTTCATGTTGTAGCAGTAACTGATTGTACTGCCTAATATTTCATTTCCATCAGCTTTTAAATTGAGTTATTTGCAGGTCATCATCATTGCACTCCAAACATGTCCATAGGTGCTCAGATCCCCTCCTCAACAAGTCCCCCAGTGTCTAGCGACCGACAACTCCAGTTCTGTGTTGGTTGATAAGTCTTCTTATACACTCACTAAGTTTTTCATTTCTGGCTGTGCCCATCTTAACTTCCATCTCTTTCATCTAAAGCAGTGACGTGGGGACTCATGGTTGTCAAAGTCCTGTACCATTCCCACATCTCGAAGGACATTGAAGGCATCTGCCTGAACATTTGGTTCAGCTTGCCAACCTGTCTGCATGCTCTCTGTCAGCTTTTATAAGCTCACCTTGAACACAGAACTATGTTTTATCACTCATTTTAACAGACACAGATATACCATCTCACCTAATCGAATCAATAACCACTTAAAAGAAAAACCAAATCATTATAAATTATTATCAGAATGGAAACACAAGACTTACCATTTTGAAAATACTAAAAAGAATCTGTGCACAATAGTTGCTGGGGCAGCCTTGGGGTACAACTGGCATACTCTAGCAACAAGCATGGCCCAAGATACACCACCTAGGTAACCCATAGCATTTGAATATATACCTTTCACTGCAAGAAGAAATATAACAACAATCTGTAAATAAATGAACGCAACCACATCTTATATATATATATATATTTTTTTTGGTCATGCAACCAATACAAACTGCTCAAGGAACAATTAAAAGAATGCATGGATTCAAAGAAACGTAAAACAATTTTTAAACATTTTGATGGCACCAAAATGGACGCTTCTTGCGTCCAAGCCATGTAAACAATGTTGACTTTCCTTGTCTCCAACGGTTTATCTCATTCTATTAGAGAATTTCACGCTATCTGTTACCACAGTGAGAAGGCGGATTTTTTAAAAATCTAAACACGGGTTTGATAATAAATGTGTGTACACAGTTCGTTAACCATCGCTGTAGATCAAGTCTTTATTCGCTGGCTTCGTTAGCAACAATGGAAGCTAATGACCTTACTTGTGCAGCCGGTTGGTTTAGGACAGATTGTACGTTACAGTGTCACTGCTATAACGGCTTAGTTTGTGACAAAACTACAGGGACATGCCCTAACAATGACAGTTGTCAGCACACAATTTTCGGACCCCAGTGTCAGTACTTGGATTTTATTTGCAAATATGCCCAAAAATCTGAACCTACTTTCCTGTTTGATGGCAACGACACCTCATGTAATCCGGACACAGATTCTACATCAGTTGAGGCAACTCTCAATCAATCTTTGCCGTGCTCCTGGTTTAGGATTTATGCGAATGACTTAAAATATCCGGACAGTTTCACGGTAAAACTGAATGGTTCTGCCTCATGTAACAATGTAACAAGGTTTGTAGTTAGTCCGCACGAGATTGATGCCTTCTGCCCTGGGGCTGGTCTGATCAACAAGTTACGGATTTAAAGGGCGATAATTGCATATATCTGCTCCAACTACATTGGCAGTGGTCGGAAACTGGCTCTCAAACAGATCACAAACCAGACCGATTTAATGCACAAAACATTTAATGCTTGTTAAGAGGCCGCAGTTAATAGCAAAACAAAGACCAATCTCTATGACAATGACTGCACACACACACAATGGAGAAGTGGAACCAATTCTGTTCACTGGTATCTGAACTTTGCAACGCCCAGAAGACTCACATCATTCGAATCTATCATCGAGCTAGCACTATGATTCGGGTAAAGAATGCCACTCTAAGGGCTTTCTCTGACAGTGGCGGAGTAGTGTTCCAGTATAATGATATATCCTACCCTAATTTATCTGTGAACACTATTGTAGTCAAAACACAAACGTCAATGGTACACATTAAGATTGAGTTCTCACCTACCATTTCGCAGACCGACAGTGCACTGACGGTATGTGAGGTGCAAACATTTACAGACACCTATTGTCTGGACGAGCATTCTTGTCGTTTTGTGCAGTGTGTAGTGGGTGTAGTAAAGGCTGCAATGTCATCATCGGTACTTGTCACGGCTACTGTTCACATGGGATCTATGGACACGACTGTTCCGGGTCTTGTCTCAGTGTCTGTCCTTTATTTTAGGAAAAATCTGGAAAATGCCTACAATGTAAACATCTTGGCTATACATGTAATGACACTTGTCCAGATGGTAATTTTGGGCTACAGTGCGAACAGATGTGTTCTGATGGCTGTGACATCATATGTACTCTCAAATGTCCGGACAACTGTTTCAACGACACCTGTCAACAGTCGATCGGGAATCTGTACATGCAAGAGAACGTTCTATGGGACAGACTGCACTCTCAAATCTCCGGACAACTGTTTAACGAAATTTGTGATTCCCACGTTCAGAAGAGTCTGCCGACTACAACAAGCACATGGGCACTTTAATGTGTTTCTGTGCTAGACATGGTTCATTTTTTGGTGTTTTTTAGTGAAGCCATGGCTCATATCTTGCTGTGTTTCTGTCCTAGCCATGGCTCATATCTTAGCTTGTGTGTGCTGGCCATGGCTCATATCTTGGTGTGTGTCATGTTAGTCATATCTCATATCTCGGTGTGTCCGTGTTAATCATGTCTCATACCTTTATGTGTGTCTGTGTTTAGTCATATCTCATATCTTAGTGTGTACCTGTGCTAGTCATATGCCATATCTTTGTGTGTGCATGTCTGGGTTAGTGATATCTCATATCTTTGTGTGCATGTTCATGTTAGTCATATCTCATATCTTTGTGTGTGCATGTCTGTGTTTGTCACTTCTCATATCCTTGTGTGTGCATATCTATGTTAGTCATATCTCTTATCTTTGTGTGCATGTCTATGTTAGGTGTCATATCTTTGTGTGTGCATGTCAATGTCAGTTATATCTCATATCTTTATGTGCATGTTTATGTTAGTCATGTGTCATATATCTTGATGTGTGTCAGTGTTAGTCATGCCTCGTATAGCTGTGTGCATGTCTGTATTAGTCACATCTCATATCTTTGTGTGTGCATGTCTGTGTTAGTCACATCTCACTTCTTTGTGTGTCCGTGTCTGTGTTAGTCACCTCTAGTGACTTGGGCAGATGGTGCTCGTAAACCTGGGAGGGCCTACCATCTAAGGGCAGAATCCCCCTACAGAAAAGATCATCTGCTGCCTTGCAGGAAGATTGGGGACAATCAAAGGCTAGGGAAAGCAAACCCGAATAAAATGCTGGCTGAAATCGGATGCACTGGGCCACTGGCGCAGAACACAGTGCAACGTATTAACGGGTGTTCAGTCAAAGTGGATCTGACAGACTCTAATTGTGATGTTCTGTCTGTGGGGGCGATCAACACACTTAGCCTGACAGCTGACTTCATATGAGAGTCTGGAATCCTTACTCTGATTGAGTCCTGAACGCAGAGAGAGAGAGAGAGAGAGAGAGAGAGAGAGAGAGAGAGAGAGAAACATTTTTATTGAATACAATTGATCTCTTTCCAGATTTGAGATTTTTTTTAGGCTGGACAAGCTTAATTTCAGTTTTGGAAAACTACAACACATGCCTCATTGATTTTACAATTTCACGCAATAATATAATTAAATGTGGTACATGAAGCATCACCAGAAAGGAAAATGGTTGCAGAATATGACAATAGCAATATATTGATGATATGTGATTATCTGAAGGAAAAAATATATTATAAACTCTATAAAATATTCAAAGGCAGAACATTTTAAATTCAATATACTGTATTTCATGTACCTCTTTTTTTCCCATGACTAGAAGTGTCATTATCCATTCTTCTTGAAATTTTATACAAAGTAATCCAAAGTTCTTCAAAATACAGTTTAAGTGATGCATTTATGTCCACAAATAATTAAATTATACACTACAGACAAAACTATATGGGCCACTGCAAGAATTACAAAAGACAGTAACATTTATACAGGAAACGACATTGCAGATATAGACAATACTTCAGGCGAACGAAAGATAAATAGATAGATTAAATTATGTGCAAGAAGAGGTGTAATGGGCATGGCTATTATTTGTCAGGAATAAGCACAAATCTTAATTGAAATTTTTTAATGCCCACAAAACATACCATATCCAAGTAGCGACAGGAAGCACTTATAAAACCTCTTCAAGTATTGAATACAATTATTGGTGGTTATAAAACCAAATTTGGTTTTTTAGGAATAAAATATTCAACCAAACCATACCAGTCAGAACTGATGCCTCAGTCAATGGTTCAATAGAGCTTCATTAGTGCACGGATGTGTCAGTTTAAGGCCCGGAATATGTTAAAAAAGATGCAAAGTGAGCGTAAATGCACTGTGCTGTGGTTGATTAATTTTGTTCTTTTTAACTTATAAAAAGACAAACATTACACAAAGTAAAACATCTTTTAACATTTGAAAAACCACACAATGTTGATTACAATAAATGTATTAGTGTTGCTAGATCTGCTGCCAGAAGAAACCTTCCAGACCTAATAGTGGCACTAAGGCTTTAAACCAAATTATACACAGTTCACTTTGGGATGAGCCGTCTTAAAGTTTTAACATATTTTAGTTCAAATGAACATTCACTCTCTTTAGTAGACTCCAGGCAATTCTTATCTTCCATCTTGTAAGAGTTTTTCTTAAAAATGGACTTTAGAGCAATTTGCAGGAGAAAACAGGCTATTAGAGCAACAATCCTTTGCTTTTTTTTTATTAAAATAAATCTATGCATAAAATTTATTCAGAATTGCAAAAATAATACCACATGTATGTGTACATGCCAATTAAATTTACAAAAGTGTACGTTTGAAACATCAACACCGAGGTCATCCAACCATGCTACATGGATATACATAACCAATAAAGACATAGTTTTAACTATTATTTTTTAATGGCAATTGTGATTTAATGCAACAACAAAAAACATATTATGAAACTGAATGAATTGTGATTTGCCAAAAAGAAGGCTAAATAATTGATATCACAGGTTTTTTAAGACTTATATTTCTTTTAAAAAGAAGAAAAAAAAGAAATACTGTATGACAATTTGCACAATCGTTTGTTTGCAAAAATCACACCTCTTCATCATACACCCTTAAAAGGACATTGAATGGGCGTGTCTGTGTCGTGATTTGCAGTGAAACTGCGATATTTGTGCCTTTCAGCCCAACATTTTTAGTCCAGGGTTGTCTTCCCTCCTCGATCCCTACTCCCTTGGCCAGACTAGACAAGTTAGTCTATTTCTGGAGGCACCACAGAGAGGTGGAGCAGGATCTAGATGGTTTTATTTCATCGATCCTGGTGCAAGTCATTAGCTATGAGTCGCTGACAACTTTCAGTTCTGCTGCTGTGAGGTGTCTTTGCCTCCAATTTGCACGTCATAATATGACATGGTTGAGTCCACCATGCTGATTAACTGGTTGTCTGTTCATTCTGAGATGTACTTGTTGTGTCCATTCACTCTGAGGTGTACTGGTTGTGTCTGTTCGCTCAGAGTTATTAAGTTATTTGCGGGTCATCATCATTGCACTACGGACATGTCCACAGGTGCTCAAATCCTCTCCTCAGTATCATCTCTGTCGTATTATAGATCCGTCTGTGTAGATGATTGCATCTTCCTCATTGGTGTTGTCCCAGATGAGACAGTTGACCTCCACATTGACCACAATTGAGTTCTGTTCCCTACATTTCTTGTAGAGTGTGACAATACACGAGAATGTCCCTCTGAATGACATAGGCACTGGTATCCACTCTTCGCCAGTGTTGACATTGATAAGACCACACACCTGTTTGATGACATCTCTGCTCAGCCCACCCATTATTTGAGATGTACTAATTGTGTCTGTTCACTTAGAGATGTATTGATTGTGTCTGTTTATTATGAGTTGTACTGGTTGTGTATGTTCACTATGATATGTACTGGTTATGCCTGTTCACTCAGAAGAGTACTGGTTATGCCTATTAATTCTGAGATGTACTGGTTGCGTTAGTTCTGATGTACTGGTTGAGAGGTATTATGTCTCATAAATAAATGATAGCTGAATTGCTCTAATCCTCAATATTTTATTTCAATGATTCCACACAGATAGGGATGTAATTCGAGGACTGGTGAAGATGATCATCTGTATATATTTCTGAGAGTTTAATTTTTATGTAAAATATTTTAATTTCTAACATTTTATATTTTTTACAGAAAAAAAACTAGCTGTTACCAAAAAAAAAACTAGCTGTTACCAAAATAAACAAATATCTCCATACATTACATCCATCTTTAAGAAAAAATATAACACAGCATTATGTTAATTTAAAACAGGGATAACAATTTCAATTTTAAAAATGTTATTTCACCTTTAGCCCACAATTTAATGGCACGAAGTGTCATACGGAAATTTTCCTGGTTTGGCACAAGGTGTAGAATTTCATCTGTTACACGTATACCTGTGAACAGACACAGCTATTAAACATCAAATATTAAAAATAAAATTGTTTCATTAAAAATGGGGGGGGGGGGGGGGAAGAAGAGGAGGTGTATGTACGTTAAGGATGTCCTGTAGCATACAGCATCACAAAGGAGTTCAGTATTTAACTGCTGAATGTGGTTATAAAAATAATACTTTCTCTATGGTATAATAAATGAAAAATTCTACAAGTGCAAACATTGGGTTGAACACTAGCAACTGGGCTGAAAATGGTCAGAGACTTATAGATGACAGCTTGTGAGATAATTAGTGAACCAAACCTGACCAAAATCTTGCTCCACCCTCCCTATGGTATGCCTGGCAACCAAATGAGTAGGGATTGAAGAGAGAAAGTAATCCAAAAATGCTTCTCTAAAGTTATTGTCTAAAGTACTGGGGCAGAAAAGTGCAGATATTACAGTTCACTGCAAACCACAACAAATCTATGAGGATTGTTCATAAAGTTCTGGGACTATTTAAAAAAATTTTTTTTTACAAAATGGATATAACAAGTAGTTTTTTTTATTCCTTCATCAATTCCTTCAAAATGGTCTCCCTGTGATTGAATACACTTATTCCAGTACTCCTTTCGTATATGAAAAGTGGGGGACTGGTTGGTCTCGAGATAGAGAGGTTGTGGGTTCAAATCCTGGCTGCACCAGTTGGTCTCAGTAGCGAGGCCCGGCTTGAAACATCAATTACTCATGGACGGAAAAAATATGAGTACCTCCGAAGACGGACTTGCAACAGGAGACATATCCAACAAAATAGCCAGAATAGTATTGAACCAACTTGGCGACAGTGACCACAGACCAGTCAAACTTTCAGTGGATCTTGCTCACAAACAGGAGTTGCAAATACCACTTCCCTGCTGGAGCTACAAGAAAGCAGACTGGGAAAATTTTGCCAAGCTCACAGATGCCTACACTGCGTATATCAACACCCATAAAAAGAAAGGCAATAATAGATAGAGATAGTTAACAAAGGGAATCCTGAGAGCTGCTAAAAAAACGAAGAAACTACAAGCCATACTGGAGCAAGGAAATACAAAGACTAGAAGAGGAACTGAACTCTGCCTAAGAACTAGCTGAAACATCACAAAGCACAGAGAGCAACATAGCCTATAAAGCAGCCTCTGCCATATACAGAAAAGAGGTCAAGATATCAGCAAGACAAAACAGAGAGCCTCAATTTAGACAAAAAAAGGACACAAACTCTGGAAACTTGCGAAAGCTCTGAGCGATGAAAACATTTGCCGACCTTCAATAACATTAGCACACAATCAGAACACCCACAGAGGCAAAAGGACAGCAAACATACTTATAAAAACTTACAAAAACATAAGCAGAATAAACATTCCAAAAGACCAACAGAAAGCTGCAAGAAAAGAAAACTGAGATGCAAAGCACATGCTTTAGCACCAGAAGAACACCAGATGACCATCTTTACACCAACAGAACTAGATGTAGCCCTCAAAGGATTGAAGCTCAAGAGTTCCCCTGGAAAAGATGGAATCACCAACGAAATGCTCATAAAACTGGGACAGAAAGCCAAGGGCCAGCTTCTAAAGATAATAAATGCCAGCTGGAAGAGAGGTCAAATGCCAGCAACCAGGAAAGAAGCCATTATGGTGCCCATCCTCAAACATGGAAAAGACCAACTGGACCCAAGTAGCTACAGACCAATTAGCCTACTGAGCTGCCTGAACAAACTCATGGAAAGGCTGGTCAACATAAGACTTATGTGGCATTTGGAGACAAAACAACAAATCATACCACAACAAAGTGGTTTTCGTCAACACAGACCAACTGAATACCTGATCACCTACATCACACAGGAAATAGAAGATGCTCTACAAGAAAAGAAACACACACTGACAGTGAAAATGACGTCATGGGACGCACCAAAATGGCAGCTTATTTATATTCGAGCTATGGACTAAGCAATGTTTACATTGAACACCACGATATATGTTATTGCAGTGAGTTGGCAGATTTTTGAAAATGTTTTCAAGGGTTTGAACATAAGTGTTTGTTCACAGTTCGTTAACCTTCGCTGTAGATAAAGTCGTTAATTCGATGGCTTCGTTTCAGACGTTTGTGACCTTGGTAGCTAAGTACCTAACTTGTGCAAACGGATGGCATTGGCAAGGATCATTTTTAATCTATGAAGTGGGCTCATTTTATGTTTAACCCAAAAGCATATGTGCTTTTTAACCAAAGACATTTTTTTGGGGACTCAATGAAGATATCCCCGATGGAAGAATAAATTGTACTATTAGTCCCATAAATGATTCGCTTCCAGAGGTTTATGATGTAAACAAAGCAGTTTTGTCATTGCAAGTGAATAATGTCCACACCTAAAATTGGTCAGGATTGTGTAGCAGCAGCAGCTTTATAGCGAACAAAGAAAACATCACAGGATTGTGCTGTTCTGAAACAGCTATGCCATGCTACCCTAGAATTGCCTTTAATGGGATTACTGTGACCACAAACCACTCTCCATGTGTGTGCCACATATTTACACCCCAGAAAGAAATACTGAATATAACAACATCATGTGCCGTCTGTGATATTAATGACCACAGACCAGGAGCCTCCAGTAAGATTGATACAACTGTTGCACCAAGCATTTCATCAGCAGAGCCATATCTATGGAATGTTAATCTGACATTGTTCTTGAATGATGTCCAAGTTAATGAGACATCAGAATCGTGTGGCGGCAGCTACAAGAAGGGAGCGGAGAACATCAAGTTCTGCTGCTATAAAGGAGACTTGCCTTGCTATCCCAGAATTGCCTTAAACGGGATCACTGTAGTTGAAAACTTCTCCTCTTGTGTAAACTACACATTCACATCTAAGAGTGAATCAGTGAAGGTCACAAAATCATATTCTCTCTGTGGTTTTACTAACTACAGGTCATGTGGCTTCTGTTGGATTGGAAATGATAACTTACCACCAATGTGTGTCTATATGTTTGGAATTGGAGTCATCAATGATGGCCTAACATCATCAAGTGCTATGACGATCATCATTTTCGGGAGGACGTGAACTCCCATGGTATATGGTGGATAGGCGGCAGGAACCATTGAAGGCTATGTCTGAAAAGTGTTCCTTCTTGCAGTTTCCTCATATTCCAAGTCCGGCTTGTTGCAGGAGCTACTGAGTTAAGTGCTCTGTGCACACCGTGAGCTGTGTGTCTCATCCGTTTTGATCGTGCTTCGATATCCCGCTTGTTTACGATGAATGATGATATCGTATGACAGGGAACAGTTGGCTGTGTTCACTTTCTGCGCGGTTTCGCCTTATATATTTTGGCGTGTGCTGAGACTGCTACGATGGGGACTACAGTTACCTTTCTTTGTTTGTGAGATGAGTTAGTAATTCGGATGATTCCACTGGCACGGGCGGTTGAGCAATTATGGATTTTAATTCGTTTGCTATGATACCGAGGCCTTCCATAACCAATAACAGTAACACTGACAGTGTGGGTGGACATGGAGAAGGCTTTTGATAGGGTATGAAGAGAAGGATTAAAGAACAAGCTTCTCAGACTTGGCATCCAAGGTCGTTTATTAAATTGGATATCTCAATACCCACAAGACATAACGGCCAGAGTACAAGTACATGGATAACTAAGTAAGAAAGCCAAAATCGAACAAGGTGTCCCACAAGGTGGAGTCCTATGCCTAAACTCTTTTTAATTTTCATAAATGTCATCATATTGGACATTCCACCCAGAATACACTCAGCAATGTATGCAGACGACCTGGTGATATGGGCAAGTGAAGAATCTATGTCAGTGGCTAGCTCCAGATTGCAAAATGCCCTAGGAAAACTTGAAAAATGGACAAACACGTGGTTATTAGGAATTATCGACGAACACCTGGTTACTACCAATTAACAGAAAAAAAAACTACATACACAATTTTCAGCCTATCAAGAAACACACCCTCTGCAAAATTGAAAATAAAAGACCATACACTTCCTATTGACCAAAACCCAACATATCTTGGCGTCACCATGGATAGCAGAATGACATGGATAAATCAGATAGATAAAGCAAACAAAAGAGCCAGAAAATGAACAGATATTATAAAGAAATTGGTAGGAACGGACTGGGGAGCAGACAGCAATATCTTGAAACGACTATATGTAGGAAGAGTAAGACCAGTCCTATAGAATGGAGTCACAGCCTGGGCTACAGCTTCCAAATCACAGCGTAGCAAAATTAACAGAACACAAAACCAGGCTGCCTGTATCATCACTGGTGCTATGAAATCTACACCTATCGAGACTCTAGAAACAGTAACTGGTTTACAACTCTTAGAAGACAGATGGAAAACTAAAGTAATGCAACAAGTGGAGAAATATAAAAGGCCCCCTAGCCACCCCATGCACCAAAGAATAACAGGTTTTGGAAAAGGAAGACTAAAGAGGAGCAACTTCGCTGCAATTTCCAAAGAACCGGCAACTAGTGACCCAGTACTGTTCCAAACAATGCCGAAACCCATAAGTCCATCTGATATGACTCCTCATGGGAAACACAAAATACCTGAACTTAAGGGGACATAATAGGAATCATGAAAAAAGGCACCCAAACAGACACAGAGAGAAAACACATAGCAGAAAAACAAACAAACGACAACTACCCACAGGACTCCTGGTCACACAATTACACAGATGGCTCTACTACAAATACCACCAGAAATGGAGGAGTAGGTGTGTTCTTGAACCTGAATAACCAGGAAGAGATCAAGTCAATAGCTAGTGGGAAATTCTCAAAATAACTATAAAGCAGAAACTGAAGCCCTCAAAGACGCTGCAAAACTGGCTATCCAACACAAAAATAACATGCACAAGAAATTGGTGATACTGACTGATGCACTGTCAGTCCCAACAGCTCTAAAAACCCCCAGGAACAGTGAGCTAGATGATTTGAGAACAACCCTAGACCAACTGTGCAATGACTTCCAGAGAGTGGTCATTCAGTGGATACCATCACACTGTAACATAAACGGGACCGAACACGCAGATAAATTAGCTAAAGAGGGATGGAGATTACCACAAGAGAACCATCTGGTCAGCTACGATGAAGCCAAATTCATCCTCAAGGGTCAGGTCCATGAAAAATGGAAACAAGAACACCAAACCCAAAGTATAATGAGAGGGATGGATACCTCCAACTATCAAGGAGGGATCAAGTCATCATATTTCGCCTACGCACTGGCCACAACAGAATGAGAAACCACATGTTCACCAAATTCAAAATTGGAACTACCAGCCAATGCCACTGTACACTGGATAACATGACAACAAAACATGTTCTACAGGATTGCCCCCTAAGTTGGTGACTTTTCAATATTTTCTTCAGAGGCAAAGTCGCCTCCCAGTAGAGGTTGTCAGCGACACACAGCTGATGACTTGCAACAGGATTGGTGAACCAAAACCTACTCCACCTCTCCATGGTACCTCTAGTAACAGTCTAACCTGTCTAGTCTGGCCAAGCAATTAGGGATCGAAGAGGGAAGAAAACTCGGTACTCAAAAATAACATGCAGAAGTCGGATGTATTGGGCCGAAAAGTGCAAATATCACAGTTTTACTGCAAACCACAATGCAGACATGCCCACTTAACGCTCTCTTAAGGGCAGATGAAGAGAAGGTGTATTCCTTTAGTCATTGGGCGAACGCAAGCAAGCAATATTTTCTTCAAATATGGAAACAAGATGTCCCTGATAGCAAAAGTCAGATGAATATGAAGGCTGTGGAAGCAAGAAAATGTGACATTTCATTAAAAAATTCAATTGTTTTGACAGACACATTGTGTGTCAGGGGCCCGCATTACTGTTGTGAAGGATTCATTTACCAGTACAACACTTCTCAGGATGACTGCACACAGTGTTGTGGAGATGTAGAATGGCATAAATGGCTACTTTCACATCCTCTGACTGCTAGACGTCAGTCAAAGGTGAAGGAGATGGATGGTCTGCCAAAGCAGTGGTCACACCCAAATGTAATTGGTCAACTTAAGCAGGACTCACTAAAATGCAAATGTGGAATTTCCTGTTTCAGCACCAGTTTTCCCAAAGCGAAATCAATGCACACTGTTTAAATTGTTCATCCACGATGAAATTAGCAGGAACCTGCAGGAGGTATGTGCTCACTTAGAGGCTTGTGCAGTGTGCATGACTAAGAAAACATTCAAATTTTCATGCACACTCAAGAATGCTTACTACAACTGTATTAGTTTCCTAAAATAAAAATAAAAAATTCAGCCCAGGGACTTTACAAACAACATTTGTACATTCAATTAACATCCTTTCAAAGGTGGGTAATAAAGACAGTAATCAGGTGAACAAAGATGACAAGCACAACAACAATTCACAAACACCATCAAACCCACCACTGGGCTACAGGCAGGGGTTCATGGGCTGCTGGTTCAGCAACCAACCAATCAACTATCTGTGCACAAATAGAAGGCAGTAAAAGAAAAGAGTTAAAGACTAACAGCAGAAGCTGCAAAGAATTGTCTTCTTATGAACATGAATAAAATAAAAGGAGCTGAAAATAAATGACAAAAGCCCACAACAAAAATTAATGGTCATATGACTGAAAAGGTACACAGTTTTTACCTAATTTGGAAACATCAGCATAAAATTAAAAAACATTGTCAGGGTATTTGTCATATAATTGGTAGTATATGGGAAACATGAAAGTAATGAGAATATATAACTTATCATTAAACATCCAATACACCACGAACTAATTAAATGGTCTGGACATATAACACAACTACCAGTAAACAACAACAACTTAAAACAAACACTAGCAACTTCATGCAATAACAAAAGAAGAGGATGATAAGGATCTTAATGCTAAGAAGTCTTCTTCTTAAATGTTCAGTTTCCTATGCTCATCATATTGTACAGAATTAGGTCCTCATTAAATACCCTATAAGTAAAAAAGTCAAGAGCCCCGTCACACCAAGTGGCATATAGGGAATATGGTGTTAATGTCCATATTTTTGGAGCACTGTGATCTGTATTATGCCTGTGCCGCTTTACTTTCCCAGAAAAAAATCTGGCACCCATTTAAGGCTGGGTGAACCTGAAAGCCATCGATCAGGGTCGAACCTGACCTCTTGTCCTTTGCAGTCCAGTTCACTAACCATCGCGCTATTGTGGCTCCCTAAATACCCTATAGTTCATCTGTAAATTGTCTATACCGGGGCCAGAATTTAATTTTTTTGTTGTCTAATAAGTTCACCTGTTTGAAGGGCATGTTCTGAAATCTGTGGACTGGATTGACATGTAGTCATTTGCATTCTGTATAGGTGGGTGTCTAGTCCACAGTGCCCTGATCATGGTCAGAAGATTGTAATCTCTTTGTGCTTTCTCCCGATTCAAGATATGATAATTTGGGAATTTACCATTTGTTTAGTCTGCCATGCATTTATATATATTCCTTCAAGTGTTTCTTTGCTTTCTTTATTGGTTATCGACACCTTCCTTTCAACTCCCTGTGGAGCATAGGTCTGCAACAAACACTTTCCAAGCTGCCCTGTTTCTTCACTCTTTAAAGATCACTTTATTTCTTCCCCATCTTCATCTCTGCTTACACCTATCTTCTTCAAGTATATTTTGGTCTTTCTCTTTGTCTTCTCCCATTGGGATACCAGAAAAGGGCTTGTCGTGTAATACTCTCAGTTGCAGGAGCTACTGAGTTAAGTGCTCTGTGCACACAGTGAGCTGTGTGTCTCATCCGTTTTGATCCTGTTTCGATATCCCGCTTGTTTACGATGAATGATGATATCGTATGACAGGGAACAGTTGGCTGTGTTCACTTTCTGCGCGGTTTCGCCTTATGTCTTTAGGCGTGTGCTGAGACTGCTACAATGGGGACTACAGTTACCTTTCTTTGTTTGGGAGATGTGTTAGTAATTCGGATGATTCCACTGGCACGGGCGGTTGAGCAATTATGGATTTTAATTCGTTTGCAGTGATAACGAGGCCTTCCATAACCAATAACCAATAACTCTCAGTTGGCTTTCACAGTGTGTGTCTATCCACCGCAATTATCTTTGTTGCATCTCTTTGTCCACTGGTATTTGACTGATATCTTGCCCATAGTTCAAAGTTAGTGATTTTGTCCTGCTGCCTCCATCATTTTATTCTGTGCAAGCATTAATCAATGAAGGTATGTACCTTTGTGATTATCATTTTTATTGTTCTCGTGTTTCACAGCCAAACATTAGGGTTGAAAATGTTACTTTTTCATCGATATCCTGTGATAAAATTGCTCTTTATGAGTATCTGCATTTGCTAGATTGTCAGCATCTTCATTTCTGGTGGAACCACAAAGGGGTAGAGAGTTATACTGCATGGGGTCAATGCTAGCAATTCTCTCCTAGACTGAGCAAAGTGATATGGCGAGCTAAAATGGCTTTCTTAAATTTTTTTTTTGTCCAGCTGGAGAATTTAGATTGTGTCCATCCTTGAGGTGCTGTAATACTAGGCTCTCTATATGAACACATCCCACAGCTGAGTGGATTGAAAAAAAAAAAAAAGACTTGCAAAATATCAAACACCACAGAAATTAATTAAATATATTGCATGCAGATCTTTGTCGACACTCCATTTTAGCATGGCTTTATAAGACAAATGTAACCAGACAAGAGAGTAGTGCACGAACACTACTTAATAGAAAATAAACAACACAAAAATTACCATTTAAGCTGCGAACACTCTTCTCATCCAAATTCTTCAACAACGACTCATCTCTGAGATTGATATTTTCTGGAATTGTTGCCAATGCCAGACGTGCAAATACCATATCAAGCTGTTGAGGGGACAAATATATTACAAAATGTTTTTTTTATATTAATATTTTTTTATATAAAACAAGTTACTATAGCACATGATGAATTTCTAAACTCTTTTACTTCATTCTCTAACTGTATGGTTGTTTTATTCTTTTCATTAATACTTTGTAATTCTATCTGTTACATTTGCTGTCATTTCAATTGTATCAATCTATCATTCTATCAGTAATATTTTCTATCCTTTATATTTACACCAACCAGCAATATTATAAGTAGCTTTACTACCCTTTCAATCACATAAATCAGTAACTTAATCTGTAATATTTAAAGCCCTTTCAATTCCACCAATCAGTAACTCAATCTGTAATATTTATTACCCTTTCAATCACACCAATCAGTAATGTTTACTGCCCTTTCAATCACACCCGTGATAGCTCAGTGATTAGTGAACTGGACTACAAAGGACAAGAGGGAGGGTTCGATCCCAACCGACAGCTTCTGGGTTCACCCAGTCTTTAATGGGTACTGGATTTTTTCTGGGAAAGTAAAGCGGCACGGGCATAATACCGACCACATTACCCCAAAAATCATGTGCCGAAGGTCTGTAAAATTTATGGTCACTAATACCATATTCTCTATACGCCACTTGGCGTGAAGGGGGTACTTTACTATTTTTACTTTCAATCACATAAATCGTGCTGAAATCTGATGTGTTGGGCTGAAAGGCGCAAATATCACAATTATACTGCAAACCACAACACAATGCAGACATGCCCATTTAACGTCCTTTTAAGGGCGGATGATGAAGAGGTATACACTTTTAGTCATTGGGCGAACGCAAGCAAACAATTACACCAATCTGTAATATTTACAGCCCTTTCAATTCCACCAATCAGTACTCAATCTGTAATATTTACTGCCCTTTCAATCGCACCAATCAGTAACTCTGTAATATTTACTACCCTTTCTTCAACTGAAAATGTGTAAATGATTTTAAAAGAATATCTTTCTCTTTCTCTGCGATCAAGACTCAATCAGAGTAGGATTCCAGACTCTCTCATGAAGTCTGCTGTCTGTTTAAGCGAATCGATTGCCCCATATAGGTTCTCCTCCAGGGAGGTGGGCGTGGACCACATTGCTCTTCTCAGGTCTGCGTTATGGGGGCAATCCTGTAGAACATGATTTGAGTACTCATATTGTCCAGCGCACAGTAGCATAGGCTGGTAGTACCTATTTTGAATTTTGTGAACATGTGATTTCTCATTCTATTGTAGCCTGTGCGTAGGCGAAGTAGGATGACTTGATCCCTCCTTGATAGTTGGTAGTATCCGTCACTCTCGTTATGCTTTGGATGTTCTCGTTTCCATTTTTCATGGAACTGACCCTTGAGGATGGATTTGGCTTCATCATAACTGAGCGGATGGTTCTCTTGTGGTAATCTCCCTCCCTCCTTAACTAATTTATCTGCGAGTTCGTTCCCGTTTATGTTACAGTGTGAAGGTATCCACTGAATGACTACTCTCTGGAAGTTATTGCATAGTTGGAACAGGGTAGTTCTCAAGTCATCTAGTTCATTGTTCTTGGGGCTTTTTAAAGCTGATAATACTGACAGTGCATCAGTCAGAATCACCAATTTATTGTGCATGTTATTTTTGTGTTGCATAGTCTGTGTTGCAGCACCTCTGATGGCCTCAGCTTCTGCTTTAAAGTTATTTGAGAATTTTCCAGTAGCTATTGACTTGGTGAAATCGTCCTGATTATTCAGTGTCAAGAACACACCTCCCCCTCCATTTCTGGTGGCATTTGTAGCAGAGCCATCATTTCCAAAAAGAATATGGGCACTAACATTATATTTCCTATATACCACTTAAGGCACGATAGGGTTCTTTCTTCATCTTCTTCCCACCATTATCTGTTTAAGCATCCCTGTAATCATGGCTGACACACAGGTGCTTCGTTCTCAAAAGTTCATGGATGCTGATAGTTCATGTACACACATTCCTGATCTGTCTTCACAGTCCGTCCATCCTACTTGTCCAGAGCCTGACCCTTGAATCATCTTAAGCCCAATAACCTACTCTAAAATGTCACCATATCATTCTCAAATGAATGATCAAAGTGAGACTTCAATAAATTTTTCTTGTAAAGCTAGTTACCAGTACAGCTACCTCAATGTTCTTTCATTGTTGTGAACAATGAGTGTTCCTGGGCAGTAAATACACACAAGCTCTTGAAGGTCCAAAGCCTCATATTGTCAAGATGGGCCTTGAAAGCATGGTGTGGGTCTAACACAACTGCTTCCTTGAAAGAGGTAGCAGAAATCTGGCAGAGCAACAGCAACTGCCTCAACCTTTCATTTTTATGCTGCGGCCAGCTTGTCCTTTCAATCGTACCAGCCAGCTTATCCTTTCAATCGTACCAGCCAGCTTGTCCTTTCAATCGTACCAGCCAGCTTGTCCTTTCAATCGTACCAGCCAGCTTGTCCTTTCAATCATACCAGCCAGCTTGTCCTTTCAATCATACCAGCCAGCTTGTCTTTTCAATCATACCAGCCAGCTTGTCCTTTCAATCATACCAGCCAGCTTGTCTTTTCAATCATACCAGCCAGCTTGTCTTTTCAATCATACCAGCCAGCTTGCCCTTTCAATCGTACCAGCCAGCTTGTCCTTTCAATCATACCAGCCAGCTTGTCCTTTCAATCATACCAGCCAGCTTATCCTTTCAATCGTACCAGCCAGCTTGTCCTTTCAATCGTACCAGCCAGCTTGTCCTTTCAATCGTACCAGCCAGCTTGTCTTTTCAATCATACAAGCCAGCTTTTCCTATTTAAATCACACCAGCCAGTTTGTCCCTTCAGTCATACCAGTCAGCTTATCCTTTCAATCATGCAAACCAGCTTGTCCTTCCAAACCAAGATATAATTCTGAATGTTCTTTGCTATCTTTTTAGTCATATAAACCAGTAACTCTGTAATCTTTACAGCCCCTTCTCAGTCAATACCAACCTCAATTCCATCAAATTCAACTTTGATGACTGGTACAAAAGCTTCTTCTACAGCCTGTGTTGAAATAGAAATAAATAGAAACACAGGTATTTTAAAATAAATAATAAAATGATAGTAGAACACAACATGCACATAGAAAATTATAAATAAGAACTGTGTAATAATTTCAAAATAACGGACCCAGATGTCAAGCATTATAACTGAATTAATGGCAAGAAAATGAGGTCAGAATGTAAAAAAGAATTAGAGATATAGAAAAAAATGGATATAAAGTATGTTTGACAAGTGAGATATTGAAGAAGGACATATATTATGTTCTACTCATTTCAGTCTTGTTCAACCTGGGGAGCAGAAATTAGCCAATTGCTGGCCAACAGGCAGGGTTAGTGACATATTGTTGGTCAACGCTTTACTTCACTCTTTGGGCTCTCTCGAAACAGTCTTTTACAGGCCTGTTACCTAAGTGAGCATCAAGGTGATAGTTGCAAGGGTGGCAACTGCTGACATACAGGGTGTCTTACTCGCTACGGAACCTGGAATTTCTTTAATGGGTCATACCACTAAACATTTGCTCCTTCGGAGTATACCAACACCTTTCAACTATCCTTTGTGATCTCAGTGATACTGTACACAAAGTCACAAACAACAACCATATAGTGTAGGCAGATGCAAGGAAGGATGAAGCAACAGAGCTGATGTTGCCAGAGACTCATAGCTGATTGTTTACACCAGGATCAGCAATCCAGAACTATCCAGACTATACTCCACCCCTGTGCGGTGTCTCTGGTAATAGACTTACTAGTCTAGTCTGGCCAAGCGAGTAGGGAGGAACAAGAAGGAAGGCAACCAAGCACTCAAAAATGCCATGCCAAAGACGGACGTGTCGAGCCGAAAGTTGCAAATATCAGTTTTACTGCAAACAGCAACACAACACATTTATGTCCCTATAATGTCCTTGTAAGGGCAGATGATGAAGAGGGATAGCTTGCATCAGGATAGATGAACCAAAACTATCCAGGAGAGCAACTATTACTCTAGTTATTGGGTGAATGCAAGCATTAATATAGGTTGGAACCCTCACCCAGATGACAGAGAGGTCAGGTAGACTATGCTACTTAGTGTTGCAACGGTTAAGCATCATACACACACACACCGCAGACACATTTATTTTTCTTGCATAATGAATATAAAAAGTAAGAAGCGCCAAGTGGCGTTATAGGGAATATGGTGTTAGTGACCATAAATTTTACAGACCTTCAGCACATGATTTTTGGGGTAATGTGGTTGGTAAGCCCATGCCGCTTTACTTTCCCAGAAAAAAAATCCGGTACCCATTTAAGGCTGGGTGAACTCGGAAGCCATCGGTTTGGACGGAACCCTACCTCTTGTCCTTTGTAGTCCAGTTCACTAACCACTGAGCTATCACGGCTCCCTACAATGAATATACTCCTGTTCAAATCTCATTGCATTTTGCTATGGTGTTAGAATTATTGAGGAAGTTTGGTAGTGAGTGAGACGTCCTGTAGAAGACCTTGTACTGCTCTATCTACAAGCATGTTACAATTTCTCCAGCATGAATCTGAAAATCAAGACATCAACTAAGAGCTCATGGCTTTTGCCAGCCTCATAGCATTCATCTCAACTTTATCTTGTTCTCATTTTATCACAGTGACTGTTTTACCCACAAACGATCCATCTATCTTTTGTCTGTCTAAAGTATTGGTATCTGCAATATCTTGTATAAATTGTTACTGTTTTTTGTAGTGGATGGGCAAATAAATGCAGTGCTGCTGTAGAGCTGGTAACAAGGAACCGGTAGTGGGGTGCAACATACACTACTCCAGAATGTAAGAGTGTATGTTACACCCCACCACTGGCCCCCTGTTTTATAGTACAGTCATCTCTCACTACTACGCGGTTCATTAATCGCGGCCTCAGTACATCGCGGATTGTTAAAAAAATTCAAAATTGAGGAATTATGGCGCGAAAGTTGCCCCCACGCCAGCAGAAGGCAGGGAGTGCCCACACATTTCAAAATCCACGTCTCTGATTGGCTGCTAACTCCCGCCATTTGATATCCCTCCCGACTCAGCAATCTCGCAAGCTGATTGGCCTAGACATTTCCCCACCTTTGCTCTCATACCCAGCTAAGATGACCGCGCTCATTCAAATCAATGTTTGAGTTATGCTTAGTCTCGAGGTGTGCTAATTTTTGCTGTTCTCTTGTGTCTTTTGTGCAAAATAGTGCTTGTGACGCCCTTGAAAATGGCTCCTAGACGTCCTCCACCCTCTAAATCCTCTAGTGAACCCAAGAAGAAGAGAAAAATGATGACTGTGAACGAGAAAGTTAATTTATTGGACATGCTTATGGCAGGCCATAGCTATGCGTCTGTTGCATGCCATTACAGATTGAACATTACATCTACGTATGTTACACACACACGTATCATATTTATATCATTTATACATTATTTTATGTACGTTATTTATACTATTAATATTTTATTTACATGTTTGAAACTATTCTTTAATGTTCTAATGATAACATATGCACTTATATGGTTTTATATATACACTTATTGATATTATACATACACAAAAAATGTACGTATGTTAAAAATGAGAGGGTGACACTACTTCGCGGTTTTTCACTTATTGCGGCTGGTTCTGGTCCCTATTAACCGCGCTGACTGAGGGATTACTGTACTTCTACTTATATCCATGGACCAAAGGATTTTCCTTAGTGTACTATAATCAATACAGTCTGAAGTATGTATTCAACACTCTAGGGTGGCCTGAAGTATGTATTCAACACTCTAGGGTGGCTGTACACATGTACATGTGGCTGAGGTGCTGTTCTTGAATTCAACTAACAAATGCTGACCTGAAGGAAAGTTAGAGGTAGCATATTTTACATAAACATAATGCGAACCTCACCCGCAGATCCTTCACTTCAGGTTGTGCCTTCAGCAGCTCAAAGAAAGACTTGAAAAAATCTGATCTTTCAACATGACGTGGGGCAACACATAATGTATCAATGTCAGCACCTATGAAGATGTCACATAAACAAAATTTATAGTTGACCAATGTACATAATATTTATTATATCACATTGAGTGCCGTCTCCGCATCAAAGGTTGGCTACCAATGAGCGCCATTCTGTTCTGTTTCTTGCTTTGATGGTGCAGGTTGTCATAGGCTGACTTGTCCAACTTTTGATGTCTCAAGTCCATGTTTGTCTTGGTCTGCCTCTGCCTCTTTTACCTTGTATTTTCCCTTCCAAAATTACTTTTAGTCGGTTACCATATCTTTTAACATGCCCCAAAAATCGCATCTGCCTTTATTGAATTGCGTTTAGTATTTCTCCTTTCATTTTTAGTCGTTTTGAGAATTTGTTTGGTTTCTTTTCTTTCCATCCAATTCTTCCTATTCTTCTATAAATCTACATATCAAAGGCTACAATTTTCTGTTCTGTTTTCATGTCTGATGTCCATGTTTCTGCACCATACAGGAATGTTGAGAAGATATAACATTTTGCTTTCAGAATTTCTCTCCATGGCTTTCTTTGAAATAGTACGTGATGATGCTCCAATCATTGTGGTTAGCCATATTCATCTTTCGTGTCCTGAATATGTCTCTTGTGTACCACACACTGCTGTTTTCACTTTCTGAGCCGATGATCTTTTCTGATTCTTCCTCTCCTTCTACCATCACAGACTTTGTACTTTGTAGATGGACATTCCAGGTAGGCGCCATTGTTGTAGAAATAGATATTTGAATGTCGAACCACGAACACATGTTGGCCTATCGATGATAGGTAAACACGTCAACACAAGAAGAATAAATAATATTCCACTGAAATAGAGATAAAGTTCACAGTCCATGCACTCATCAAAAGTAAACATAATTGCAACAGGGAAGAGCAGCACATCATTTCACAACTACACCGTCGAGCACATCGTTAAACACGTCAGCAAGAGCAGAGTCAGAAAAACTATCTACACTCAGCCGCCATGACACCTCGAAATGTGTTATTATAAATAATTGTTGAAGAGAGTACACACAGTTAGGGAAATAAAAAAAAGTGAAAAAAAAAAAGCCCTGACCAGTCTACCTCCAAATTTTATGACTTTAGTTCTATGTGGTTAAAGCATCTTACGTCTCTGCAATATTGTACATCATGTAACTACCATTAAATTGTTATAATTATTAAACATTTTGTTAAATAAATTACAATCAACCAGCTTTCATGGCCACTGATTCTTGTCCCCTTTCTTCCTATAAGTAGATGCCACTTGTTGGTTTGATTGGGTAGAGGTAACAGCAAATAAAATCGGCATGAAATGCAACAACTGCGCTAACAGAGTAACTGAGACCATGATAATGAAATACATTTAAAAACTGCCATCACCTCATCATCTATGCCATCACCTCATCATCTAAGAAGTACAGTATCTAACAGACAGTGCGGTGTTGGAGGATTTGTAGCATACCAGCAAGGTAGAGAGGTGGCTAGGAAATATGACAATTGTTGAATTACGGTGTCCAGCATGAGGTTGGAGATAGAAGCAGAATTGGCAGCAATATCATGCTATACAAAACACAAATCACATTATGTTGGTGATGGACACAAAATTAACATGCCCACTATGCAGTGAAATTGAATGCATCTCTTAGATGGCTCACAAATAAGCAAGTTAACCTGGGTATACTGTCTAGAGACAACTAGAGTTCTTGGCAATGAAACCACAGACTCGCTGGAAGTGCGGCCTGACACAGGAGAAAGAGGACATTACTATCTTTGCCCATAATTCTTTATGGGTGAAGGTAAGAATATGGTTGGACAAAGATATATACTTCTAGACTATCAGTTTATGGATGAAAAAGTGATCGGGTCTATCCAGTGTGTCGAGGTGGGAAAAGATGTGTCTACTACAATCAACATATGATAGGGACAATCAGTCGTGGGAAAAGATGTGCCTACTACAATCAATATATGATAGGGACAATCAGTCGTGGGAAAAGATGTGCCTACTACAATCAATATATGACAGGGACAATCAGTCGTGGGAAAAGATGTGCCTACTACAATCAATATATGACAGGGACAATCAGTCGTGGGAAAAGATGTGTCTACTACAATCAACATATGATAGGGACAATCAGTCGTGGGAAAAGATGTGTCTACTACAATCAACATATGATAGGGACAATCAGTCGTGGGAAAAGATGTGTCTACTACAATCAACATATGATAGGGACAATTAGTCGTGGGAAAAGATGTGTCTACTACAATCAACATATTGAGTTATTTGCGGGTCATCATCATTGCACTCCGAACATGTCCATAGGTGCTCAGATCCCCTCCTCAGCAATTCCCTCAGTGTCCAGCGACTGACGACTCCAGTTCTATGTTGGTTGATAAGTCCTCTCACACGGCCACCAAGTTTCTCATTTCTGGCTGTGCCCATCTCAACTCCCATTTCCATCATCCGAAGAAGCGACGTTGATCTGTGTTTGTCGAAGTCCCGTGCTCTTCCCACATCTCGGAGTGCATTGATGATGTCCGCCCGATCCATCGGTTGCCCGTCCTCAACGACAGCGCAGCTAGCCAACCTGTCCGCTCTCTCATTTCCCCGCACTCCCGCATGTCCAGGGACATAGACAAAGGTGACCCTACGTATTTTGGATTTCTGCAACGACTCTACCCATTGCATGTGTACAAAGCCCGCCTCCACTTTTTTTATCATGCTCATCGAATCACTCAGTATACATGCGTGGATGTAGTCTTGTGACTCTAACCATTTGAATGCCTTGGTCACTGCCATCACCTCCATTGTCATGCTACTCGTGGTCATGGCGTATGCACCACTGTCTTCCTTGGCTATTCTGCGTGCCAAACGTGCTGTAAATGCCCATGCACTTCTTTCGTGTCGTCTTACAGATCCGTCTGTATAGATGACTGCATCTTTCTCAACATATGATAGGGACAATCAGTCATGGAAAAAGATGTTGTGTCTACTACAATCAACATATGATAGGGACAATCAGTCATGGGAAAAGATGTTGTGTCTACTACAATCAACATATGATAGGGACAATCAGTCTGAACACATTTTGAGAAATGTAGGGATGAGAAGTGGAACAGGTATGGGGATGACTTAACAGCAATGAAACTGACTCCATGGATAGAACAGAATGGCTTGAATTTACCTCTTCTCCAACTTATCAAATATTGAATTACTTCATGTTTCTGATGTGTGTTAAGATCTCTGTATATTGGACATGCAAATGATTTCCACATTAGTCTTTTAATGAAATTTTCATCATTTTTCTGAGAAACCACATCTTTGAGGCCCTTAATCTTCAGTGTGTTTACTTGCTTACATTTTTTGTGCAGGCTCCACTATTTGTAATATTTATCATCAAGGAGATATGGGTTTACATTTCCATGCACAATAAAACATGTCACAATTTTGTGTTTACATATAATATTTGAACTGTTGCACAAGACGACAACATACAAAATTGTATCTTTTTATGTGGACAGAAAACAAAAGTCTCATTTACTGAGCAGGGTTTTACCTTTTGTATGTACTCCCATTCGATATGAACCAAAGGTGAAAACTTTTCCACCAAATGTGTCTATCAAATTTTCTGGAATGTTGTTCTGAAAAGAAGAAACATAAGAAATATTGGAAGATCTATATCAATTTATATTATCACCCATATTAATTCACTAACTGCAAGGCCTTGAACCACGTGGGGTCTTAAGAGTGTCACAATGTACATGGTTCACCTCAAAAACGAATACACGCCCGCTTCAATCCTCTCTGCTGCTGTTTGTTGAGAACTGATGTCAAGACCTGTCAACTCTGTGATGTTATATTCCCATTTTTGTCTCCTGTCCTCTAAGTTTACTGTGCCCCTTCACAATTTCCTGCAAGATGATTGATTTTGTGAGGCACAGGTTGGGTATATAACCATATCACTTGAGTATGCATTTCTTTATGGTGGTCAGGTTTTCATTGGGATTTATGTGCTAACTGATTCTGGTATGAACATCTTCATTTATGAACATTTATCAGATAGGGTGTGCACAGCTGGCTGTTTTTCTTTAGCATCTCACTTCTATAGCTTCTACTTTTCTCAGTAGTTCTGCTACTATGATCCACATTTGGCAAGCGCAATTAACAAGCATTAAAATGACATCTGTTCTTTGACAAATTTGAATATCAAAAAGCTATTAGTTTTTAGAGTACTGTTACCTCCCTGACTTTTACTTCATGCATGAGCATAACAGCATACATTTTTATAAGTTGAATTTAACTCATAAGATATAGAAATGAAAGACAATGAGTTAAGATTTAATACATCTAATTAACCATGCTTATATTTGTAATAACACAAACAACAATTTTAATAACTCCATTTCTCTTTCTACTGGCCGTAGATTGGATTATGAAAATAACTCAAAACAACAGAAATGGAATCCAGTGGTCCCTGACCAAACAACTTGATGATTTAGACTTTGCTGATGACATAGATCTCCTATCACACAGCCATCAACAGATGCTGTCAACAGATAAAATGAGCATACTTGATGAGAGATCACAACAGCTAGGACTGAAGATTAATAGAGATAAGACCAACATTATGAGAATTAATACAGTTGGCAATAACCAAATAAAACTAGGAGAAATACCTCTATTAGATGTACAATTTTACATATATCTGGGCAGTAATATAGATAAAGAGGGAGGAACAGAAAATGATACCAAAATAAGGATATCAAAAGCAAGAGGAGCTTTCATTGCACTGGGATACATATGGAAATCCAAAGAAATTAGGTTAAATACAAAAATAAAAATTTTCAACTCAAATGTTAAGGCGGTCCTATTATATGGTTGTGAAACATGGAGAACAACAAAATTGACAATCACGAAGATACAGACTTTCATAAAATGATACTTACGCAGAATAAAAGGATGGAAATGGCAGGACAAAATCACTAACATAGAATTATGGAAATGTACCAGTCAAATACCAGTGGATAAAGAGATACAGCGAAGATGATGGCGATGGATAGGACACACACTACGGAAGTCAACTGAGAGTATTACACAACAGGCCCTTTTTTTGGAATCCCCAGAGGAAAAGACAAAAAGGAAGACCAAGGAATTCTTGGAGAAGACAGATAGAAGCAGAGATGAAGATGATGGGGAAGACATGGAATGATCTTAAAAGAATGGCAAAAAACAGAACGACTTGGAAAATGTTGTTGAAGACCTATGCTCCACTGGGAGCTAAAAAGGTAGAAGAAGAATATTTGTAATAAGTAAGTCTCAAGATGCATAAAAATGTGTCAATGAGACCATAAATTTGAAGATATCTAATAGTGCCACTGAAAAGCTAAATGAAAATCGTAACTCGTGGGATTACCGTCCTCAGGATCGTGCCTACTATCAGAAGGCAATGACAAATCACTGACGTGTAATGCCTAGACAATTACACAGCCAAAAAATGCTGGGATAATAGCAACATCCTGTAGAGGATATGCTACTTACTTTATATTTCAATGTTACTGTTGCTAGAATTGACACAAAACATAATTTTGGTACTAAAAGAAGAATACAATTGCTAACATTAACCAAATTCTTACATTTAAATGCAATTAGTACAAAATAAAGGTATCCCATCCCACAGCATTACTGTCACTAGAAAGTGAGTGAAACGTCTCCTCCTCTTTGAAACATCTTCTGGAAGAGCACTTTCCCAGATACTTGTTCATCTCTAACCCAAAGACCTATTTTTGTTCACCAGTTACTACTTTTGGTGATTAATAATACATCATCTTCTTCTTCATGTATCAACCCTGATGGTGAAGGTGATCATTTCTGTTTATTACTTTCTGCTTCTACTATTTTCATAAATTTTATGTTGACTTTTTATCATACCACTCTTCAAACTGTTTGGAATCTTTTCTTATTTACCTTTAAGTTTCTTCTAGCACTTATTCCAGTTGTCATGGTTTGTCACAGCTGTTTCCTTCTCATACATTAACATATGTTGATGATTCCAGTTGATTGCTGATTAAACACATCATTTAATTTCAACAATTCCATCCTTGATTTTAAAGTCAAGAGTTTTGTTAAAATAGCGCCACCAAAATATATCCTGCACTTCCACAGTTACATTTAATTGAGAATCACTTCTAGACATACCTTCTGCCGACTGACATCTTTGATCCATGATCTCATAAGTTCATTCACTTTAGCTAGCACTTCCAGTCTGAAATAAGATAACGGAAAAATGATAACATCAATATTAAACAGTAATCATCTTCTCATAATTCTTGTTAAGAGATTCAATTTCAAAATTATATTTATTCATATATGCTTCAATAAACTTTATGTAGTGTTGTACATACATTATGAAAACCAGCCCAAATAACACTAAGACAAGCATTAGATCTGGAATCCACAGGAAAGTAAGAATAGCGTAAGACACTAAAACATACAGAAAAGAGAAAAGCAGATAAAAGAGAGATAAGAAAATGTAAACATTGAATATATTGTTAGGATCATCATCATTGCACACTGGAAGAATCCATAGGTGCTCTGATATCCCCCTCTAGTAATTCTGAGGAGAATCCAAACCAATGTGCATGAACTCCATAGACTGCTTTGGATCCACGGCGTTTGTGTAGGTTTCTGTGTTGACAATTTTGCCAGAGCAGCGGCCATTTCGATTTTAACTGCCACGGGTTCTTTAATGTGCATGAGTGCACATGTGACATGTTTATTAACGTCATCCAAAAGGACTAGGCATCAGATCTCACTACCTTCTTCAGGGGATTGTAACATCGTAAAGAAACCATAAATTAATTTTTCCTTTTTTGAAAAATCACCGCTTCTTGTGAGCTTTGAACCCAGGTCCTTCCTGTCCTGAGGCCGACGTCACACCTCTAGACTACCCAGCCCGCAAAATTACACATCTTTATATGTCAATGAGATGATCTCATCATTGCGCAGCTCAATTTGAATGCTTATAGTACTACTAATTGAACCCTGAATAGAATTCATCTTTCTCATTCCCTTTCAGTGGAAACATTTTTTTAAGCTTCAGTATGAATGATCAGAATGAACACTTTGTTGGTTGCTGGAACTGAGGCTGCGCAGATATGGGAATGCACCACCTGCAGTGATGCCATTCTATTCTAAAGTCTGAACCTTGAATAAGATTTGTGAATGTCCTATCTGTGGGGACAATGATCAGTTGAGCTTCTGATGAGGAAATCCACCATCTCTATTTGGTTATGTGTATTTTCAAATTTTTCTGTCTAGAGACATTCATACACTAGATCTATTGCTATTTATTCTATCTATTGTTCTGGAATCATTACTGCACTTTCTAATGATTATTATTTATCACTGTAAAAATGTGACGACTCCTTGGGATATTCTTACACTAGATCTATTGGTATTTGAAATACTGTTCTGTGTTAAAAATCTGTTTAGTTTGATCTGAGGTGGATTCATCATTTTCATTCCCTTTCAGTGGAATCAGTGGAAACATTTATTTATTCTATTTATCTATCTATTGACCTTTTGAGCCATAGCCGGTCTATATGGCATAGACCAAAGTACTCTTTCTCTTATCTAAATTTTTATTCTAGCAGTTTTCAATCCATATAAAGATATTTTATCAAATCTCACCATTTGTCTCTGTTATGTGCAAGCAACTCTATCTCATTGAGGGAGCCAATTCCTGCTACTCTTGCCTCTCTGATCAATGTTCTTTTCAGTGTTTGTCTAGGTCGGTCTCTTTTCCTCTTACTTGTTGTTTCCCACATGAGGGTTTGCTTTGTAAATTGGTTATTATCTCTCCTCATCACATGTCCAACATATGACCATCGTCTTTTCTTGATTACTGAAGATAGTGATTGATTGGCAATTTCTTTAATTTCTTCGTTTGTTTTTAATTCGCTCCACGCTATACCAACCATTTTCCTTAGACATTTATTTTCGAATGCGTTCAACTTTGTTTCTATGTATGTATATTCACATGGAGCCACAATAGCTCAGTGGTTAGTGAATGGACTACAAAGGACAAGGGGTAGGGTTCAATCCCAACCGACGGCTTCCAGGTTCACCCAGCCTTTAATGATACCGGATTATTTTCTGGAAAAGTGAAGTGGCATGGGCGTAATACAGACCACATTACCCTAAAAATCATGTGCCGAAGGTCTGTAAAATTTATGGTCACTAACACCATATTCCCTATACGCCACTTGGCGTGTTGGGGGTACTTTACTTTTTTTTATATTCACATGTATACGTGGGTATAGATAGTACGTTTGATTTAAATAGTCTAAGTTTTGTGTTTGTGCTGATGAGTTTTGATTTCCACAACTTTTCAAGGCTTCTGAAAGACATTACTGCTTTAGCTATTCTGATTCTAATTTCTTTACTTGCATCACCTTCCTTTATTTATTGCCACAAGTTTAAACATTAGTAAACACGGTTGTATGTCAATGATGCTTTAGTTGATCTGCTCAATTGTGTCTTTCCAGATAATATAAACATATATAGTCTATTAAACATTCAGAGTGAACAGAAGAGGCTGTATTTTAAAATTTACAAAGTTTAAAATTGAATATTGTACACCAGAAACTCAGATTTATCAATCTTTTTGTTACAAGCATTAACTACTAATCATTCACCCATATAATCAATGCAAAAATTTCAAAATTAGAACTAAAATGCACTTTGTGATGAAAACAAACAACTTTATAAACAAAGAGTTCTTCTAACTGAATTCTAGTCTGTTAAATATTTTATTTATTTATGATACAGTCGTAAGGTTTAAAGTTAACAAAATATTTAATATGGAAGGTTGCCAAACAATAAGGTGAAAAGCAGATGATGATGAAGATTTTCATGTATTATTAATATTAAAGTCAAGCCAGGTGTCATTTAAGCCACACACAATTAGACATTAGCTCACATCTTACCTATGATTTAGTTCAGCTTCACTTTCAAAAACATTATGTGGATGAAGTGTTTCAATAAGCTTTGCTGTCAGTTCAAGATCATACAATTTAGGTTCTGTTGTACTTAATGGTCCAGTTACTCCAAGACACTGGCCTTTAGACCCTCCATAATCAAGAGACATTCTACAAATGGCAAAGAGAAATAAACCTCTCATATTCTTCTTTTGAAGAAAGAGATAAACAAATGTAAATAACCTATATTAAGATTAACAAGTACATACTATAATTTTAAATAAATTGTGAAAATGATAAATATAAAATTCTTCATAAACAAATGTTTTGAGCATTGTTGTTTGACTGCGGCATTATTCTTAAGGCTTACTCAAAATACTCAATTCATATCCATTGTAGAGTCATTAGATAAACCCACACACAGAGTTTGGGGACTGCATTCTGGAAGGTAGTTGCAGACCAAACAACAGAAAATAACTGGCAACCAGGATTACAAATAAACCTGTACCATTGACAAAGTTATGTCATTAGACCAATGTGTCAATGAACTTGAATTTCGAAACAGTCAACAACAGAACTGATTGTAGATAGAAGATTGTGGAAGGACATGATCGCCTACGCCAACCGGTATGGCACATGATGATGATGATGCCAATGAACTTGCTTGGCTCATTACCAACAAGCAAGGACAGGAGTGTACAGCAAAGATTGAGGAGGGTGGAACAATAGGAGTGGCAATTAAACCTTCTGATTTTCATATAATTTGTTCAAAGAACATTTGCATTCAAATTTATAAATCAAATGGTTTTATGATTGATGTATTTGTGCCTTGATGTTGGTGCTACATTGTGAGTACCTTGTGGGAAAGGGGCTATAGTTTTTGTCTCAGAAGGCTCTTATATGGCTCAGTCAACATCCAAAAATGTGATAACTTCAGGAAGTACATTAGCTCTCTCTCATTTCCAGATTTGACGTATATAGTTGAACCTTCTGTGATTGCATTTAAATCATAAAGATAAAACTGCTCATAGAAAGTATGCTGATAGACATATTGCATATACTGGACTGGTGAAGATTCGTGAATGAACCCATGTACCTGATGTGACAAGAACATAAAGAGGAGTCCAGCATACAGACCCTATGTTTTTTATTTTATTTTTTATAAAGGTCTGCTGCACTCTATGACTAGCTGAGATGGTGCAAGTGGTGAACTCCACCTGTCTCTACTATGTAGGTCAATATAATTCTGAAGAGCACCTGTGGTCTATTTCATTAACTTTGCAGTACTGAAAGCAAGCAGAAAGTTTGCCACCAGCTATCTTCTCTGGAACAAACTATTCACAACTCTTTTCAGGTCTAGTGTCAGTCTAACAATTTCTACACTCATGGAAATGCTACAAAAGAGTGAATTAACTGCCAGCACCTGATTAGTAAAGTACTATGTTATAGACTTGAACACTGGGTTTGGCAGTTGGAAAATAGAATAACTGTCCTTAATATCTTCTTCTATGTTCATCCAATGACTTTCCTATTCATGTCTGCCTTTAAAAGACTTCTTTGATACTTGACAATAAGGAACAAAATAGTATACAGCGTAGAACAATCACTCTCAGTTTCTTGGATGAAGACTACCCACAAGATCTGTGGGTTCATGTATACGCAGATGGATTAGCACAAAATGTAGTAAAGAATTGGGAAGCAGAAGTATACATAGAATACCCAAATTATACTAGATATAAGAATGAAATAGTAATATGGGAAATACTGCCACAATTACGACGCAGAAATCCAAGTAGTAAAGTTAGCAATAGAAAAACTGCTGAACAAAAATCTTGGCTCACAGACTAGTGTTTCTAACAGATGCAAGATCAGCACTCGAGGGACTACAATTCACAAAATTACCACATCTACGGACCTTATTTGACTGAACTCCACAAGCAATACACAAGGTCACCATGCAATGGATCCCATCTCACTGTGGAATGCCAGGAAACAAAGCAGAACTGGCAAAGAAGGGCAAATCAGGCAAACAACCAGATGTACCAGTTAAATACCATCAGAAGAAACAGATAATCAAATCAATCAGAACAGACCACACACTTCAATTCAAGTTACCTATCTAATATGAATAAATGGGAACAAGATATTATTATACACCTCGTAGCAGGACACAATTGACTTCATCACCACATGTACATGTGGGCAGGTGTCCCAGATTGTTGAAAACATACTTCAAGACTGTATTGAATGTAGTACACTTAGGAAAACCCATTGATTCATAGATATGACACTACAGAAAAAACTAGATGGGCCTCTGCAAGAATTACAAAAATCAGTAACATTTATACAAGAAATAAGATTACAGACATAGACAATACTTCAGGCAAATGAAAGATTGAAAGAAGCCTTCTTTGGTTTCCTGCATAGTTGCTCCCATCTGGTATCTCCCACCTTGACATAATATTCAAGCAAATTGTTCATGGTTGCAGATCCAAAGTAATTTTTAAAATATTTTTTTCAACCAGTGTCCATAAGGGTATTCAGAATGTCAAAGCGGCCCATTGCTTTTCTGCACTCAACATCAGCCAAATTGGCAGCCTGCTCATTACCTCTTACATCCACATGTAGAAGAGGAGGAAGAAAAGGATAGAGAGAGTGAAGGAGAAAGGAGAAAATAGGGGACAGGTCAGAAACAACGATCTAGAAATGAGGGGGCGAATAGGCGAGACAAAATGGGTAAAGATAGGTCAAGGAAAAACACATAAAGAAGAAGACACAATAGAGAGGATGGGTCAGGAGAAACATGTGCGGAGTATCAAGGCCATCTTTAAGAAGTGAACGAACAAAGAGATGCGTAGGTGGAAAAGGAGAGAATTAAATAAACAGAGGCCAGGTCCAAAAGTAGAACAATGTCAAGGGAACCAGACAGACAGACAGACGCGGGGGTGTACAAATAAATCGAATTCACGTGCAAAATATTAGGGGCATGCCTTTTAGTAGGTGTCCGGATGTGCGTGGGAGGAAAGAGATTTTCATTGGCTGACAAAAGCCGAATTTAAGGGAAGACACATAAGATAGGGAGGTTAGTCAGGAATGGTTAGTCATTGATTATTAGTCAGATTGAGAGAAGTTATTCATAGGGCACACACGCTTCTTAGCAGCCAGTCGGGCCATAGAGAGGCTAACACCAACTAATAGAATTAGCAGTGATATAGCATAGTTGTGAGTAGAATGGTCAAGACCTATCATGATCAACAGGCAGACGACAGAATAGACCGATAGATTGTAATTAGCGTAAGTGAGGCGCTCGATGGGAGCGTCTCAATTTAATTTAGTGCCTAGAGTGTGATGCAAGTGTGGCCCTGACATTTACATATGTAACGAGATTTTGAAGTGGCATGAATAAAAGCCAGCTAATTTACCATCAAAAGGTGTTGTTCTGTGTTATACAGTTTCATTATCTAGCCTAAGTGTCACGAACCAGTCCACCAGTAAAGTTGTCGCGGAACACAACGCAACGGTCATCTTAATGGACCAGAAGTACTACCAGACCGAGCAAGGGTCAAGCTAATAAGAATCAAATAGTCCGGGGATGTGTATGTGACCTGATTACAAACATGAGCCTAACGCCGGGGGGCAGGAACACAGCAATAGCATTCCAGAGAGGTCACACTAACATGATCTCAAGCTAACAGCTGATGAGTAGACGCCACAGACAACAGCTGATCGAATAAACAACAACCAGCGGACGATCTGTTCAAAGACTCGTGCAAAGAATCGCTCCTAAAATCTCAAAGCAAAGTTCAATATCACCGGCTACATTGGTGCTGGTACACAAGTAACGTTCTTTTTAAAAGTCTCTCCCCGCTACACACATGCTCTGGCATAAAAATAAAGCAGGCTTTTGTCAAAATAGACCTCCACAGAGACTCTAACCACTGCCACCAAGCCTAGCCCGGAGTGGTCTTTCAGAGCATGCTAAGTGAGTCACCGAGGAAACACACGTGTATAAGTTTGTGTCTCAAATATATGTCCATATAATCCATGTCAATACTTTAGTGACAGTCATAATTTTTATAGTCAAGCTACTTATAGTCAACACAAAAGCATAATTTTTTCCTTCACAGTTCTATTCCATCATGAGCAGTGAAATCCAACGAACTCTGCACATGCAGTATAACAAACTCACATATGTAGATAATTGTATCACTCTCAGAAGAGTTCTCAAAAATCAAGAACTGTACTTTTGTCTCAACAACCAAATGGTTTTGTTGTCTACACTCTCTGTCTATTGTGATGACTACGGGGAAAGGGTATATTAACATTGATGATACTTGTAACTAATTTTCCAAGGTTCTATATGCTAAATTAAACACACCTGTTAAACAACATCAATAGCATAACCCATCCATGATTTTCCTAATTTTAGCCTGCTGCCTTTTGTACTCATAAATTCACAATACAGCAGATTATGTGGGTCTGCACCAATTCAAAGGTAGATACATTGCTCAGCAAAGTCTTATTCTGTAAGCCATGGTGAGAAAATGAGGTGGTAATTAATCGCCACACAGTCAGTATCTATTGTGCATCCAAGGGTGATTAGCATTGCCTCATTTTGTATCCTTTGAAGTCATTCAATATGCCTTTTGCTGAAAGTTAGGATCGTCAGTGCATACTCAATCACACACAGGATCAGGCCCTGGTATAATAGAACAAGTGGATGTTGCTCAATTTGTGCTGCCACCTCGACCCTCAATGCATATAGGCCCTTTCTGGCTTTCAATACTATCTGGTTTACATGCTCTGTAAAAGCAAGGCATTGCTAAAACCACACTCTGAGGTATCTCATGACATGAGTTATCTCCACAATCTCTGAACACAGACTCACATTAAGCGTTGATTTGTTGACTTTGTCGTTATTCAAAGAGTACTATATTACCATTGCCTTCATTGGGTTAACAAGTGCTCCTGCTTCAACATGTTTATATGACCAAGCTCTGAACATCTCCTGCAACACTCTCTCTTGCCTCTGCCCCGGCGATATACCAAAACATCACCAGCTTAAAATAATTCCTGTCCTGTCTTAAAATGTGCTCGCCAGTGATGCTTATTGTGCATAGTGCATGTGTTGAACAGGTGTATGGTCATTACAGCTTCAACTCTTGGGTGGAATCCATGGGCTTGGCAGTCTGTGGTTAGGGAACAGGCAAATAATTGCAATGCTGCGGTAAAGCTGGTAGCAGTCTGTGGTTACTATAGCTTCCCTTCTTTGTGTGGGGGTTCTTTGTAATAATATACATCAAAAGTGACTCTATAAAGGTGAGTATTGCAGTAGCCCCTGCAGTGACAAGGTATGTTGACAGAAAAGGCCTTGTAATTGTACTACCAGTTAGGAAGGATAAGCTCCTTACTTCTTCAGTCAAATTCAAGAAATAAAACAAAAACAATTTCTGCCTGATAATAAATGAGTGATTATCAAAATAATATATATTTAAATATCTGAAACTGAAAGTAAAACTGCAAGCATATTCTATATCTATCTATTGGGGATTGTCCTTTTGAGCTGAAGACGGCACATAGGGCAGAACCACAATTTCAAAAACAGAAACCTTACTTACGTGCCAAAATGGCACATATTGCAGAAATCACTGCTTCTTAAATCTATGGCTCTGTTTCCATAACAATACTTTTTACAATGACAGCTTGTCAGGCCATCGATCAACCTCCTTAGTCGCCTCTTACGACATGCTTGGAAGGTCACAGTGTCACTATTCTTTACTCCCCTCATCTCCAGTTAACACACGGGAAGCAAGCATATTAAATGACATAAATTATTAAAAGTATCAATTATGAATATAAATTAAATTATTAATATTATTAGTCACACAGTTACAGATGATACTATACTCCTGCACTGACTGTAATACAGTCTTTGAGTCTAGTCTCTTGTCACAAGTAACAATTGTGAATAAGATATTTATGTCACAGTTTCATCATTATTTCTATTCTCAGCCATTTATCATTCTTCTTCTTCTTCTTCTTTCCTTCCTCATCTGCCTTTCAGCGTCGAGGGGAGATATAATTTGCGGTCTTTTGCTCTTATGTTCGCCTCTGCTGCTGTTATGTTTCCTAGTGCTTCTAATATTCCATCGATCCATCTTTTTCGTGGTCGACCCTTGGGTCTGTTGTTCTCACAACGTTTGTTGAAGGCTCGTTGTGTTGTGTTTTGTTCTTTCTGCCTTGTCACGTGGCCGAACCATTTTATCTGTTGTTTCCTTATATATTCTATGGCTGGGGCTATTCCTAGCTTTTTTCTCAGTTCTACATTTCTGATCTTATCTCTCAGACTGTTTCCTGTCATTCGTCTAACACATTTCATCTCTGTAGAGGTTATTTTTCTTATTGTTCTTGCATCTAGAGTCCAGGTCTGGCATTGGTAGCACAACGTTGGAATGAAGATTGTATTGTATAGTGCTCGTTTTGCCTCCAGAGTTATTTCCTTGTTGGACAATAGTGGTGATAACTGTCCGATGATTTGACAAGCTTTGTTGCATCTTGATTCTATCTCTGCTGTTTGGGAATTGTCGTTTGTCATTAGACTTCCTAGGTATTTGAATTCCTCTACTTGTTTTAGTTGTCTGCCTTCTATAGTTATGTTGATGTTCTGTTTATTTTTGGCGACATTCATGACTTCTGTTTTGTTGATGTTGATTTTCATGTTGTATTTTGTTCCTAAGATGTTGAGTTTGTTTAAGTGTTCTTGTAGGTCTTCTATTGTTTCATGTATTAGTGCCTGGTCGTCTGCAAATAGAAGCTCGTTGATCTCCTCTGTCTCTGATGGGTTGGCTAGCTTGCATATATGGTCCATGTATGTAATAAACAGTAGGGGGGATAGTACGCACCCCTGTCTTACACCTGATCTAACTTCGAAGTGGTCTGTGTAGCCTGTTGCTGTTCTGACCCTGCAGCTGCTGTTGGCGTAGAGACTTTTAATAATGTTGGTTAGATGTTGGCTTACTCCGTATTTTGTTAGTATCTCCCACAGTTGTTCTCTGTTTACTCTGTCGAATGCTTTTTCCTGGTCAATGAAGGCTATGTATAAGTTTTGGTTGTGTTCTGTCGTTTTTTCTGCAAGCTGTTTTAGTGTGAATAGTGCGTCGGTACATCCTCTGTTTTTTCGGAACCCCATTTGAGAATCGCTTAACTGTAGTTCTATTATTGGTCTCAGTCTTTTTTCCAAGATTTTGGCGTATAGCTTTCCTACATGGCTGAGCAGAGATATACCTCTATATTGATTGCAGTCTCTTTTGCTACCTTTCTTTTTCCATATTGGTATGATGATTGCCTGTTGCCAGTCTTCTGGGGCTTGTTGTTGGTGCCATGCTGCATTAAATATTCTGTGCAGCCATTGCATTCCTGTTTCTCCCGCTGCTGCTATTATTTCTATTGGAATGTTATCTATCCCTGGTGCTTTGTTTCTTGGTGCATATTTGATTACTTCTTCTATTTCCTCTTTCATGATGTTGGGTTCAGTATTTGTGAGTTCTAGTGTGGTTTTTGTTGTCTTGTTGGTAGTTGGTATGTTTAACAGGTCTTCAAAATATTCTTTCCATCTCTGTTGCATACATTGGTTGTTTGATATTGGTTGTCCGTCTTTGTCATTTATCAGCTCAGTAGGATCATGGTTTTCTTTTCTCGCTCTTGTGGCTTTTACTGCTTTGTAGAAATCTCTTGTGGTTGTCTTGAAGTCCCTGCTCATGTTTTGTCCGAATTCTGTCCAATTCCTTTGCTTAGCTTCTTTGATCAGCATTTTAACTCTTTTTCGAACTAAGGCATATCTTTCATATTTTTCTTGGTTCTTGTTCTCCCTCCAATTTTTAAACAGTTTCTTCTTTTCTTTAATTGCTTCTCTGATTGTTTCGTTCCACCACGGGGTGCTCTTTTTCCCTTCTCTTGTTCTTAGCTTCGTTCCACAAACTGTTTTAGAGATGTTAGTTACTGTTTCCTTAAATTGTTTCCACTCTTCTTCTACTGTGCCTACTTCGTTAGGGAGTTTCTTGAATTCCTCTCTGAGTTTTTCTTCTAGGGTTTTCCTTGTTTCTTGATCGTTTAATTGTTTTATTTTTATTGTCTGTTCTTTTCGCTTCTTTTGTTTGTTTTCGTGTTTTCTCTTTATTTTTGGCTGTCTTAGTGTGATCATAACCATCTTGTGATCCGTGTCGTCTGTAATATTTGGGATTGCTCTACTGTCGGTTACTCTTTCTTGTTCTCTTTTCTTGTTAGTATAAAATCTATCTGGCTTCTGCATGTTGTGTCATTCCATTTGTACCAGGTGTATACTTGCGACTCTCTGTGTTTGAAGAATGTGTTGGTGATAAATAAATTGTTTTGATTGCATAGTTCCAGCAGTCTGCTTCCGTTTTCGTTTATTTCAGCTGTTTTATCGCCAAAGGGTCCTAAGATTTATCATTCATTGATTCAATTCATTGCTTCTCTATGTGTTACATAATCAAAAAATCATAATACAATATAAATTTAATAAATCAATTACACAATATAATTAATATGATGAATATGACTCAATGAAATTATCCCCTGAATTAAAATGTAACACTGTAAATTGAATAATAATATATAATATTGATTGTTTGTCAAGATTTTAAATAAAGTAAAAGATTGATTTTATGAAACGCCGTCGTGTGTATGATGGATTTGAAGTATCTATTTGTACTGTAGTAGTAAACTAAGAAAGTAGTGTAGTGTACACTAAAAAATACTACTAAACTACTATGTTATGTTTAACTATGTTACTATGTCACATGTGATGTGAATGTTGTATGTATGATGATGAGATGTGGTGGACTTAACATAGCTCTTCAATTTATCGAGTACTTCATTCAGTACTCAGTCAGTACCGACCGTGGTAAAGTTATAAATTATTATATTATAAAAAAAAAAAAAAAAAACAAGCTGCAAGCTCCGTTTATTTATAAAATTATTATTTATTTTATTGCTTGCCTGCCTTCTCTTCAGTTTCGGTTTCGTCGGCTTCGCTTTACTTTACCGACTCTTTGTACTTTGAAGGAAACGCTACAGTCGGTGCATCCAGTTACTGATGACAGTGAAACTATAATGCCATGAGTTATAGCTGAAGCGTTCACACTATTCACAGTTTTAAAAAAAAATTATTATGTTAACAATTTCAAAAACGTCGATTGTAATTCATGACAACAACTGTGGGGTACGGCACTATGGCGGGTCCGACTCGTTTCCCAGAGATCCGCAATTCACACTCGCTTACAATTTTAATAATCAATATTAATATCAAATAAGAAAACTAGTTATTGACATTTTGAACAGAAAAAATATACGTATATTAACTCTTTAGTAAAATATCATTAAACAATTTATTAAAAATTATTGTTAAAATATGTTTATTGTTAAGTTTGTAAACGAGTAGGTTTTTATTCCATCACATGATTCATGTTTTTATTTTTGTACTTTCGTTTTTGTGTTTGGAAACTGACTAGAAACATTTCGAGACAGTTTGTTTAGACAAATTGCAGTCAGAAACACAACTCATAAGCTGCTCTTATATAAATAAATCGCACGAAAAGTTATAAGAATAGCATTATTTATGAGAGGAAGCGTTTTTGAATCAAAATGGAACAAGAAGTGCAAAAGAAAGTGCTTCCCAAATTGAAATTTTATAGAGAAGAATATAAATAAACTACTGCTCACGTCTGACTACTCATTGACTCTAAGTCTAAGCTAGAGTCTAGCAGTCGCAGCAATTACAATATTGAAAGCATCATGCATGCATTTATGAATCGAAGCACCCAACCAGTCAACTGTAGTTAATAGCAATTATTATTAAAAGAATAAGTAATAGTATAGAAAATGAATAGTGAACGAATTATGATGTGAATCATGTTTATTGAATTTGTTATAGTCTTGAGATAGGGCCGAGTTTGAATGATAGAATGATTTATTAAGAATGTAGGCTTATCCTACTGAAAGTCTCTTTTTAAACTGAAGAAACACAACACTTTAAAAAATAAAACAATAATAAGGAGAGCTATGTCGCTGCAACAATTTGGTCGTGGTCTGTTAAATTCTATGTACAACATACTTGTGCTTGTCTATGGTGCTCTAATATGGCCTATAAGAAAGCTAAAAACCTCATTCATATTTATAGTGGACTATATGTTTAATACAACCATCTCCACGATACAGAAACTCGTGTTTACATGGTCTATCTTATTCGTGCTAGCTGTTGTTTCATTAATTTTGTATGCAACATTTTACTCAGTTTATGTTCCTACTGCTGAAATCTCCAGACCAGTTTATTTGGCTTTCAGGTGAGAGTTTTGAAAATCATAATCATACCCCCGCTCCCTTTGCCTGTAATGGCAAAAAAACAAAAGTGGATTAATTATATAAATATAGGCTTCTAACCTTTAGGGACAAAGCAAAGAAATGCATATAAATGCAAAGCTGCAGTAAAGCTAATAAGGAGAAATTTAAAAATATATAGAAAAAAAGGTATGGTTAAAGCTTTATGTATTAAATGGATGACACAAATTAGAGCAACATTTCGGCTCAATAGACCTTCAGCAGGAACAAAAATTTAAACATTTAAAATAATAAAAAAATAATAATTTCAAACCAGAATGAGAAATAAAAAAGAATAAAATGTCTTCCCTGTATACTGCACGGTGGCCAGAAGGAAAATGAACATTAGTGTGCATGAGTAGTGTGCGTTCACCAAAGTGAAAATGTATGCACATAGTACACATAACCAGAAGTTCCCACTTACATGTCTATATGCAATACACAAAGCGCAAAGAACAGACCAGAAGAATACAGGGTACCCGAGAGGAGGAAATATTGACATCTCTTACCCCACTCGGCGACATCTGCAAGAGAAGCAGTTTTATCCACGAAGTCAAATGATTTTTTAGACAAACACCAGATATACCAAGAATTGTCAGTTCCTACTACCCATACCAGTACAGACCCTCTGAACAGAGGAATCTGGATTGTCGATACAAATACGGACAGTAGTGAAAGGAAAACTTGACAAGGAGGAACAGAATAGTATATTGCGTGAAACAATCACTCTCAGTTTCTTGGATGAAGAATACCCACAAGATCTATGGGTTTGTGTATACACAGATGGATCAGCACAGAATGTAGTGAAGAATAGGGGAGCAGGCACATATATAGAGTACCTAAATAACACTACAGATATGAAAAAATAGCAACAGGGAAATATTGTCACAATTACAATGCAGAAATATAAGCAATAAAAAACATGCTGAACAGTAATCTTAGTCAACAGCCTATAGTGTTTTTGACAGATGCAAGATCAGTACTCCAGGCACTACAATCCAGAAAATTGCCACATCCGCAGACTTTATTAACTGAACTCTGCCAGAACCACAGGGTCACTTTGCAGTAGATCCTATCTCACTGTAGAACAGCAGGATATAAGAGAGCAAATCAGCTGACAAAGGAAGACGCAACAGGCACACAATCAGATGCACCAGTTACTTACCATTAGAAGAAACAGATAATCAATCAGAAGATCACAAGCCCAAAATCCAGATGCTTTTCATAATATGAATAGATGGGAACAAGTTATCATTATACACCTCAGAACAGGACACAATCAACCCCATAGTCACATATGTACAAAATTCAAGATCTGCACCTCAACTACATGTACATGTGGACAGGCGCACCAGACTGCTGAACACATACTTCAAGACTGTACTGAATATAGTAAAAAAAAAAAGTAAAGTACCCCCGTCACACCAAGTGGCGTATAGGGAAATATGGTGTTAGTGACCCTATATTTTACAGACCTTCAGCACATGATTTTTGGGGTAATGTGGTCAGTATTACGCCCGTGCTGCTTTACTTTCCCAGAAAAAAATCCGGTACCCATTTACGGCTGGGTGAACCCGGAAGCCGTCGGTTGGGATCGAACCCTACCCCTTGTCCGTGGTAGTCCAGTTCACTAACCACTGAGCTATCGCGGCTCCCACTGAATATAGTAGACTGAGGAAATTCCATTGGCCCATAGATACAGCACTACAGACAAAACTATACGGGCCACTGTAAGAATTACAAGAAACAGCAACATTTATGCAGGAAACGACATTGCAGATTTTGATAATACTATAGACGAATGAAAGTTAGATAGATAGACAGACAGACAGATAGATAGACAGATAGATAGGAAGGAATGAAAGATCTTACCCAAGGCCAGATTTAGACTTGGTGATGCCTTAAGCTGGCTAAGCTAAATGAGACTTTCAACTCTTTGCAATGTCTGGCAATTGAGATGTATATTGCCCTTTGGGGTATTGTTATTTTTCATTATTTTTGTTTTATCTCTATTGATTTCAAGTACTATTTTTTTCACCATGGAGGATAAGGTATCTGTGATATTTTACATCTTGTTGAAGTTGTCACTTATAACACTATATCATCTGCAAAATCTAGATCTTCCAAGTAATTCTTGTCATATCATTTATGCCGTTATTGCCTTTGCAACATTTACTTATTATGTAATCAATGGTAATTCCAAACAGCACTGGTGATAGTATACATCCCTGTTTGACTCCCATTTCTATTCTAAACCAATCACTCATTCCCTCCTTTGTACAAACTGTACAAGTAATGCCGTCATATATATCTTTTATAATGTTGGTAATTTAATGTTATGGTTTTCCATAACATTTCAAGATATTCCACAGGGACAATCTATGTATGTTGTCAAACACTTTTTTAAAATTAATGAAAATTGTAGATTAATAGTTGTTGTTTTTCTGTATGTTATTCTAATATTATCCTTATTAGTAAGTATTTGGCTGAGATAGCTTCTCCCCTTTCATGTTTGTTCTTCACACATAATATTATCTACAGCATCTTTTATTCTGTTCAGCATGGTTCTACAGAAAACCTCTTAGTCAACTGATAAAAGTGTAATTCCTCTCCAGTTATTTGCAATCTTTAAGATTACCTTTTTAAGTAGTTTGATAATGATCCCTTTCTTCCAGTTTGTAGGAATCTTTTCTTCATCCCAAATTTTATTAAATAACTTTCTTAGGTGGAATAAGTTTTGATTATTAAATACTTTCAGCATCTCTGCAGTTTTATTATCTATGCCAGAGGCTTTATTATTAGCCATGTGTTTTACTGCTAATTCTATTTCTATTATAGTGATTGTTTTTATATTGATGTCTAGATATTCCTAAATATTGAAGGACATTATATTTATCTATGTTATATCTTCTCAACACTCCTGTATGGTGCAGAAACATGGACATTAGACAAGAAAACAGAAAAGAAAATTGAAGCCTTTGAAATTTGGATATATAGAAGAATAGGAAGAATTGGATGGAAAGAAAAGAAAACAAACAATGAAGTCTTAAAACAACTAAAAATGAAAAGAGAACTACTAAATACAATTGAAACAAGACAAATAACATTTTTGCGGCATGTTAAAAGACACAACAGCCTACTAAAAGTAATCTTGGAAGGGAAAATGCAAGTTAAAAGTGGCAGACCAAGACTAACATGGACGAGTAAAATCAAATGATGGACAGGTCAGCTTATGACAACCTGCACAATCAAAGCAAGAGACAGAGCGGAATGGTGCTCAATGGTAGCTAACCTTTCATGTGGAGTCAGCACTCAATCAATCAGATATTTATCCACTGCAGCATACTAAATTGAATTATTGTATATTATATGAGGGGACAACAAGACTTTCAAAACACCTTGTAGATTTGTTGAAATTGTTAAGATAAATGTATATTAGTTAAATAATATATTCATCAGCTTCCTTAAAGTAACAATTGATGAACTCACTAAACATTTCTTTCGCAGTGTTTGTTCCTCGGGTGTTGGAATTTGTTCATTCCCATCAGCCAATGTTAGCTTCTGGAATGATGAAGGCACAGTTCAGCAGGTATGATATCTTTACCATAAGTTTAAAAAAAAAATTATTTTGACTAATTAAAAATGATAACTTTGCCTTCTTTCATAAACCTACAAATTGCGTTGATTGTTTTGTAGGATGCAGTTCTTTACAGTTGAATTTACAATGTTTGTGCTTTTTGGCTCATCAATATATATTTTAATGGTCATAGCTCCTTTTTCCTTGTCTATTTCTATTCTCTAAGGCCAAGCTCAATAAATTGATTCTTGAACAATGACCTGAGTTTAGGAAATAAGATCACAAAGGGGCCTTAAGGGTTTCAGTTCATTAATCAGTGTAAACATGGTTAACTTTCTTTATCAGAAATAATAATATCTGGTGCCAATTTTCAGAGGCTGATAAATCCAGCCATATCAGTCAGAAAACATTAACACACATCATTTTATGTGTGAAAATTTAAACTTTAAAGTACGAATTTAAAAAAAAAAACAGCAACACTTATCGTATTAAAAAATGAATAAATTTTCAGATGAAATGTGAAGCCATGACCTTAACATGGTATAGTAAGTTTAACCCTAGATTATGATATTTATTTGCCCCTAACAATTTTACAAAACTATCATAAAATTTACAACTCACATGAAAGCCTATATAACTTTGAGAGAAAAATATTTTCATTTTGTTACAAATATGTTAAAACATGACATTTAGGAATAAATCACAACTTTAAAATAATCCAAACGATTATGGAGCACAGTCAGTGCAAAGGTGGACATTATATCCACAACAGCTAACCTTATTACAAACAACACAAAAGTTTGTTGTAAATTTTCTGGCTTTTGAGGGGCACAGGTAAAAAAAACTGTTCATGAGGGATCAGCCTGAGGTTGAACTGTCAGCTTTGGGTTCCATTTTTTAGAATGTCTACATTTTACTATATATTAAGTTGTATTTGGACATAATTTTACTTAACGAATAAAAAGACAATTAGAGGCCACAGAGATGGGATTTCTCAGAAGAATGTTGAATGTTCCCTGGACAGCTAAAAAGACCAACAAGGAAATTCTCAAAGAGGCCAACACAAATAGGAAACTCCTAAGAAACAACAGAAAGAAACAATCAACATTTTTTGGGCAATCATGAGAAGAGGAAAGTTGGAATACTTGGTTACAACTGGCAAAATACAGGGAAAGAGAGATCGTGGATGACAAAGAGAGAAAATATTAGATAGCTTGGTGTCATGGCATGAAAAACAGTCAACAACAGAATTGATATGATGCATGGTGGATAGAAGATTGTGGAAGGATATGATCGCCTACGCCAACCGGTATGGCACATGATAATGGCAGCTAATATATTTTATGTACTGCATTTAGGTCCTAGAAACACATTTAACCAACTAATTAACAGAGCTATCTATATGCATACTTTAATAACATATTCCTTACCACGACCTATCTCTTATTTAACCTCATTTCCAACTTTCTGATTAAATTATCTGAACAAACCATGTCTTTTACAATCAATTTTCATTTATTTTCTTACTAACAAAATCGCACAAAGGATTAGCCAACATCGAGGCTACTTACTCTTCTGTTCCAGGGATTAGTCCTTGCACCAATCGAGTATGCCCTGGCAATTCTTACTGTCAGTATGACTCAAATTGATAGGCTGGAGAAAATACAAATTGAAGCCATGCGCATTATCTTGGGATGTACAAGGTACACTCCCTGTGTAGCAATGAGGTATCTTCTTGACTTTCCAACCATGGATGACAGAATCAAGATCTGGAGAGCACGGGCATACCTGAAGATTAGTACAGATAAAGAGCATCCATTGCACCACGTGCTCAACACAGGGAAAGGTGCCAGGCTAAAAAGAGGCAAATCATGGGTGGGCCGAGCAGAAGATGTCATCAAACAGGTCTGTGGGCTTACCAATATCAGCGTTGGTGAGGAGTGGATACCGGTGCCTACGTCTTTCAAGGGGACTTTCTCATGTATTGTCACACTCGACAGGAAAAGTAGGGAGCAGAACCCGGTCGTGGTTAATGCTGAGGTCAACGGTCTCATCTGCGATAACACCGATGAGAAAGATGCAGTCATCTATACAGACGGATCTGTAAGATGACACCAAAGAAGTGCATGGGCATTTACAGCACGCTCGGCAGGCAGAATAGTCTACGAAGACAGTGGTGCATACATCATGACCACGAGTAGCATGACAATGGAGGTGATGGCAGTGACCAAGGCATTCAAATGGTTAGAGTCACAAGACTACACCCGCGCATGTATACTGAGTGATTCGATGAGCATGATAAAAAAAGTGCAGGCGGGCTCAGTACGCATGCAATGGGTAGAGTCGTTGCAGAAATCCAAAATACGTAAGGTCACCTTTATCTTTGTCCCTGGACATGCTGGAGTACGGGGAAATGAAAGAGCGAACAGGTTTGCTAGCTGCGCTGTTGTTGAGAACGAATGGATCGGGCGGACATCATCAATACCCTCCGAGAAGTGGGAAGAGCACAGGACTTCGACAAACACAGATCCACGTCACTTCTTCGGATGATGGAAATGAGAGGTAAGGTGAGCACAGCCAGAAATGAGAAACTTAGTGGCCGTGTAAGAAGACTTATCAACCAACATAGAACTGGAGTCGTCAGTCGCTGGACACTGCGGGAATTGCTGAGGAGGGTATCTGAGCACCTATGGACATGTTCGGACTGCAATGATGATGACCCGCAAATAACTCAATTATTTTCTTACTGTTATTTCACATCAGAAAAAAATTTAGAAAATAGCATGGCCACCACAGCATGTTAAGCCATTTGGTATCGAATGTGGTAAGTGTTAAGTCACAAAGCACCAACGGAACTGCCCAGAGTGCAGTTATGCTGGTTCTGGTAGTTAATAAACTTTTTTAAAATATTATTCTTTGTACAGTTCCTTGGCACAGGTCAGGCATACATGGTTGAGTTGGTTCTGGTAGTACCAGATTCCCATGCAAATACAGATTTAGGTAGGTAGAAGATTCTGTGAATGATTTATTGTATTAAAAGTGGCAGCACTACAGCCAGAGTTATTTTCTCTTCTGTTTCTTTCCTTCCTCATTTTGTCTTTCAGCATCAAGGAGAATGATAGTTTGAGATACTTTATACTCTGGTTGGCCTCTTCACTTGTCATGACTCCCATCATTTTTTTTTAAAGATTGTTCTCACGGCCTTTTGTTTCCATTGCATTTGTTGATAGCTATGTGGATTTTGTTTAATTTTTTTTTTTAATTCTAACAGTAAATCTGACACACTTAACCTCGGTGGACAGCTTTTTAATTTCATTTAATTAATTTTGTGTGTTGTTGGGAGGGTGTGGGGGTGCGGCTGAGGAGAGTTTTTCAAGGATAAGAGAAGTATTCACCCCAAAGTATTGTATATATTCATTCCTAATATTTATTTTTATTTCTATACTTTTGAATGTAAGTGTTACAGAAGAATACACCAAATATCATGAACAGAGAAAAGAATAAATATGTTGGTTTTGTAAAAACTTAAAATTCCTGAAAACTGGTTGATAAAGAACATAACAGCAAGGAATATAAAATATTTTGGCCATGTAAAATGACATAATGGCCAAAAGATGATAATTATGGAGCGATAATTATAGAGCGCAAAGTTTCAAGAAAATTAGAGAGAGAAGGACTTAGAAGGTCAGTGGTTGCAAGATATCACAAACAAGCTGGGATTGACTGCTGCAAAAGCTGGACATCTCCCCAGGACAGAAACAATTTCAGAGTAGCTGTCATGGGAGGACATTTTCTACAGGGATGCTGGTGAATATTTTTTTTCTCTTAATTTTTATTTTTTAACAAATTGAAACAAGAAAAATATTATGTTAAAATAATATGTACCAGAGTTATGAATAAATAAAAATGAAATTATTATCAGCTAGAAATATAAAACTGAAACCTTTTTACCTGACCTTAGGTAAACAGGTATTCTTTAAAAATATCTTATAATTGTTAAAAATTATTTATATATATATATATATATATATATATATATATATATATATATATATATATATATATATATATATGTTTGAAGAACAGTGTGCTAAAATGTTAAATTGTTCTATATAATTTTTTTACTTAAATGTTTTTATGTTAATGAATTGCCACCATCATTAATCATCATCATGTGCCATACTGGTTGGCATAGATGATCATGTCTTCCCACAATCTTCTATCCACTGTGTATCATATCATTTCTGTTGTTGACTGTTTTCCATGCCATGACACCAAGATATCTTGTATTTTCTCTCTTTGACATCTACGATCTCTCTTTCCCTGTATTTTGCCAGTTGTAACCAAGTATTCCAACTTTCCTCTTCTCTTGATGTGCCCAAAAAATGTTGATTGTTTCTTTCTGATGTTTCTTAGGAGCTTCCATTTTGTGTTGGCCTTTTTGAGAATTTTCACGTTGGTCTTTTTAGCTGTCCAGGGAACTTTCAACATTCTTTGAAAAATCTTGAGAAATCCCATCTCTGTGGCCTCTAATTGTCTTTTCATTTATTTGTTTACTGTCCATGATTCACTTCCATAGGTCAGAATTGGCTCTATATAGCACAGATGAACTCTCTTTCTCACTTCTATTGAGATAGATTTGTTGCATAAGATGTTTATCATTTTCTGAAATGCTTTTTTGGCCTGAGCTATTCAGCTTTTTATTTCTGTGGTGCATCTTCCATCTGATGTTATTATTGTGCCCAAGAATTTTGAAGCATTGCAATTGTTTCAGATTCAATCATTAATACATTCATTTTATATTTTAAAATAAAAAAGCCTTGATAAAATTTATCAATAAAAAAACTATGTGTTTCTATGTGTCTTAATTCAAGGGTTTAATCAGTAATTTCAACATACATTTATGTAGGTTACTTCCACTTGTGTAAATACACAAGCCAAGACTATTAGATATGTCTAATTTAACGTAACCTTGCAGGAATGTTCATGGTTGTGATTAAAATGTATGATAGACAAGGCCATATTTCTGCAACATCACAAAGACCAGTGAGTATGTCAGAATCAGTGAGTATTTTCTATTCTTGAAGTTTAACCTTTCTTCCTCACTATCATCAACTGTTTAGATGTAAAAGATATTTTTGCTTAATAAATAATATAATAACATGACATAAAAATGTTTTGAAGGTGGTATATGTTTATATAGGTAAAACAAAGAAGGGGGTCGTATAAGCACAGCTGTTAGTGACCTGGACTACTATGGACAAGGGATCAGTTTTGATCCTGATCAGTGACTTCCAGGTGTTTACCCAGCCTTAATTGAATACCAGATATTTTTCTGGGAAAGTAAAGAAGCACTGGCGTAATACATTACCCCAAAAAATGTACCAAAATCCTGTAAAAAAATGTTGGCACTTACTCGATATATCACCTATATGTTATGTTTCATGACTGGGCTCTTTACTCTTACAACAAAGAACATTGCAATTAAATTGTTTGAGCCTTTGTGACAAAAGTCCAAAATACAGCTCTAAAATAGACTACAAGATAACCATGTATCAAGTTAGCACTTTCATTACTCTGTAATTTGTAATTGCTGTTGTTTTGGACTTAATATATTAGCACATCTATGTCTCTGCATATCAGGATATTTATATTAAGAGGCTAACATGTGCTGGCCACATCAGAGTTGACTGATGATTCAAAGCTGAGAAGGACACTCTTTAAAACTCTGTTGTTTTGTGATCAAATTCTTGGTGAACAAGACTATAGTTTTGTCTTTCTCATGTGCACCCAACGACTTGTAAAGAAATGAATAGTCATCACATCATCCACCCTTAAAAGGCCGGCATCTTGCCTCAAGACCAATAAGTCCCCCATGGGCTGGGAATATGAGGAAACTGCAACAAGGAACACTTTTCATGCATAGCCTTCAATGGTTCCTGCCACGCTTGAAAATGTAGATAAATTAAAAGATATTTCAGGTTTCCACAAGAAAGACATTTTCACCAAATGAAAACTTAGACTTTAGTGATGATCAAAACCAACAATTACTATATACTCTTGGGGGGTGCACTAAGGGATCCACAGAAGAGACTCTAAAATTAAAGGAGGAGGCATATTTATTTGAAAATAAGATGAAGAAGTGACCTCTAAAGCCTTTTCAGCTGGGAATATTTCTCCAAATGTCAGATCAGAATCACTTTTGCTGTTTTATACGCTAAAGACTTTCAATACAACAGATTTTCACTTACATTATAAGTTAGTACTTTTTATAACATATAGGCCACTTTTTTTTTCATCCCAACAATTGTATGTTTGATATTAACTCTGCAACAATTTGTATTGCAATATAGTAAAGATAACTCACCAATGTGAACTTATTATGTGCACAACTAGCAATCAACTGAAGCCCATGCATGTGGACACACATCATCATTTGCTAAAAGTATTTGAAAAACTGTGGATTTTCCTGGACTTTTGTAATGTAACATTTGACAGGGGCTCTTGTAGCATGGATTTTTCTGCTTGATCTTCATCAATTTTGTTACAATGATAAATATGAGAGTAAGTAAGTGGGATTCTCATCAGCAGTCAGATAAAAACGATGCAGGAAAACACAAATGAACTATCATCAATAGCCAGCAAAATTGGGCTTGAGATCAATCATGAAAAGACTAAAGTCATGACTAGTTTAATTCCAACAGGTGACAAAATATACATGGAAAACAAACCAGTAGAAGAGATCGATCACTTTATCTATCTTGGAAGTCACATTGATCGAGAAGGGGATACGAGCAAAGAAATTAAAATCAGAATAGCTAAAGCAGCAATGTCTTTCAGAAGCCTTGAAAAGTTGTGGAAATCAAAACTTATCAGCACAAACACAAAACTTAGGCTATTCAAATCAAATGTACTATCAACCTTTACGTATGCGTGTGAAAGCTGGAAAACAACAAGAGATATAGAAACAAAGTTGAACGCATTCGAAAATAAATGTCTAAGGAAAATACTTGGTATAGCATGGAACGAATTCAAAACAAATGAGGAAATTAGAGAAATCGCCAATCAACCACTAATATCTTCAGTAATAAAGAAAAGACGATGGTCATACGTTGGACATGTGATGAGAAGAGATAATAACCGAATAGCAAAGCAAGCCCTCATATGGGAAACAACAGGTAAAAGAAAAAGAGGAAGACCCAGGGAGACACTGAGAAGAACATTGATGAGAGAGGCAAGAGCAGCAGGAGTCGGCTCCCTCAATGAGATAGAACTGCTTGCACAGAACAGAGACAGATGGCGAGATTTGACAAAATATCTTTAAAAGAAAACTGCTAGAACAAAAAATCCATATAGGAGAAGGTGTATCTTGGTCTACGCCCTATGGGCCGGTTACGGCTCGAAAGGTCAATAGATAGATAGAAGTAAGTGGGATAGTAATGGAAATAAAACTTCTAAACAAAACAATTTATCATAAAAACCTGTTTGTATTCAGTTTTATTCACCATTTTTTTCTACAATGTATGCTAAGTTTTTATACATAACAAACATGATTTGGCTACAGTGAAGGCAATTATCAAATGATTATTGAAAAACAAATTGAAGCCTGATTGTGCTTACATGAAACAAACAATTTTAACTTATATTTTCCCCTTTCAAATGGGCAATGATGATGACCCGCAAATAAATCAGTAACATATTTTCCCCATTCCTTGCAAACAAAATCTTATATTAGTTATATAATTAGTTTTAATAGCTAATCTAGACCCTGTTCTGCCTCCCAGCAGTGCTCCTGGAAACAGACCATCCAGTCTGGCAAAGCAAGTAGGGATCAAAGAGGAAAGGCAATCCAGTAATAAAAAATTTTGTGCTGAAGCTGGATGTGCTGGGTCGAAAGGCATAAATAAACCACGACACAATACATCTATGGTGATTTAACGACCTTTTAAGTGTAGATGGTGAAGAGAACTATTACTTCTTTTTGTAGTCATCAGGTGAACGCCAGAACAAAAAAGTAATTAGTGTTATTTATTTATATGTGAGAAACTCGTTTATGTTGAGCAAAGAAGACTCTTATATATATATATATATATATATATATATATATATATATATATATATACGGTTTGATTGTTATATATTCTTGCATTTCAGGCAGTGTTCAGGTACAGATCAGTCTTCATGCAAGTTATTGACATGGTTTTATTGAGTCCGCTATACTTTGTTGGCCTCATGGAGCAGAAGAAAACACTGACTGTGGAATTGTTCTCCCATTTCATAGATGATTATGTGAGGCTTTTCATTCTAAATCTCTGAAACTGTTTTTGATCTTTAAAAACAATTCTAGATCTATAGAATAAATTTATCAAGGATGGCGCTCCAGAAATATAACATGCTATAACAGTGAGACATCCTCCCATCTCTCTCTGTCTCTTGCTCTCGCTCTCTCTCGCCCTTCCTCCTTCCCTCACTAACTCAGAAGTTTAACAATAGTAAAAAAAAAATATTAATAAAATAAAGAAGAATTTTCAGAAGTTACTTCTTCTTCTTCAGTATTCAGGTCTTGTGACCATGCAAATTGACTCTTTCTCCATTTGCATGATGGAGAGGTAAGAACAACATCATGACACATGATGAACTGGCCGCATGATCAATACTTGTGTTTGTCCTGATTTTTTTCCCCTAAACCTAATACATTAAAAAATAGAAGACCTACAAGAACACTTAAATGGACTCAACAGCACAGGTACAAAATACAACATGAAAATCAACATCAACAAAACAGAAGTCATGAATATTGCAAAAGAGAAAGAGAACATCAACATAACTATAGAAGGCAGGCAACTAAAACAAGTAGAGGAATTCAAATACTTAGGAAGTCTAGTGACAGATGGCAATTCATAAACAGCAGATATAGACTCAAGATGCAACAAAGCTTGTCAAAATCATTGGACAACTATCACCACTTTTGTCCAACAAAGAAATAACTCTAGAGGCAAAACAGGCACTACAATACAATCTTCATCCCAACATTACACTACCAATGCCAGTCCTGGACCCTAGAAGCAAATAACAATAAGAAAAATAACCTCTACTGAGATTAAATGTGTTAGACGAATGACAGGATCAGAAATGAAAAATTGAGGGGAAAAAAACCAGGAATAACCCTCGCCATATAATATATAAAGGAACAACAGATAAAATGGTTTGGCCACGTGACAAGACAGGGTGGTCAAAACACAACACAACAAGCCCTCAATAAATGTTGTGAGAATACCAGACCCAAGGGTTGACCACAAACCAGATGGATTGACGGAATATTAGTAGCACTAAGAAACATAACAGCAGCAGAGACGAAAAGAAAAGCAAATGACCGCAAATTATATCTCACCTTGATGCTGAAAGGCAAATGAGGAAGGAAAAAAAAAGATGTTAGATGACTTACACTGTCTGCAGCAGGCTGGAAAACTTTCAGAAGTTGACATGCACTTTTGAAATTTCATGTTTTGTAGCATTTCCTTATTATTCTTTCTCTTGTACACACCATTGCCAATTCCATTAGTTTATTTGTTGATATATATGAGACAATTATTTTTATATTCAAATAATATCCATTAATGCTCAGATCTCGTTCCTAATCACACAGGAAATAAATCAGGTTTGCTGTAGTTTCCTTACGTTAAAATTTCTTATAACGCCATTTTGGTGTGAAATGTCTTCAAAGGACAATCACTTCACCTATAACTTTAAAAAAAAAATTTTATTTCCCCTTTTTTTGGTATTTTGATCTGAACCTTTAATTATCATCATGTACCATGCCGGTTGGCATAGGTGATCATGTCCCTCCACAATCTTCTATCTACAGTGCATCGTATCAGTTCTGTTGTTGACTGTTTTCCATGCCATGACACCAAGCTATCCAGTATTTTCTCTCTTTGTCATCCGCGATCTCTCTTTCCTTATATTTTGCCAGTTGTATCCAAGTATTCCAACTTTCCTCTTCTCATGATGTTCCCTAAAAATGTTGATTGCTTCTTTCTGATGTTTTTTAAGAGGTCCTTTTTTGTGTTGGCCTCATTGAGAACTTCCTCATTGGTCTTTTTATCTGTCCAGGGAACTTTCAACATTCTTCTGAGAAATCCCATCTCTGTGGCCTCTAAACATCTTTTCATTTGTTTGTCTACTGTCCATGATTCGCTTCCATAGGTCAGAATTGGTTCTATATAGCACCGATTAACTCTCTTTTTCATTTTTATTGACATAGATTTGTTGCATAAGATATTTTTCATTTTCTGAAATGCTATTTTGGCCTGAGCTATTCTGCTTTTTATTTCTGTGGTGCATCTCCCATCTGATGTAATTATCCTTTAATTATAGTCTATAATATTATTTGTTACCGTGTGTTACCAGGGCCTCATTATGGGGGAAACAAAGAATAGTGACACTGTGACCTTCCAGGCATGTCGTAAGAGGCAACTAAAGAGGTTGATCAATAGCTTGACAAGCTGTGGTTGTAAAAAGTGTTGTTATGGAAACTGAACCATGGCTTTTTGAAGCAGTGATTTCTGCAATATGTGCCATTTCCGGCACGCAGGGTCTCTGTTTTTTTAGGTTGTGGTTCTGTCCTATGTGCCGTCTTCAGCTCGTCAGGACAATATATGGAATATTATTCATAGTTTAAGGCGTTATATACTGTAATAAAGAATTCTGTTTAGCATTTATATAAGTAACTTTTTTGATGATTTAAAAATTTATTTATAAGTTGGAACAGAAATATCAAATGTACAATTAAATGGAACTGTTTTGTGGAAATTTTAGTACCATCCATCAGTAGGAGCCACTGTTGAAATTCACAGCCACAGGATTGAGTTCTACTCAGCTAGTCTCATATTTTCAGCAAAGTTTGCAGGCTTGAAGTGAGTGCTGTATTTGTTCTGTTCTTTTTGCTAGTTTGTTGTTGTTGAATATCTTTATCTGAAATTTTAAAATGTTGACAAATGCGACTGCATCAACAAAAAACAAGTAAAATTAACTAGTTTGTCAAAAGATCATCTTCATTGCACAGTGGATGACTTCATACTGCTCTGATTCTGCAGGTGAAATTGTTTGTTCACTTCAGCAAGGAATGCAATACAAGGTCTTCTGTATCAGATGCTTCCATCACTGTGATAATCACATTAGTAGTCAGGAGGCAAAAGCGTGCCTTACAACACCAGAGCTGGAAGTTGTCAGCGACCCACAGCTGATGGCTTGTGCCAGGATCAGTGAACCAGAACCATCCAGACCCTGCTTCACCTCATTGTGGTGCCTCTAGTAACAGACTAACCTGTCTAGTCTGGCCAAGCGAGTAGAGATCAAAGAGGGAAGACAACCCGGTACTCAAAAATGTCGTGCTGAAGTCAGATGTGTTGGGCCGAAAGGCGCAAACATCACAGTTATACTGCAAACCATAACACAAAGCAGACATGCCCACTTAATGTCCTTTTGAAGGACTGATGACGAAGAGGTGTACTCCTTATGCCCGGGCGTATGCAAGCAAGCAACATGAGTAGTCAGTCTTTCTTCCTTTTTGGTGTTCATCCAATGGTTGCTAAAGGAATGAATGGTTCTATTCATCATCCACCCTTAAAAGAATGTTAAGTGGGCGTAGATGCTTTGTTTTGTGGTTTATTTGTATTAGGCACAACACACCCAACTTCATAATAATCCTAATATTTTGTATTGTCCGTATTTTTGTAAAGCTGTCACCATTCTTTGTAGGAGTGTATGTTACACCCCACCACTTATTCCATCCAACTTCAACATGGCATCTTTTATTACTGGCTTGCCTTCCCTTTTCACTCCCAACTCGCTTGGCTTGACTGGATAGTCTTTTTTCTAGGACTACTGTTGGCAGATGGAACAGAGTCTTGATCGGCTCTGTTGTTTGCCGATCCTAACGCAGGCAATCAACTATGGGTCATTAATCGCATTCAGCTCAGTTGCTGGATGGTTGTCTTTGACACACACACACACACACCCCCCCCCCCCCATGTTATGGTTATGGAAGGCCCCGGTATCACTGCAAACAAATTAAAATCCATAATTGCTCAACGCCCGTGCCAGTGGAATCATCCAAGTTACTAACTCATCTCCTAAACAAAGAAAGGTAACTGCAGTCCCCATCATAGCAGTCTCAGCACACAGCAAAAGACATAAGGCGAAACCGCACAGAAGGCAAACACAGCCAACTGTTTCTTGTCATACAGTATCATCATTCATCTTAAACAATTGGAATGTCGAAACATGATCAAAACGGATGAGACACACATTGTGCACATAACACTTAACTCAGTAGCTCCTGCAACAAGCCAGTGTGTTTTATAATAGAAATTCCTCAAACATTGAGTAGGTTATTAGAGCATCATTAGTCATCTAATGGGACATAAACTCTTTAGAAGTCTGGTTTGCTGCCGGAGCTACTGAGTTTAGTGCACTGTGCACACCGTGAGCTGTGTTTCCGGGGTTTTTGACTAACTATAACTGTAACTATAAGCTCGACAGAGGAGGTGAAGTGAAGCATTTGGTTGCTGAATCTGTAGTTTAGCTAGTTCCTGATTTTCACTTGAAGAAGACAATGGAAATACCAAATTGCTACAAGCAATACAGTTCCTTTAAAATTACACTGATAGTGATTGTAATAAAACTGTATCAAACATAAGCTTTCAGCTCTGTTGCTGTCGGGCGCCTTGCTTCAACAGTTCTGATCACTATATATACCTAATTGGGCCATCACTTTGTTTATAAACATAGTATTATTTGTTTTAAGATATATAATTTCTTTTGTTTTTAAGTATATATTGTGCTTTATTTTAACATTTCTATAATCCTCTTGTTTTCTGAAATATAATTTGCTTGATGTTTAGATATTGAAGGGCTTACCTTCCTTGTGGCCATACCATCAACTCCACATAATACCAAAGTTTCCTTCAGAAGTTAAAAGAAAAAAATCAAGTGCAAGCACATGGAATGCAATCTAGAGGCATTCATCTGCTTCAAGACAATGTGCTTGCTCATGTAACTCATTGCATCATTAACGTTACACAGCACTGCAGCATGCCCCATCAACCATACATACCAAACTTGCCGCTGAGTGATTTCTTCTTGTTTCCTAACATGAAGAGCTGATTTCATGGATGTTGTTTTTCTAAGCACCATTTGATTACTGAACTGGAGATGTGGTTTGATCTCAGACAGAGTTAATTTTACAATCAGGGCATCAGGAAGATAATGAAGGAATGAGAGAAATGTATTGCCTTGAGGAGTGAATATGTCTAGAAAGACTAAAGTTTGCATTAATCTTCAAGTACTACAAGATTTGACTTCTTCATACTTTGTGGCCAACCCTCATTAAATTTGTTGTTGTGATATTACACTTTTACTGCTCTGATTGTCCTAAAACTTATTTCTATTACATTTACTTGCCAGATACTTGCTCCACAACTGGCCATTGGTTAGTGCTTTTTGTGCTTTTTGGTTCAACCTGTGCATTCTGGCAGCAGGCATTGCCGGCGTCTTGTTGCAGAGAAAGTTACGACAGAAAACAAGTAATGAACTGATTGAAGAGACCATTGAAGCTGAAAATACACACGATACCAGCCTGCTTTCAACATCAGCTTACCATATTACACATCACCATGGTAACTGTTTTCACAATTATTTTGTTTGCCATCATCAAAGAGTCTTATTCTTTTATTTGTGCAAAAGTCAAGGAATATTTAAATGTAAAGATGTCATAAGAGAACAAATATAACATTTCAATTGCCACATATGAGAAAGCAGATGAGTTAGCAAAGGAAGGTTCAACAGACACACAGTCAGTTGCACCGGTTAAATACCATCATAAGAAACAGATTATCAAATCAATCAGAGGACCACAAGCCCCAAATCAGGATGCCTTTCATAATATGAGTAGATATGAACAAGTTATCATTATGCGCCTCAGAACAGGACACAATCGACTCCACAATCACATGTATACAAAATTCAAGATCTGCACCACAACTACATGTACATGTAGACTGCTGAACACATACTTCGAGACTGCACTGAATACAGTAGTCTGAGGAAAATCCATTGGCCCATAGATACGACACTACAGACAAAATTATATCGTGTTGACAGGCATATGCATACATACATACATGCAAACATACTAGTCCTTTTCCTAATCCTGCCACAGGGAGCTCACCCTGGCAAAAGCAGAGGACTGTCTTGTCGGTAGATTCCAAAACAACAAAAAAGGAAGACACCATCAACTTTCCCCTCTCTGTAGATGGAACATGTCAGCCTGATTGGTGAGGATGCCCAGAAATGAAAATGTGACGCGTGTGCAATCTGCAGCTAAGTGACACATATGCAATATACAGCTAAGCAACATGTATGCAATCTACAGCTAAGTGACACATATGCAATATACAGCTAATGAATATTCTCGACATGAGACAAGACTACCCATCATCACCAGATTGGTGCAGTACTGTTCCTAAGGCAGACAAATATTGTGGAGTACTAGTGATGACCTCCTGCTAACAGCCAAATTCATGGGGAGAGGGGGGGCCTTGTCTTTCTGCGTAATATGTTGTGCATAGGAATGAATGCTGAAGAAAAAGAAGAATATCACATAAAAATTCATCATTAGAGTGGGATTATATAAAGTAAGAAGCGATTGAGATCCACAATGAAAATTCAGTAAACATCTATCGGGCAGAACAAGTAAAATTACTGTTACAGAGTATGAGGTGAATTAACTGTGTGGAATAGCAAACTCTATCAGATGCTTAACGCTATAATCACTGGTCAATTTGAGGTACCATCATCTCTTCCTTGGGTAAATGAGACTCATCAGTCTTGAAAGGCAGCTCAAATAGGAAAAGAATCATTCTTTTTTTCAAACTTCTGCTGCATTGTAGCTGTACACATTGATGGTAATGGCTTTGAAAGCAAATCCAGAGATCAAAAAAGGATTTAGAATTCAAATGATAGTTAGATATTTTATTCAACATCTCTCTGACATTTCAGCTGGCCCCAGACTGCATGAACTTAGTTATTCACTTTGATCCATAAGCTACACTGAGAGAGGGGGGTCTACTGCATTGGCAGCATTGGTCCTTCATATCACTATTCCAGACTTTGTGCCCTGGTGTCATTGCATAACCAAAACACAAGAAACAAGAATTGCAGGTTATAGACAAATATGGTGCTCGTGACCATAATTTTTACTGACCCTCAGCACATGATTTTTAGGTTAATGTGGTCTGTTTTACACCCATGTTGCTTTGCTTTCCCAGAAAAAATCTGGTACCCATTTAAGGCTGGGTGAATCTGGAAGCCATCAATGAAGATTGAACCCGACCTCTTGTCCTTTATAGTCCTTTGTAACCACTGAGCTATCACAGTTCCCATATTATAAAGTGCATAGATTTTACTCTTGAAAAATAGGGCACTCTAGCATGATACCTTACACTGCACCTGATTCTGACCACATTACTATATATGTTCCAGTGATCATATGGGCTCCCTTTATTTTTACAAAAGGAAGCATACCTTCCATATGTTGTTGGAAGCCGTAAGTTGTACAGAATTATATAATTTTTTTAATTTCTGCGCATTATGCTGGAAGCAGGACATTTATTTTACTTTCTCCATTTTTTTCTTATTAAAATTAATCTATACATACACCTACAGTTTTACAAAAATAAAATGTACGCAGAATTGTAAAAATGGCTCTGTTTGTTCATGATGTAGTCAATGAAATCGTACATTTGTACCGTAACAATAATAATATAACCTTTGTTCATTTTTGACGGGGAGACTGTGGTTGTATAAATGATGCCTTGCCAGGAAATAGACCAAAAAAAAAAGGGGTGGGGGGTGTCAAATTTTGTATTATTCATCACTAGTAACCAGACCCAAGGGCTAACTACAAATAAGATGGATTGATGGAATATTAGAAACACTAGGAAATATGACAGCATGAGAGCCAACAGAAGAGCTAAAGACTGCAAATTATATCCGCCTTTACTTTCCAGAAAGATTTCTAGTACCCATTTTAGATGCTGGGTGAACCCTGAAGTCTTATTCTATCTATCTATCTATTGACCTTTCGAGCCGTAGCTGGCCCATAGGGCTAAAACCAAGATACTCCTTCTCTTATCTAAATTTTTATTCTAGCAGTTTAAATTCTTTTAAAGATATTTTTTCAAATCTCGCCATTTGTTCTGTGCAAGCAGCTCTGTCTCATTGAGAGAGCCGATTCCTGCTGCTCTTGCCTCTCTCATCAGTGTTCTTCTCCGTGTCTCTCTGGGTCTTCCTTTTTTCCTCTTACCTTTTGTTTCCCACATGAGGGTTTGCTTTGCTATTCGGTTATTATCTCTTCTCATCACATGTCCAACATATGACCATCGTCTTTTTAGTCTTATTAGTCCTGTAATGATCATTGAAGAAGTTGATTTTTTTACACTTTTGTGAGCCATATAAAATAATATAACAATTTTTTACTGGATATTTCCACAGACACACAGACAAAGTCATCTGATGATGATGATGATCCTGAGACATACAGCTTACCATTAATACAAGAGCCTGTGGATTTCCCAATACCTGCAGAGAATGAAGAATTATTTTTAGAACTCAGGCAGAGGAGAGTCAACTGAGATATGTTAATGACCTGAAACATATATATATATATATATGTATGAGGGTCAGTCATAAAGTTTTGTTTGCACTTCTGTGCAAAATTGTTACTGCAGATGGGAGTGCTATATATCATTGTAAAAATACATGGGGTGCCATGTGTAAGAGAATTTTATGATTTTTACTACTGAACTGAAAAAATGGTTCGGGGACCAGTTTTAAGGGACTATGCAATCATGACAGAGAGCATGGTGGTGTTGTGGTTAGTGCACTCGCCTGCCAATCTGGAGGTTTAGGGTTCAAATACCAGTTAAGGCAACAAATATTCAAACCTTAAAGACTCCCTTTAACACATTCCGCACCACGATCCACAAAATATGATTAAAACTTGGCTTTTAATTTATCAACCATTTTGCAATTATTTTTCCTAAAAGCTTGTAATTCTCTTACTTAACAGCTTTTCCAACTTTGAGAACAAACTGTCCCAACAAATGCTTGTTATAAATCAATTTTCATTTATTTTCTCGCTGTTATTTCAAATTTTTTTTTTTATTTCACAAAACGGCATGATCACAGCATGTTAAATCCCTCAGTAATGATAGTGTTAAGTAGGTAAAGTAGAGCAAAGGTAAAGACTTGAATCAGCATCTTAGCATGTGAGTTTTCACCCATATGTACTCAGCTGCCTATCCAGGAGTGTTTGCAGACTTCTGGACAGTGTTGCTTCAAGCATTGAAACTCACGATGCATAGTAGTATTCCTCACCTTCCCAGAGTACCACTACCCTGGTACCCATTTCTGCCAGCAGCAGGGTCGACCATGAGGGAATTTTTTTTTTAACCTTGTGTACAATTCACACTGCTTCCAGCGGGATTCGAACATGGGTTGTCAGAACGTTGGTAGCCTAGTCAAGTGGTTTTCCCAGTAAGCCATCGAGGCTGCGCCCACAAGTCAGTGTTTTACTTTGGGGTACCCTACTCTCCCTAGCTTATCTGCAGGGCAGCCACAGGTTGTACTGTTTACTGCATACAGTAGCAGGTAAAATTACCCAACCTGACAATAAATTTTCTTAAATGTTAGTGGAACCAGTCTTAACATATGGATGTGAATCATGGACAATAGGGCAACAGACAAGAAAATCACTGGAGTCTGTAGAAATGTGGTTTTACAGAAGATTGTTGAGAATACCATGGACAGCTAAGAAGAGTAATGAAAATGTTCTGAAAGAGGCCAGAGCAAACATAGAGCTAATTTCCAATATTAGGAAAAAACAATCATCATTTTTTGGCCATGTAATGAGAAGAGAACAACTGGAATATATTGTAACATCTGGGACAATTGAGGGACGAAGAGATAGAGGGAATCAAAGAGAAAAGATACCAGACAGCTTAAGAGAATGGCTTGGCAGAAGTTCAACAACAGAAATGATAAATAACTGTTGAGATCGAAAGTTGTGGAGAGACATGATCACCTACACCAGCAGGCCCGGTACCTGATGATGATGATGATGTGTCTTTACAATGAAAAATAGCATTCCCTTTTCCCTTAACAATTATTTAGTTTTCTCTTTTTAATGTCTGCAAAGCCACGATATTCATTCCTTTAGACCCTACATAACTAAACACCCGACTAGGCTACCAACATTCGGACAACCCGTGTTCGATTCCCGCTGGAAGCAGTGCGAGTTGTGCTCATGGTTGGAATAAAAAAAAACACCCCCACAGTCGACCCAGCCACTGGCAGAAATGGGTGCTAGCGTAGTACTCTGGGGAGGTGAAGAGTGCCACCTCGTATTGTGAGTTTTGATGCTTGAGGCAACACTATCTAGAAGTCTCCAAACACTTCTGGACAGGCATCCGAGCACATATGGGTGAAAACTTGCGTACTAAGAATCTGATTGAAGTCTTGTACTTTACCTTACACCTTTATATCCAAATTCAACATGAATAAATTTTCTTTATAGTTTTTGCCTGAACAGCGGCTCTTTAGCCGACTTTTTTCGATTTAATTGCCAAGGGCTTTTTAAAGTGCACAAGAGCACACTAGACCTCTTATTTTTCGTCATTTTCTGAGAGGGTTAGTCATTGGATCTTATTACCCAGAGACCAGAAGAGGGTTAGTCATTGGATCTTATTACCCAGAGACCAGAAGAGGGTTAGTCATTGGATCTTATTACCCAGAGACCAGAAGAGGGTTAGTCATTGGATCTTATTACCCAGAGACCAGAAGAGGGTTAGTCATTGGATCTTATTACCCAGAGACCAGAAGAGGGTTAGTCATTGGATCTTATTACCCAGAGACCAGAAGAGGGTTAGTCATTGGATCTTATTACCCAGAGACCAGAAGAGGGTTAGTCATTGGATCTTATTACCCAGAGACCAGAAGAGGGTTAGTCATTGGATCTTATTACCCAGAGACCAGAAGAGGGTCAGTCATTGGATCTTATTACCCAGAGACCAGAAGAGGGTTAGTCATTGGATCTTATTACCCAGAGACCAGAAGAGGGTCAGTCATTGGATCTTATTACCCAGAGACCAGAAGAGGGTTAGTCATTGGATCTTATTACCCAGAGACCAGAAGAGGGTCAGTCATTGGATCTTATTACCCAGAGACCAGAAGAGGGTCAGTCATTGGATCTTATTACCCAGAGACCAGAAGAGGGTTAGTCATTGGATCTAATTACCCAGAGACCAGAAGAGGGTTAGTCATTGGATCTTATTACCCAGAGACCAGAAGAGGGTTAGTCATTGGATCTTATTACCCAGAGACCAGAAGAGGGTTAGTCATTGGATCTTATTACCCAGAGACCAGAAGAGGGTTAGTCATTGGATCTTATTACCCAGAGACCAGAAGAGGGTTAGTCATTGGATCTTATTACCCAGAGACCAGAAGAGGGTTAGTCATTGGATCTTATTACCCAGAGACCAGAAGAGGGTTAGTCATTGGATCTTATTACCCAGAGACCAGAAGAGGGTTAGTCATTGGATCTTATTACCCAGAGACCAGAAGAGGGTTAAACCATGAGGAAACCATGAATTCAAAGTGAAAAATTCTCTTTGTCTATGGCATGATTCAAGCCGTGTCTCCTTTTGTCCTGAGGCCAACATCTAACCCTAGACTAAAAGTACAAAGCACTTTGTCTAACCATCATAGATTATGATGATTAAATAAAAGAAACAAAATCTAATATTTGTAATTATAAACTACTATGATTTTTGTGTCGTTAAATGTATTAATTGATTACAATTCTATGTGTAATTTGAATGCTTTCATGGGGGGATGCGGGGATTTACACAAATGTGTAAATTATCAAAATATGTGTAAATGATCAAAATAATATGTTCTTCATATTCTGTCTGAGGACTGGTTGGTCTCGAGGCAAGATGCCGGACTTGAGACAGAGAGGTTGTGGGTTCAAATCCTGACTGCACCAGCTGGGATTTTTATTTATGATTTCTCTCTGCTACAACTATCCCTGGTCTCAGCAGCGAGGCCCGGCTTGAAACATCAATTACTTAGGAAAAAATATGAGTACCTCCGAAGACGGAGTTATCTGCCTGTGCGGCAAGGGACCCCTGTGCACACGGCTGCCAGGGAAAAATGGATTAACACGCAAAATTCAGTTCCTAGTCTCTAGGGACTTCGTCAGAGGTAAAAGCTGGCGTACGAAAAAAAAAAAATTACTCTGTCTAGACAATCTTAAAGTATATGACCTTTTCTGACTTTAAGAATGTTTGGAAGCAGGTTATTGTTATCTTGGTAATAACAGCCAGTTTCCATTTTGTGTCCACACTGTGAGGATGACATTAACATCTCTATTTGTCTGCTTTCCTGCTGTTGCTGTCTTGCAGGTTTCATTTGTTTTTTGGCAAGGCATGATCTGTTCAACCTCAGACTGAGACTTCCAGGTTATATTAGACTGCAATTACCATCCAAAAAAGAAAGTGAAGATCACTTTATTATTTATTTACCAACTCTGATTTATTTATCAACTCTGATTTATTTATCAAACCTAGGTGATTATTATGTAGTTAGTGCTTTGCAAATCTCATAACAACTCCCACTTCACTCATTTTCTAAGAGTTATGATGGAGAGATAACTTTCATTCTCTGAAACAGATACACAGTTGCAGGGGATGCCAGAATATGGGCATAACACATCTTGTCATTGATTGCATTAGAGTTCACATTTGAGACTTTCTATTTGGGCTTATTTCCATATTTCTATTTGGGCACATTTCCTTATTTCTATTTGGGCTTGTTTCCATATTTCTATTTGGGCTTATTTCCATATTTCTATTTGGGCTTATTTCTATATCACTATCCGAAGTAACTCCCAAAGCGATGCATTTGACAGGCACAGGTAACAGCACCTACTGTTATACTGTACAACCTGGCCTTTATTTTAATTCATAAATTCTATCTATCTATTGACCTTTCGAGCCGTAGCCGGCCCATAGGGCGTAGACCAAGATACTGCTTCTCTTATCTAAATTTTTATTCTAGCAGTTTTAAATTCTTTTAAAGATATTTTATCGTTCGTTCGTTCGCTTTCGTCAGCTTTGACCTCTGACGAAGTCCCACCCACTCAATTTTTGTGGGACTGAATTTTGTGTGTAAAGTCTGTTTTATCCCATTACAGGATGCCCCTTGCCATGCAGGCAGATTTACTCCGACTTCAGAGGTACTAATTTTTAGGGAATTAGTAAAACCCAGGTGTCCTCGCCAGGGTACGAACCCCGGCTGTTGCCGTGGTAAGCCAACCGCCTATCGATTGCGCTAACCGGACACCCAGATATTTTATCAAATCTCGCCATTTGTCTCTGTTTTGTGCAAGCAGCTCTATCTCAATAAGGGAGCCGAATCCTGCTGCTCTTGCCTCTCTCATCAATGTTAATTCATAAATTACTAATCCTTTATTGTATAATATAATATTTCCATAACACTCTCCGAAGTCACTCCCAAAACGATGCATTTGACATGCACAGGTAGCAGCACCTACTGTTATACGGTACAACCTGACCTTTATTTTAATTCATAAATTAATCATCCTTTATTGTTTAATAGCGAATTTGATAATTCACACTGCATATAATTTTTGTACAAACATAAATTTCATTTTTAAAAATATATTTACATAAAATGAAAATATATAAATAGCGTGATGTTGAATGGGGTTGAGCTTAACACCACAGGGTTGGTACATGCTAGTTCCTTTACCCAGTTGATGTGATTGGTTGTATTAGCTTTCTTGAATACTCCAGGTCCTGATGAAAACATTGAAACTTGTACACCCTCATCATCAAGTACCGGGCCTACTGGCGTAGGTGATCATGTTTCTCCACAACTTTCGATCTCGACAGTTCTTTATCATTTCTGTTGTTGACCTTCTGCCAAGCCATTCTCTTAATCTGCCTGGTATTTTCTCTCTTTGCTTCCCTCTATCTCTTCGTCCCTCAATTTTTCCAGTTGTTACAATATATTCCAGTCTTCTCATTACATGGCCAAAAAATGATGATTGTTTCTTCCTAATATTGGAAATTAGCTCTCTTTTTGCTTTGTACACCCTAGTGGAACTGTAATACCGAGTATTCTATATCAGCATATACCAGTATTATAAGTAAAAGTAAAGAGCCTCCGTCACGCCAAGTGGCGTATACGTATAGAGTATAGGGAATATGGTGTTAGTGACCATAAATTTTACAGACCTTCAGTGCATGATTTATTTGGGGTAATGTGGTCGGTATTACGTCCATGTCACTTTACTTTCCCAGAAAAAATCTGGTACCCATTTAAAGCTGGGTGAACCTGGAAGCCGTCAGTTGGGATCAAACCCTACCTCTTGTCCTTTGTAGTCCAGTTCACCGTTCCCAGTATTATAGGGATTTCAATATCACATAGAGAATTGTAGAAAGAATAGGTGATAATGCTAAAATGAGTGGATGATAAAACTAGAATGAGTGGGTGATGTGGTGGTAAGATTTTACTTAGATTTTGAAATTTGGTTTCTGTTACATTTTGATCCTTCTCTTTATATTTAAAACAAAATAAATAACCCAAAATTCACGCTGTATAACAACAGGGAAAATAAACATTCAAAATGGTATGAAGCAGCTAATCTTGTAGACACACAAGACAAACTATGAAGTTTCAGCGAAAGCCCTCATCAGATACAAGACAACAAATTACCAGTACAAAAACAAACACAAATTATGAGTCATCTAAGCATAAAAAGCAGCTTTTAAAAAATTAGGAAGATACTATGCAATCCATTTTTCACAATAGAAACAAGAAAAGGAGTTCTTAAATGCTATGTAGAGCCGGTCTTAACATATAGATGTGAATCATGGACAATAGGACAACAGACAAGAAAATCACGGGGGGCTGTAGAAATGTGGTTTTACAGAAGAATGTTGAGAATACCATGGACAGCTAAGAAGAGTAATGAAAATGTTCTGAAAGAGGTCAAAGCAAAAAGAGAGCTAATTTTCAATATTAGGAAAAAACAATCATCATTTTTTGGCCATGTAATGAGAAGAGAACAGTTGGAATATATTGTAATAACTGGGACAATTGAGGGACGAAGAGATAGAGGGAAGCAAAGAGAAAAGATACCAGACAGCTTAAGAGAATGACTTGGCAGAAGGTCAACAACAGAAATGATAAATAACTGTCGTGATTGAAAGTTGTGAAGAGACATGATCACCTACGCCAGCAGGCCCAGTACTTAATGATGATGATGATGATCTAAGCATAACATTGTGAGGTGGTGAATATGTGTGGTCTGAATGACCGGAAGACTTTGTTATTGTGATCAATAGGAGTATGAGTCAGTTGGACCACACGTGTTCATCCCCTCACATCGTCATGCTGTGACAAGTACTTGTATTTTGTGTTTGTTTTTATATCTATTGTCTTGTATCTAATGAAGTCTTATGCTGAAGCTTTGTGGTTTATCACATCTCTCTACAGGTTTAGCTCCTTAATACCATTTGATGTTTATTTTCCATGTTTGTCTGCAGCTCTACTCACCACCACGTATGATATTTAATATATTATATATTTGTGTCTATCTCCATGTATAACAACAGGACAGTTAAGAAAACTATATTCCTTAGCTAACAACCTCTCATTAAATATCTTTTTCTTGTATTGAAGACACAAACTAAAAGATGTGATTTATTACTGGAAGAAATGGTGCAGTTGAATGCAATGATTTTAGAACAATGAGCCATGTAACAAAAATCTTGCTATACAAGGAAAGATTCATAATAAAATCATTATGGAATTAGAACAACAACAATTTGGATTTATGAAAACAGGGACTAAAGAAGCCATATTCTACACAAAGACATTAATTAAAAAGTGCACAGAAGTAAACAAACCAATATATGCCTGCTTCATAGACTACACCAAAGCTTGTAATGGAATACACCATAAACAACTTATAGAATGTCTAAAAGATATACATCTACATGACACAGACATACGACTAATATGTAATTTATACTTGGAGCAAACAGCAATAATAAAATATAACAAAGAGAACTCTACACCCATTGATATAAAAAGAGGAGTAAGACAGGGATGCATCCTTTCACCAAGCTTGTTCAATCTATACACTGAGCAAATCTTTAAAACATCTCGGAGATGCCAGGCCTAAACATTAATGGAAAGATAATCAATAACCTAAGATATGCTGTTGATAATGTATTACTAGAAGAAAATCCTAAAGATTTACAACATTTACTTAATGAAATAAACATGACAAGCAAAAAATATGGATTAGATTTAAATTTCAAAAATACTAAAACTATGATCATAAACTCTAAACCTACAAGTGGATATCAAAGTTGAAGGAATAAACCTGGAGACAGTTCAGAGATACAACTATCTTGGACATACTATAACCAGTGATGGAAAATGTAAAACTGAAATAAAAGAATAGGAATGGCAAAAAGTAATTTTGATGCCACGAAAAATATACTAACATCAAAACAAATAACCGCAGGGCTAAAACTAAGAATAGCAAAATGTTATATATTCTCAATATTCATGTATTGTGCAGAAACATGGACATTAGACAAGAAAACAGAACAGAGAATTGAAGCCTTTGAAATGTGGATTTATAGAAGTATTGGATGGAAAGAAAAGAAAACAAATGAAATCTTAAAACAACTAAAAATTAAAAGAGAACTACTAAACACGATTCAAACAAGACAGATGAGATTCTTGGGGGTATGCTAAAATACACAACAGACTACTAAAAGTAATATTGAAAGGGTAAAAGAAATAGAGGCAGACTTAGACTAACATACAGAAGAGTAACATCAAAAGATGGACAAGTCAGCCTATGACAACCTGCACCATCAAAGCAAAAGGCATAGTGGAATGGTGCTCCATGATAGCCAACCTTTAATGCATTCATTGAAACTGCAACAAATCATGTGTACATATTTTGTTTATGATTTAACCATTTTCTGTGATCATTGTTAATTACTTCCATATGTGTTCGTTTGTTGAAACTAAATAAACAGATAGATATTAATTACTTGATAAATGTAATTGAATTACAAACTAAAAACATGTTACATACTATATACACTTTGTTAAGAAGTCTTTGACAGGGGCAATAACAGACGTCAAAACGTATGATTTCGTGTTATATTAGTTATGTCCCTTGCTTTGTATTTTTGTCTAATTCTCACTTTTGTCTCTCTGGTGTTTGTTATTCGAGTGTTTGGGTTAGGATAGCGTCAGCTGACAGGCGGCTGGATCCATATCGACATTAGATTGTTTTGTTATAGAAAAATGTGAACTTGCTTGATAAGTTAAATCACTGAAGCAAAGTGAACTATCAATATTATAACTAAGAATGCGTTATGCAGAGGACGAATATATCCCAACAAGAATAATAAGCCACTCGACATTATTCTGAGGTCGAATGGGAAAGATGAAGACGTATCTTAGATGTCCAAGGCGCTAAAAAAAAAAAAAAAAAAAAAACAGTTTTTAAAATAACAACATTCAGTACCGCTCTTTAAAATGTAATGTATATTAATGTCGAACCGACAGGCGCAGGTTTACATTTTTATGTAAACCATATGATAGAATGTAAAAGACGTCATTTAACGCTTTTATACGACGACATGAATTAGTAATCACCTGATGAATGCGGTAGTAGAAAAAATATGCAACTTTGTTTGCGTGTGTGTGTGCATTAGCAGTATTAATGTGTGCTCCTGTTTGAAGTATTTCTATAGTGTGTTGTGCACAGCTGTTTTTTTGTTGGGATTTGTGTAGTCTTCGTCAATGTTCTTAGTTCTGAAACATGACTTGAGTGTAATTTTGCTTTGGTATATTAAAAATGATTATAAGAGACACTGTACCTTAAATTGTTACAATATTTGTGGTTAAATTATGATTACATAAAAAAAAGTTCAAGTTTGTCCAATTTTGAAATATTTATTCTCATCAATGTTATTGTACTAGAATATCAACGGATTCATCATCATCGAGTGCCGTCTCTGCATCGAAGGTTGACTACCTTGAAGCGCCATTCCGCTCTGTCTCTTGCTTTAATGGTGCAGGTTGTCATAGGCTGACCTGTTCATCTTTTGATGTTACTCGTCCGTTAATCTTGCCCTGCCTCTGTCCCTTTTACCTTGTATTTTCCCTTCCAAAATTACTTTTAGTATGCTGCTGTGTCTTTTAACATGCCCCAAAAATCTCATTTGTCTTGTTTGTGTTTAGTAGTTCTCTTTTCATTTTCAGTCGTTTTATTTATTTTCTTTCCATCCAATTATTCCTATTCTTCTATAGCTCAACATTTCAAAGGCTTCAATTTTCTGTTTTGTTTTCTTGTCTAATGCCCATGTTTCTGCATCATACAGGAACGTTCAGAAGATGTAACATTTTGCTATTCTTAGTCTTAGCCCTGGTGTTATTTGTTTTGATGTTGGTATATTTTTAATGGCATTAAAATTACTTTTTTTTTGTCATTCATATTCTTTTGTATCAGCAGTATAAAGATTGCCTCTTCTAGAATATAAATATCTGTGTTCTGTTTCCCAGATGAGAACCACCCCATTAAATATTATTTGCAAAAGTGAATGGAATGTATTTTCCTCAGGATGTAGTCATTCATGACAATTTGAAAAGAAAAAAGAAAAGAAAAGGAAAAAAGTGGTATGGTAATAGCTTTACGTAGGTGAGAAACAAAACAAAAGTCGAACGACGTTTCGGTCATGTAGGCCTTCGGCTGGAACAATAAATAACAAAACAAAAATATAAAAGGATATACACATAAATCTATCGTATAATCATGTATTCTTATATATGTTTGTGTTGTTGTTTATTGAAACCGATGAAAGGTTACTTGGCCGAAACGTCGTCCAACTTTTGTTTTGTTTCTCACCTACGTAAAGCTGTTACCATATCACTTTTTTCTCTTTTTTTTTTTTAAATTGTCAATATTGTCAGCAGCTTTACTGCAGCTTCTCATCTTGATGCCTTTACACCCCCGTATTCATTCATAGATGCTGCAACATTTTGTTATGATTAACTCAACTACAACGGTGGAGGCGAAGGTGCGCTTTACAGCACTAGAGCTGGAAGTTGTTAGCAACCCACAGCTGGTGGCTTGTACCAGGATCGGTGAACCAGAACCATTCAGACCCTGCTCCACCTTTCCGCGGTGCCTCTAGTAACAGACTAGCCTGTCTAGTCTGGTCAAGCGAGTAGGGATCGAAGAGGGAAGACAACCCAGTATTCAAAAATGTTATGCTGAAGTCGGATGTGTTGGGCCAAAAGGTGCAAATATCACTGTTATACTGCAAAAACCTCAGCACAACACAGACACGCCCACTTAACGTCCTTTTAAGGGCGGATGATGAAAAGATCTCTTTAGTCATCGGGCGATCGCAAGCAAGCAAATACAACTTTGAGATTAAAACAAACAGCCGTGTGTGCATATTTTCTCTCGAGTTTGATGGAAACTGTAATAGGTTTTCATACGGAACAAACTTGTAACACCAAAGCTTGAACTTAGCGATCTACTCTGTAATAATATCCATTTATTATTATCTGTCCCCTTGAACTTCATGTATAACAAATTTACAACTTCAAGTCCGATAATCGTGTGACAAAAACCAACACAGTAATTCCAGAGTTAACGACCTTATGCTTGCGCGCGTTCACCGATGACTAAACGAAATGGAGTATTTACACCGGTCGTTATCTTCCCATTAAAACGACGTTAAATGGACGTGGATGCGTTGTATTCTGGTTTGCGGTAGAACTGTGGTATTTGCGCCTCTCGGTCCAATACATCCGACTTGAGTTAGGCCCTTTTTAGTGCCGGGTTGCCTTCCCTCGCGATCCCTACTCATTTAACCAGTCGACTAGTCAACCTATCAGGGATACTGCGAAGCGGTGGAGTAGGGTCTTGACAGTTCTGGTTCACCAATTCTGGCACAAACCATCAGCTATGAGTCGCTGGTAGCTTTCAACTGTGTTGCAACCTTTGTCGACCAAAAAATCTTTTTCTCTCTCTCTCTCTCATTTTCATTCACCCCACTGCCTGTGGGTGAGACTTTTTAGTCAAAGGCTAGCGGAGTCAACAAAACGACGAAAAGCAACAGAAAGCCACCGTCGTAACTTCTTTGTATAATCATGGGTCGTAGTCTTAACATATGGATGTAAATCGTGGACAGCAGAAAAAAAAATCACTGGAGCCTGTAGAAATGTGGTGTTACAGAAGAATGTTGAGAATACCATGGACTGCTAAGAAGAGTAATGAAAATGTTCTGAAAGAGGCCAAAGGAAAAGGAGAGCTAATTTCCTATATTAAGAAGAAACAATCTTCATTTTTTGGCCATGTAATGAGAAGGGAACAGCTAAAATATTTTGTGACAATTGGGAACAGTGAGGGAAGAAGTGATTGAGGGAAGCAAAGAGAAAAGATACCAGATTGTTTAAGAGAATGGTTTGGCAGAAGGTCAACAATAGAAATGATAAATAATTGTTGAGATCGAAAGTTGTTGAGAGACATGATCACCTAAGCCAGCCGGCATGGTACTCGGTGATGATGATCCTTTTCATTCGTTTCAATCGCCAGATTTACTGTAGTCCCACCCATCATACTCCATGTCACTTCCTGTACACGCCTCAATTACTGGACTTACACACAAACAAAATAACACACTCTCATCCTTTTCCACAATCTATAGCCTAGCATTTTCTCTAAGATGTACACGAACAAAATCATCTATTGTTGAAGCCGTAATATATCACTTCTTCAGGGTTACACACCCACCGTCTTCATAAACAGAGTTTGGGTGAAGTTGTAACGCCCCATTTCTCAGACCGCACAATCTGACAAATATACATTAGCCATATGCAATATACAGGGTGTCCAAAAAAGAATGTACACCCTTTCTTAATTTTTTTTTTCCAGATGACCAGTGTGTGCAGAGACTTGTAAGAAGCACCGATTGTAACATGAGCAGAAAAGTTTAAGTTGAAATACCAGATGTACAATAACACACGGAATTGGATGGAAATGAGAGATCAGAACAATGAAGAGTTTGTTGCTGTTACTAGAGACGTCTTGGATCGAGTATGGGAGGAAGTGGACTTGACTATCTGCTGTGTCACGAAGGGTGTCCATATTGAATCTTTGTAGATGGGATTTTAAAAAAAACCGTTGAAACATTACATTACTTCTGGTATTAAAAAAACCGTTGAAACATTACATTACTTCTGGTATTAAAAAAAAAAGTTGAACTATTACATTACTTCTGGTATAAAAAAAAAGGTTGAACTATTACATTACTTCTGGTATTAAAAAAACGTTGAAACATTACATTACTTCTGGTATAAAAAAACGTTGAAACATTACATTACTTCTGGTATAAAAAAACGTTGAAACATTACATTACTTCTGGTATAAAAAAACGTTGAAACATTACATTACTTCTGGTATTTAAAAAAAACGTTGAAACATTACATTACTTCTGGTATTTAAAAAAACGTTTAAACATTACATTACTTCTGGTATTTAAAAAAACGTTGAAACATTACATTACTTCTGGTATTTAAAAAAAAAAGGATCCTCATATCACATCAGGGCGGTCAACAATAAATTATTTAAAAAGGTACACCCTTTTCGGACACCCTGTACAGAACATTTTCACCAACTAAAATGAAGTAACTGTGATTATTTTTTTTATTGAGCCCCCTGGGGCAAGTCTCAGAGACGCTGTTTATGTTAGTGACTTAATCCGCCTCTACGATCTGTAATAATTTCCGAGCATAACGTGTCTCTCTATCTTCATTTTTTTCCTCTCAGTTTTTCAATCTCTCTCTCTCTCTCTCTCTCTTCTCTCTCTCTCTCTCTCTCTCTCTCTCTCTCTCTCTCTCTCAGCACATACAGATAATCCAGATCCAGCAAATCTAATTCTTTCTTGCTCTCTCTTCCAGCAGCAAATTGTGGAAGCGCTGAGATTTCACGTAGTAGACTTTAAATGCAGCCTCATTTTTGTGCAGTTATTTCAACTGACGATGTTGGGATTCTTAGTGACACTAATATTTTCATGACTTCCGGTCAATATGGCGGATATGCGGCTGGAACCATTGAGGCTCTGTCTGAAAAGTGTTCCTTGTTGCAGTTTCCTCATATTCCAAGTCCGGCTCGCTATCGGAGCTACTGAGTTTAGTGCTCTGTGCACACCGTGAGCTGTGTTTTTTTCATCCGGATTGTGTTTCGATATTCCTATTGCTTACGATGAATGATGATATTGTATGACGAAGGGCGGTTCGGTTGCGTTTACTTTCGTTGCGGCTACGCCTTATGTCGTTTGGCGTGTACTGTGGTTGATTTGATGGGGACTGCAGCTGCCTTTCACTGTGTGGATCTTTCAATGCAATGAGATGTTAATTCGGATGATTCCACTGGCACGGGCGGTTCAGCAATTATCGATTTTATTCATTTGCAGTGATACCAGAGCTTTCGACTAGCCACTAATATTTTCAGTGCGTTAAAATGTTAACAGTAAAACTCAAATGTTAAAGCTGTTAACAGTAGAAGATAAACGTTTAAAATGTTAACAGTAAAACTATAATGTTAAAACTATTTTCAGTTTAAACTGTTTACAAATACTTCATTAAATCGTGGTTTACATAAAATGCGTTTTTCGTCACCTCTCGATCCCAACACATCCGACTTTTATGCGACACTTTTGCGTGCCTCTTTGCCTTCCTTGTGGATCATTTTTCACATGATCAGAATGTTTTTAAAAAAGTGATTTAGTTTGATCAGAGTTGTACTACGAGCACTCAAGTTGAAAACATAACACATAAATAAGATTTCTGTGTAGAAAATAAGCACGTATTTTGTGACTGATCGACGTTTATTTATCAGGACTCGTTCTGTGCAGTCAAACCCATGCTGACTACGTTACTTGTAAATATGCTGATGTTCCACACACACACACAACACAAATTGTTACTGCGACTACATTCACCATAAGCCACGAGGCGAGAATAGTACCTTTTTTTTCCCGCAGTTTTTAGATAGTCGTCCGAATATATCTACAAATATCAAGTTCCCAGCTTGCTTCAGGTGAGATAGACCCTATTACTTTTGCAGATTTCAGCACACCTTGGCTAGAGCTGACGTCATAGAGCAGCGAAGGTTAAGTTGTCCTGAAGTGTGTGCACGTGGATATTTTTTTCTCTCCAAAATTGATCAGAGACCAGACCTCGTCTTGGCCTCATGGTTTCAACATCAGCGGTCCGCCCTACTGACACACATTTTCACTATGAATTTCTAATGACATTTCCGGTTAGTATTACCTAGACCGAAGTGTGGAAAAAGTGCCAGACTTCCACGGGGTTATGAAATGGAGAAGAGTGAGAAGAAGAAGATTACATAGAAGACATAGTCTTAGGCATAATCATCTTTAGCGGTGAATCATTTCTAAAGATGACAATGGTCTGCAGTTGATGGTACGTGCCTCAGCATGAAGAAGGAAACATAACCCGAGTCATAGAGACAGCGTGCTATGTTCATAGATTATAATCATCGTAACACGAACACGGTCGTCAATAACAATCATTAGTGACTTATAACATTTATATATAGAATCATCATCAAGTACCAAGCCTGCTGGCGTAGGGTGTCATGTCTCTCCACAACTTTCGATCATGATAATTATTTATCATTTCTGTTGTTGACCTTCTGCCAAGCCATTCTCTTAAGCTGCCTGGTATCTTTTCTCTTTGCTTCCCTCTATCTCTTCGTCCCTCAACTTTCCCAGTTGTCATAGTATATTTCAGCTGTTCTCTTCTCATTACATGGCCAAAATTGATGATTGATTCTTCCTAAAATTGGAAATGAGCTCTCTTTTTGCTTTGGCCTCTTTCAGAAAATTTTCATTACACTTCTTAGCTGTCCATGGTATTCTCAACATTCTTCTGTAAAACCACATTTCTACAGCCCCCCCAGTGATTTTTTTGTCTGTTGTCCTATTGTCCACGATTCACATCCATATGTTAAAACTGGTTCTACATAACATTTAAGAACTCTTTTTCTTGTTTCTATTGTCAAAAATGGATTGACTAGGTATCTTCCTATTTTTTTGGAAAGCTGCTTTTGCCTGAGCCATTCTGCATCTCACCTCTGTTGTACACCTACCATCTGAGGTTAACATTGTTCCCATATATTTAAATTCATTTCAGTTCGGTAATTTTACCTGCTACTGTATGCAGTAAACAGTACAACCTGCGGCTGCCCTGCTGCCTTACATGTATGCTCGGGAGAGTAAAAGTCTAAGGGAAGGTACCCCGAAGTAAAACAAACCCCCTGCCTTGTGGGTGAGACTTTTTAGTCAAGGCTAGCGGAGCCAACCGTAAACAAACCGACGGAAGACAACAGAAAACCACAGTCGTAATATCTTTGTACAATCACGAATCTGAATTTAAATATATATATATATATATATATAGACTGTTAAAGGCCTTAAAAGTTCAGCGGAGCGCGTTCCGAACAGCTAAGGCTGAAAAAAAGGCAGAAAAACTACTTACTTTGTTATCCACTGCACGCTTCTTGAAGAGGACAAATGTAAATAGAGAAACAGTTGCAATTCAGGAAATAATGTCCACCTTAGTTCTTTTATTTCAGTTGAAGTAAAATCCTCCACCCCCCGGATTTATCTGTATTCAGAACATTGTTTCCCTATTATTAGCCCTTTCTTTGTGATTGAGGCTGTGTCTATCCAACAAGGAATATGGTTGGTTGGTTGTTGCGTTCGCCCAATGACTAAAGTATTCTAGAGTATCATGGTAGACTAGAATATTCCTCTTCATCATCCGTCCTTACAAGGACGTAGTGGACGTGTCTGCGTTGTGTTGTGGTTTGCAGTATAACAGTTATATTTGCACCTTCGTCTCCACAAGGAATATAAAGCTTAGGTTTTAGTATAAGTTTCGTATGTCGCGTGTTGAACGTGACCACAATTATATTTCTACTATTTGGTTTGAGAAGTCTTCAGCGTGGATTGTAGTTGAACATGGGCTATAGCAGGGGTCGAACAATAGCAGAACGGCTGGCTCAAAGAGTCAGGGGCGTATTGCAGTGGTTGAACATTCAGAAAACGGCTGGCTCAAAGGGTCAGGGGCGTATTGCAGTGGTTGAACACTGGCAGCGCTTCTGGCTCAAAGAGTGAGGGCATACTGCAGTGGTTGAACATTGGCAGAACGGCTGGCTCAAAGAGACAGGGTTCTTTAATGAACGTATACGCCACCAGTTGTACCAAATGGGCACATGCTGTTAACAAATGTCAGTTTATTATTGAATGAACAAAACTCAAATCCATGCACTCTATGAAGCCACAAAGGTGGTTAGCTCCTTGATTTCAAGTATAATGTGTGATTATGGTTCCAGTTGCACGATGATTAAGCACACCTTTCATTCGTCAACAATGTATATCTTTTAAAAAATTTATCTCACGCAAGTTCCAAATATATAACATGTCTCTAGATGATGGTGTTCACAATAACACCCAGGGTTGTATAAGGCGGTTCCTCTACCAACAGTCTATCACTAATGCGAGGTTAAAACTCAACCAATGAAAGAAACATCAGATTTAGGGGTTTACACAATTGCTAGACTACGTTAAGAAACAACAATACAATTATTTCTTTACGTAACACGATTCCTTTAGAGACAACATGAAAGAGTGAGAGAGCTGGGAGGAAATGTAACAGTTAAAATAAGAGAAAATGATAAGCTTAGAATATGATGGGTCAATGAAATATGAGACAGCACAATGAGCACTATGTACGAGACACATATGTGAACTTTGACCCGGAACACTCGACTTCGCTTCGGTTACGAATTTCAACATGTAGAGAGAAATAAGGAAAGTAATGCAGAAACAAACCGATTATTTTATTTTATACTCGCTACGTCGAACAGCGCCCGTGCTGAAAGCTGTTAGCGACATTTAACAGCGCCCGTGCTGAATGCTGTTAGCGACATTTAACAGCGCCCGTGCTGAAAGCTGTTAGCGACATTTAACAGCTCCCGTGCTGAAAGCTGTTAGCGACATTTAACAGCGCCCCTGCTGAAAACTGTTAGCGACATTTAACAGCGCCCCTGCTGAAAACTGTTAGCGACATTAACAGCGCCCCTGCTGAAAACTGTTAGCGACATTTAACAGCGCCCCTGCTGAAAACTGTTAGCGACATTTAACAGCGCCCTGCTGAAAGTTCTAAAGGACTTCGTGACTGGTATTCAGGGTCAGCGAACCGGAGCAAATAAATCACAATCCCAACGTGGTGGGTCTTAGATGCTGGGGTGTGGGGGAGGAGAGGGGGTGCCCTTGTCTGACCAGTCCCTCGGAGATTCGGAAAGCGACGATGACAGGTTTTCTGCACACACAAAAGAAAAAAAAAGAATTATGCTGAAGTCGGATGCGTCGGGCCCAAAGTGGATCATCGAGTGAGAGACGATTTCATGTTGCCCCTCATCTCACCTGAAAATCATTCAGAAATAGGATTATAACTGCTTTCGTCAAATACTTTATGAAGCGCGTTAGCTCAGTCGTTAGAGAATAGGACAAGAGACGGCTTCCGAGTTCACCCAGCCTTAATTGAATACCGAGATTTTTTTTTTTTTTAATGGAAGTAAAGTGGCACGGCGTAATATCGATCACATTACCCGAAAATCATATACCGAAGGTCTGTACAAATTTTTGAACACCATACACCACATGGCGTGATAGGGCTCTTTACTTTTTTTTGTGTGTCTTCTTTTGTAAAATAATATAGAAACTTCAAGTCTTACTTCAAATCTCTACTTATAGCTGATTTCTTAAACAATTGGATAATTTATGTAGTAATTTGGTGTATTTATATTGTTTTATATTATTAATTTTTAAACACAAATATTTTCGACATTTTCCATATTTTAAGTTTGCGGTGGAGGGAAAGAAACAGCAGGACTGGAGAACCACATGTTCAGTCACTACGATGTTTTGATGTCAACGTTTTTATTAACCCTCCGGAAGGAAACAAAACACACACTTTTTAACCCAACCTGGATTTGAAGCGAATCATGGACAGAGAAACAGATGAAAAGACAATTAGAGGCCACAGAGATGGAATTTCTCAGAAGAATGTTGAAAGTTCGCTGGACAGCTAAAAGGACCAATGAGGAAGTTCTCAAAGAGGCCAATACAAAAAGGGAGCTCTTAAAAAAACATCAGAAAGAAGCAATCAAACATTTTTCGGGCACATCATGAGAAGAGGAACGTTGGAATACTTGGTTACAACTGGCAAAATAAAAGGAAAGAGAGATCGCTGGCGACAAAGAGAGAAAATACTGGATAGCTTGGTGTCATGGCATGGAAACAGTCAACAACAGAACTGATACGATGCACTGTAGATAGAAGATTGTGGAGGGACATGATCACCTACGCCAACCGTAGTGGCACATGATGATGATGGATTTGAACCCGTGTAACCTGATCTAGAAAATGTCAAGTTTCTATTCTCATTCAGCTACTGGGATTTGTTTATGTTGTTCAATGGACTTCTTCGGACATCTTCTCATGAAATATACCGTTTCTAAATTGGAAGCAAATAAATTGTTTACTAATTCAACATTTGTATTTTCTACTGTTTTATTGCTGCTGACTCGGAATTTAGTCCAACAGAGAAATAACTCTAGAGGCAAAACGGGCACTCTACAATACAATCTTCATCCCAACGTTGTACTACCAAACAGTCCTGGACCCTGATGCAAGAACAATGCGAAAAATAACCTCTACTGAGGTGTTAGACGAATGAACAGGAAACAGCCTGAGAAATAAGATCAGAAATTAGTAAAAATAAGCTAGGGATAACCCCCGCCGTAGAATATATAGAGAAACAACATATAAAATGGTTTGGCCACGTGACAAGGCAGAAAAATCAAAACACAACACAACAAACCTTCAATAAACGTTGCGAGAATACCAGACCCAGGGGCCGACCGCGAAAACAGATGGATTGACGACGAATATTAGAAACACTATGAAACATAATAACAGCAGAGGCGAACAGAAGAGCGAAAGACCGCAAATAATATCTCCTATCAACGCTGAAATGTAAATGAGGAAAGAAGAAGAAAACTCGGGGTTCTTTGCCTTCTTCTTGATCATGCATGGCTTGTTCACTCCCAAGACTATGTTATTTTAAAATGGTAGTGGATATTGCATTGTTAGCTCAATATTCAACATTTGTTGGTCAGTTTTTATTTGTACACAGCCTCTTTTATTTGTCAATCAGCAGTTTTAACAATCCTTTTCTTGTTATGCTGGTTATTACGAATGTGACAAGTTTTTAAACGCGAGCGGAGTTTAAAAAAAAAAATAAATAATCGTTAAATTCAAAAGAAACCAGAGATTGAGAGACGAGGGTGCGGGACTGAGAAGCCTCGTAGTCACGTGACCTTGCACCTCGTGTATGACAGTGGAGTCAAGGTCGTATCATGTTTTACAATCCAACAGCCAATCAGAACTCGCCGTTCCCACACGGCGCGGAAGTTGTCTTTGATTGACACATCCTACTAGCCAGGCACCAGACTATAAAACGGCTCCATCCAACAACATTCGCTCAAGTCTATTCGCGGAGTGAGGAGAGAATTATACTTTTAACTTTGTGAAACTATTCGATATGGATAACCGACTGGCGTACGATATTCAGTCGACTCAAGTCCAGTTTGAAGAAATACTCCCGCAGGTATGAACACTTTATAATATTGTTACGTGTATATATAATATTAAAAATATGTTTCAATTTAATACCGGATTTATACATTAAAATAATATTTGTGACTGTAAGTTTGTAACTTGTATCAACAAATTATATTATTTATTTATTATTTAAAAACGTATCTAAATAATTCATATTGTAATTGTTCCAAACCATTTTAATCTTATAACTCAGTAACTCAATCTTAAATGTAAAATCTTATCAACCGCTTGTCTACTTACAATCCAGTATTCCATCATGTTGAAATGTTAGTATTTGGTAAGCCAAGCTGATTTAATATACGATACGCGTAGGAGAATTCGTCCAAACTTGACATAAAATAAATTACGTACGGTTACGGTTTTATTTTAAGGAGAAAATATTTCAATTTCGTGTCATACTAAACAAATTACATCTTTTCTTCAACGTGGACAATAATAAAAGTAATACATTTTTTAAATTGTAAAAAAGGCAAGTTGCCATGTTTCGTCATTATTTAATTATACATTTAATGTTATTGACTCACTCTTAGTTCTATTCAGCTGTGTCAGTGTGAAATTACTTCACCGAATTATTAAATTATTTATTACCAGGGCTCTTATTGATCTTATTTGTATCATTACTGATCTATGATAAAGGAATGTTTTGTTGTTTTCATGCTGCACAATGTGTTAGCAGTTAACAAAACTTTAATAAATTATTAGAATTAATGTGACTGAGATTATCAATCAAATTCTGGCGAACACTACACACCCGGTACCAATCAATTAATTATTACACTGAACTACTTGTGATAATCATGATAATGATAATGCAAGAAAGTAAACTCTTAGGCTCGTTGAAATAAGATTAGATCCATATTTTAAGTCTGCAGTGGGGTCTGACTCTTCCAGAACAACTTAATGCAAACGACAATAAATTTGGACCAATTATTTTGTAGAATTAACTCATTTTTAAAATATCTTTATACTTTCTTCAATATATAGATATTTTAAATTTGAAACTTTGAATATGTCTAATTACTTACCTGCGGGATCCCCATGGTTCTGCCGTGACGCTCAATTATATGTAGTTTCTTATTCTATTCACTGTTTAGAAGCTACTTTCAACCGAAAAAAGTGTCATCAGTTAATTATTCACAGCCAAAGTTTGTAAGCCCCTGGCTATTTATTTGGTATCATTTAGTTGAATAACTTTATACTTAATCCGTAATTTCGTTGCACTCATTCTACATTACTTATATTTAAAAAAATTTTGATGTAACTTAATTGCCGCCCGTACGTCGTTGGATCCATGGTTATGGAAGGCCCCGGTATCACTCAGAATCACTGCTGCAAACGAATTAAAATACATAATTACTCCACCGCCCGTTTCAGTGTGTGTATGTAAGACGCCTAGTCTCTCAAACTCTGATGTAGACACTAAAACCGGGCCGGAGTTGGACTTGGCGAGTCCCCCTAGCTAGAAGTAAGAACGAATCTTGTCACTTGTGAGGCCCACTGTTAAAACACCAATGCCAGATGTTCTCGATGATAGATTTACAATTCTAGTAAAATCACTGAGTACTCATGACTAACTACTTATATCACTTATAATATTTCTTTTAAATATATATATATAATAATATATTCACAACTTTATTTTTTTTTTACTCACGGTTTTCAAATTGTTTATGTACAAGTCATGCATAATCTAAATATTTAAATTAATGCACCACGTATTGAAGAAACAAGTCTCATCTTGGCCGCTAATTCACAAATTCGTTTCGGACTAGTCGGATTAATTATAATTATGAATCTTAAACGGTAAGTAGTTAATTGTCGTTTATGTCGATAAAGTCAATGTTCCTTCACATGTTTTCAGTTTTGATTAGCACATTGAGATATTATGATAAGCTGTCCACGGGAATAATTTCCTTTTTGAGGTAGCATTTTCAAAGTCAGTGCAAATATGTTAATATGTCTCACAGATGGTATGCGATAAGATTTAGAATTGCCATAACTAATGCGACACTACAAAGAATAATATCCCTATATGAAATAAAAGTCCAAGAGGTTTAAAGGCCAACGATATAATATTTATTATAATGGTGTTAAAAATGGATATAACCGTAAACAAGACTACATTAAATTCAAATAAAGGATCGGATATTCGACAAATCACAATTATATATAATATGCTTTTAGTTTTTAATTTAATTTTAAGTGTTAATCAAACACGCAGTCCTGAGTTTACAAAAAAAAATGAATAATGATGGAATGTTTAAAATGATACATAACATAAAGTAAACTTGACCTGCTGAAGGCTAACAAACAGGATCGAATATGGGCCTGGGCTTAGATAACTTCTGGCTCAAAATCCGAGGGGTCTAAAATTGTTATATGATGAATATGTATGTTATGAGTCTGTGATTTTACTTGATTTGTAGTATTTTACAATATATCGTCTGTACATTTTAAATTGTATTTTGTACTGATAACGCTCTTATCTTACATTATATTATATTCATATTTTCTCTGACGGCATGGCATTGCCCTTTTTCATGACCATAAACTTGAATATAACATAAAACGGCCCATACAATTTGTTTTCAGTATTAATTTATTATATGGTATACCTCCATACCGCTAAACAAACCCGTCTTGCAAGAAGTGTTCTAAACGCTCGGACAATTTTAAATTCGCAGTTTGGCTTAAATTAGAGCTACGTTCTTGGAGCCGACTTTGCACAGCATGTGAACTTGATTTTTTTTTTTTTTTTTTTTTAATCCGCGCTTGTAGTTCCATATTTTTATAGATAGTTGCGATAAAACCAGGACTATAATAATGAACTGCGGGGATCGTAGAGATTCATTTTATCATCCATATACTTATATAATACTATACATGCCGTGGCGGGATGTGCTGACAGGCATTATATACGTAGTTTCCATTCAACTTAAACGGAAAATATTTCATGCTGTGAGGAGTGAAGTGATACAATGTTAGTTCATATTTATTTTTCCTGAATAAGCTACACAGCAGTTTGAATTTATGAAATTATTAAACTCAGATGTAGCGTGGCTGATTTCATATTTATATTATTAATGCTGTAGTAATGTTACAAGAGCCATAGATTTTAGAAGCAATGATCTCTGCAATATGTGCCCTTTTGAACGCAACCACAATGTTTCTGTTTTTGAGATGGTTCTGCCCTATGTGCCGTCTTCGGCTCGAAAGGACAATAGATAGATAGTAATGTTACTTTATTATTATTACTGATTTTACTTTTTAAATGTTTTGTCCATAGATTTGATTCAACTTGTAAAAGCTAAATTTGGCAAGTAACAGTGGACTAGTATTTTTATCTTAGTGCCTGGTCTAATTCAATTGTTGTTTGACCATGACGTTTTTTAAAGGGAGCTAGAGATCACACCCATAAATGTTGCTGTGTTGGTCATTGAAATAAATAGGCAACTTAAACCAGCTTTCCATGTGCCTTAACTTGTAGTGAAAAATTCTTTAGCCCCTACTATGTAATAAAAAATTTGTCCCTTTCTTTCCTGTGCTATTTTACCTAACTACTTTTTTGTTTCTTTTCAGACTTACTCATTTCATTTAAATTATATTTTTTCAGAACAACAGAAGTGTATTCAGAAATACAGGTCCACTCCCCGAACGACGAAGCACAATCAGCACAATGATGCCTTGTAGATATCAGAACAACCGAATTCGAAATTTATCAGGTGGTAGTAGCGGCAGCACAGCCAGTGGGTGCAGCAGTGATAGCTCGACTCAGTTAGACAACCAGTTTTCTGATAAACAAATGACTTTGCCCCTTGGATATTTCACTTTTTTTCAAATAATTCTACAACTTTGCCACCAACCTGCGGAAACTCATCACTTCATCGGAAGTTGGATCGTAGCTGGAGTGATGACAGTGACAGGAATGGGCTGCACAAATCCATAAACTCGAGCAGATACAAGACTGAGCTATGCCGTCCCTTTGAAGAGAGCGGCGCTTGCAAGTACGGGGATAAGTGTCAGTTTGCACATGGTTACCATGAACTCCGGAACCTAGCTCGTCACCCCAGTACAAGACTGAGCTATGCCGTACTTTCCACACTGTTGGGTTTTGTCCTTATGGTCCAAGTTGTCATTTTATCCATGAGGATGAAACAAAACCGGCAGAATCATCTCCAAAACTTAACCGTTCTGGCAGCATCCACTCATCCAGTGGCAGCAGCAGTCCATCTTTAAGCCCATCTGGCAGTGATGACTTAAACATGTTTTTCTATCAACCTGAGATTACCTCCCAGGTTTCGAACGTAACAAACATTGTCAACAAAATTTCAGTGGACTTACAGCAGACATCAACTTTACTGGCAGCAACTATGATCTTTACGCTCTAGAGAGGCAATTCTCTAACATTAAATTGAACTACAACAGCAGCATTTTGACAATAACCAGAAGCCAAAACACATTGGCTCCGAAGAGCGAGACATCTTCACAGAAATAACCATGTTTAATTCTGAGGAAGCATTGCACGACATCGCTTCAACACCTTTGTCCTCCTGTGCTGCACAATCCATGAAGTTAGATAATTTCCCCTTTATGGATAATCATAATGCAGCACATTGGCAGTCATCATACGGTGATTTTTGATCCGTCTCTAGAAACATCAATGGATAATTGTGATTCCTTTCACATTTCTCATGCAGTCTTACATAGCCCAAGGGTCAGCAGTGAAAAATACCACAGTTCTTAAAGTGTGCGTGTATGCTTGAGTGTATGTGTGGTACATTTCAACAACAAATTAATGAACAGGAGATTTTGGTGAAGGACTTTGTATATTTGTGTGTGTTTACATGTAGTATCATTGGTTGAATGCAGTGTTTTGAATATGCATGGTCTGTTATGATGTGTATTTGAGTACATCTCATGCCTGTTCATTGTTAGTACGCTGATGAAAGTTGGTAATTGGCTTGACTGCAAGGAGGAAAATGGCAAGGTAAATAGAAAGTTGTGAATATAGACCATTAATTGTGATTTTATTTTAAAATAAATTCCTTTAAAAGAAATTTTAAAAAAAAAAACTTGTATGAAATGAATGGCACTTGTATATTTTCATAGAAAGGCATATTTTCATAACAGAAGCTTAAAGAAAATAAATTCAAATGCATTAAATAATTTCTCTGATATTGAAATAAATATATTATGTACAGTGTTGATGATTTAGATTTTGGATGGAGATCTGAGTGCTTGTCCTGAGTTTTATTTTTTACTACATGTGAGATCATTTTATTTCAATTCATGGCATTTATTCACAGCTCCACTTGGTGTTCATTATTGTATGTTTTATCTGTTGTGGTATTTGTCAACATGACCTACCAATATATCCATGGTACTTTGGTAGGTCAACATAATTTCCATTCAATCATCAGGGACATTTGGTCTTTCTCATAACTTTCCGCTAGATTACTTGTTTGTCTGTTGCAAATTAAATAGTTGTTTGGGCAGTATGGTGAAAGAAAGGTGAAACTAATTTTAGAGAAAAAACCTTTTTTTTTTAAAGCACAAGTTCCTGATTATCCAGTTTTTAAGTTTTGAAAAACCCTGGCATGACTTAATGACAATCTGGCAGCTTATAGTACAAAATTACACCTATGTTGAAGAATCAACATGACTTTGTATCAACTTCTTATGTAGCATTTGTTAGTGTTGTGTATGATTGTAGTTGAACAAATATCACAAATTGAATAAATGCTTTGCAGGAATGACTGAAGACACCATATCATAAAAGAACTATGAGCTATGCTGAGCGCTAGTAGGTATTCAAATTATAGTCAAGGAGTTCATTGCATTATCAGGGATTCATGTTAAGAGTATATTAATATACAGACATTTATTTGTGGCTATTATTTCATTTGTCTCTCTCCTAAATTGTGTTATTGTCTGTTGTGCGAAGTGTTGAGCGATATATTTTATTTATTATATATTATAGATAACCCTTGGTGCTTTCATTGTCTGAATCAATGCGTGAAATCACTGGCTCGGGGTATGTCATATATTATATGGGACCATTTCATTATGGAGATGACAGATGTTGATAAATAATTGATTTATTTCATTTCATCAGCAAGTATTATTTCACCACTTAATATTTTTGTAACTTCAAACACATGTGGTGAGTTTTGAAAGATAGTTTTTTTTTCTTTCCCCTTTTCCATGGTGCCTTTCAGGAAGATGCCTTGTTGGTGTTTCTGCAGTGTTAAACCTTGTGCAGGTGTTTTAGCATTTTGAAGCTTTTCATTTTTTTTTCCCCTCTCTCTGAAACTTCACAACCTACGACATTTTAATTTCTTTTTAATTTATGAGGTATTTCAAGATATATTCCTTGACTGTATATTATTTCTTTTTCTGTTTTTTTTTTTAGATCAAGACCCTTCCCATTCTTCATAAAAGAAAAGAGATTGTGTGTGATAGCTATTATTATGTAAATTGACCTTGTATCTTCTAATTTATTAATTTAAATTTCATAGCAAAGTAAGCACATCATAAATGATTTTTGTTTACAAGATATTTAACTTTTATTAAGTTATTAGTTACTATTTATTTAATCAACAGCAATAAACGGCAGTCCGTCTAATTAGAAGTGATTGCTATGTAGTGGCTCATTTTCTTATAAATGTTATGCTTCTTTTTATTTTGTTTATTTTATCAGTAGTGCAACATGGTTTGTTTTCAAACTTGTATACAGTTTGTTCACTTGTGTTCAGTGTTCATCTACTCACAAAGACTTGATGTGGGATACTATCAAGATATGTCCAATGTAATCTATCAAATAATGCAGGCGTTGATACGCCAATTTCTGCAGTAGTAAATTATTACATAATTATTTTATTTCATTTTTGTATAAATTTTGGTGAAAATGCACTCGTAAATAGGTTGGTTCCAAAGGCAGCTATGTCCAGCATTCAGGCTTATTTTTTCTTGTTACTTGTGCAAATATTCAGGACAGCACTTGTAGATAACCTTTGTCATAAAAGTATATTGCAATAATAAGCAGCCCATGCTTTTTTATTGCGGTCTCCATCGTACATAACTAAAATGAGCAACTCGCTGTTTTTCAAGCAATTACGGAGTATCCAAATTATAGTTTGGATTTTTTTTTTTACCATTACTTCTATTTCCCTGACATCCCTACAATTTTGTTTAGTGGTCAAACTTTTTATTTTAAATTACTCGTATCAAATTGTGCAAGCAATTTATTATCCTAGGCATGGTGGATGTAAAATCGGAATCCTATGTTACTGTGTCTATTTGAGACGTTTCAAGAACGTGTTTTGTTGCACTTTCGTAACTTTTAAATAACTACATTGAACCATACATGCCGATATATTTAGAAGCTTATGGCATAACATAAATATGAACACAGGTAATGAAGTCAGCAGTATTTCCCCCCATCTCTTCCCCACGTCTACTACGTCTACGAATCCAAAATCAATAGATGACAGCGCGGAGAGGCTCATCCGTCGGCGTTGGCTTGTCGGTGCACATTGAGGTCACTAGGTCACGGCTGTGCTTTCTCTCTCTTCTCGTCCGCCATCTTAGTATACTTTATACTAATTTTCCACATTGAAAAAAATATTTAATCGCAGCTTGAAAGTCACATAATCGAATAGAACAAACAAAAATGTAAACTCAAAAACAAACTTTTCGATATAGACGGATTTATTTTGTTTAAAAACAGATGATGTATTATTGCAACAGCCAGAATTTTGGGTCGCCTTTTTTTTTTTTTTTTTTTTTAAAGATTCAAGCTTTCACGTGTACAGAATGTGAATATAATTTTATGTATTTTTAACGTTGCGAGTTTTAACGATTTAATACAAATTTACAATCTAAACTGCCATGTGTGAAGAAAGGTATTAATTAAATGTGCAGCATCATGCCACTGAATAGGGACTGTCATCGTTTTGTGTGCATATTTGAAAACTGAATTAAATTTTATATATTATTTTTTGCCCAAGTATCTGAAGGTACACATTTGTCATTGCTCTTTGTGACACATAAACACGTTTATTTTCAGAGTTAATTTCTTAGATGGTTAGACTTATTCTTTAACTGTGTGACCTATTTCTGATGCAAGTCGGCTAATTAAGAGAGCAGCCTGTTTTTGGAAGCCGATTATGCTTTCATTTTAATAATGTAGTTTTTAAACTTGGCTTTATTGTTATATATTATGATGTAGTTGTGTGTGGGATTCCAAGAATTGTCTGTATTAAGGTTCCGAGAATTGTCTTTCTTATTGTGCAGTCTTGTCCATTAATGTCTGTTGTACTTTTTGTACACAATATTAATACATGCTTCATTTGAAGTTTTACTTAACGAAACCTGAGTTTTTATTTTGTGCTTATCCTTGTTGATGTGTCTGTGTTGCTAAGTGTGTCTTGATGCAATTACTGCAGTGTGAATCGCCAGGATCTTCACCAACCAGCTAATCTCCTTTCGTCTTTTTATTTTGTTTTTAAATTAGATTCTTCTAAGAGAATAGACAATAAGAAAATTAACCCTACTGAGATAAAATGTGTTTAGACGAATGGCAGGAAACGCATGGGAGATGCTATCAGAAACTAAATGACAGAAAAAAAGCTATGAGTAACCCCCGCCATAGTATACATATAATGAAACAACAGTTATATTATTTGGTCACGTGACAAGACAAAGATCACATGAGTCTTCGATAACCGTTGCAAGAACACAAGGTAACATAATAGCAGCAGAGGCGAACAGAAGAGCAAATGACGATGGAGAGAAGCAGGATTTCTTCTTATATTTGGCCGTATCCTTCTATTATTGTTATTTCTTGTTCCAATTGCACTGCGGAAAACGAGTTTCTCGCTCCAGGATTAACTCCAGCACTTGCTGTGCATTTCGTGATATTTTAAATTGAACATAAAGGGGAGAATACAAACTGCCCGTGGCATCAAAATGAATATTGTCGCTGTTCTAATTATCTCCCTCCATTTAATCTAATAAATGACACTTAGTCTTAGCATTATCCTCATAGCGTAACCAAGGGAGCCGCGATAGCTCAGTGGGTAAGTGAACTGGACTACAAAGGACAAGAGGTCGGATTCAATCATGATCGACGGCTTCCGGGTTCACCCAGCCTTAAATGGGCACCGGATTTTCTTGAAAGTAAAGCGGTACGGCGTAATACCGACCACATTACCAAAAAAAAATCATGTGCCGAAGGTCTGTACAGATTATGGTAACTAATATCACAACTACCTTGGCCACACTATAACCAGTGATGCAAACTGAAATAAAGGAAAGGAATGGCAAAAGTCATTTTAATGTCATGAATAATATAATATCAAAACAACTAACACCGGGGCTAAAACTAAGAATCGCAAGATATGTCTTCTCAACATTCCTATATGGTGCAGAAACATAGACAGACATTAGACAAGAAAACAATATAAAATTGAAGACAACAACATTGGAATGAGGATAGGAAGAATTGGATGGAAGAGAACAAAGTCTTAAAACAACTAACAATGAAAAGAACGTATCTAAATACAATTCAAACAAGACAAATGCGATTTTTTGGGACATGTTAAAAAATAGCCTACTATGTTAAAAAATAGCCTACTATGTTAAAAAATAGCCTACTAAAAGTAATCTTGAAGATGAAAATACAAGGTAACAGCTGCAGACCAATCTGACATGGACGGGTACCATTAACAGATGGACAAGTCAACCTATGACAACCTGCGCCATCAAAGCAAGAGTCAGCAGAATGGCGCTCCATGATAGCCAATCTTCGTTGCGGAGATGGCACTCGATGATGATGAACTAACATCATATACCCTATAGGCCATTTGGCGTGACTGAGCTTTTTACGTGTCAACAAGTGCTGAAATCTCCCCTACAGCAAAACCGGAAGTGTGAAACGATACATTTCTACCTCTCGATCTTCTCATCGCTCTCTCCAGCATCTAGATAACATTCTTCCTGACTGGATGAACATCCGGAGTCGTAACCAGGACTAACTTCAACTTGCTTCCGTCTAGTCAGTCCAATGATCATGCTTAGATCCCCAGTACCAGGACTAACTTACAACTTGCTTCCCTCTAATCAGTCCAATGATCATGCTTAGATCACCAGTACCAGGACTAACTTACAACTTGCTTCCGTCTAGTCAGTCCAATGATCATGCTTAGATCACCAGTACCAGGACTAACTTACACTTGCTTCCCTCTAGTCAGTCCAATGATCATGCTTAGATCCCTAGTACCAGGACTAACTTACAACTTGCTTCCCTCTAGTCAGTCCAATGATCATGCTTAGATCCCCAGTACCAGGACTAACTTACAACTTGCTTCCCTCTAGTCAGTCCAATGATCATGCTTAGATCCCCAGTACCAGGACTAACTTACAACTTGCTTCCGTCTAGTCAGTCCAATGATCATGCTTAGATCCCTAGTACCAGGACTAACTTACAACTTGCTTCCCTCTAGTCAGTCCAATGATCATGCTTAGATCCCCAGTACCGAGGACTAACTTACATCTTGCTTCCCTCTAGTCAGTCCAATGATCATGCTTAGATCCCCAGTACCAGGACTAACTTACAACTTGCTTCCGTCTAGTCAGTCCAATGATCATGCTTAGATCCCTAGTACCAGGACTAACTTACAACTTGCTTCCGTCTAGTCAGTCCAATGATCATGCTTAGATCCCCAGTACCAGGATAACTTACAACTTGCTTCCGTCTAGTCAGTCCCAATGATCATGCTTAGATCCCTAGTACCAGGACTAACTTACAACTTGCTTCCGTCTAGTCAGTCCAATGATCATGCTTAGATCCCCGTGTCTGGACTAACTTACAACTTGCTTCCGTCTTGTCAGTCCAATGATCATGCTTAGATCCCCAGTGTCTGATACTCGTACTTGACAAGTTGAGGCTCGCCGATACTCATTCGTGGTCTTAGACAAATAATGCCTGGGGAGTAACGGATCGCCACCATCTTCAGTAATCAAGAGATGGTCATATGTGGACATGTGAGGCGAGATAATACCCGAATAACAAAGCAAGCCCTCATGTGGGAAACAACAGGTAAGAGGAAGAGAGACACTGCGGAAAAACATTGATCCGAGAGGCAAGAGCAGCAGGAATCGGCTCACTCATTGAGATAGTTGCTTGCACAGAACAGAGACAAATGGCGAGATTTTATAAACGATCTTACAAGGATTGAAAACTGCTAGAATAAAAATTTAGATAAAGAATCTGGGTCTATGCCCTACGGCCGGTTACGGCTCAAAGGTCAATAGATAGACTACTGATTCGTGACATTCTTGATTGCGTGCTCTTTAGCGCATGTTCATTTGTGCCCTTTAGCAAGCAAGAATCAAACATGTTAGGGCTGATTTTGTATGTTCTGTCCGCTTGTTACATTCACATACAAATGTTTGTTCTTTTTTAATGATACAGGATGTACGTAGCCATGTCCTGTTGTAAGGTTGTGACGTATTTAACATCAAATCTTATGCGGACATCTCGACGAGAGAGATCAAAGAGGGGGGGGGGTGACAACTGTTTCCTTCCTCGTTAACTAGAAGGCTGTTACGTGAAGTGTTTCTCTTAGATTATTGGCTCTCGATATATTCATGATCAGGTAGTCTAAACTAGAACAGAAAAGTGAGTCCAGTCATTTTAAAATATAAAGGATGAGAATCAAACTTAGCGAGTCACATCAGAGGAAGAGGTATGTTTGCAGCACTCGGAAAAAAAAAAAGATAAATAATCAGCAGAAAAAAGATAATGGTCCGAAGCAGGATTGAACTCATACTCCTGGCACAGGGCTTGCCACGGAAACCAAGCGCTAGAGCTCGCGCCTACTAAAAAAATAGCTGTCATTGGCGGATGTCTTACAAGATTTGTTGTTATCAAAAATAATCAACTCAGTTGAGCTAGGTCGCATTACCTTTCGTCATCTGTCATACGGACGTCATTTGAGCTAAGATACGTTGTGATGTAGTTTTCCCGTAAGATGTTGATTTTTGCATCATTCGGCCTCAACATCCGACTTCAGCATGTTATTTTTTTAGTACCGGGTTATCTCCCATCCCTATTCGCTTGACCAGACCTACCTGGTAGTCTGTTTTCGGGCATCGCGAAGAGGTGAGTAGGGTCTGGGTATTTCTGCCGATCCTGGCGCAAGCCATCACCTGTGAGTCGTTGACAGCCTTCAGCCCTACTGCTGGCGCCTGTACCGGCCAGACTGAGTGCAGGACACATCGAATGTCCATTTATGTTCAGAAATTTAAAACTTTGGGATAATATTTGTCCTCCTCAAGTATGCAAAAATATGGGGCCAGGTAAAGAAATGCATAAAAAGCGAAGCTGATTGTAAGCAGAAATAAAAAAAAATATTGTAAAAAATTGTGTTGTTAAAGCTTTACGCAATAATGGACAACACAATTGAACGACGTTTCGGGTCAATAGGCCTTCAGCAGGAACAGGCAACACACACAGATATGTAAGTTTATAATTTATTTATTTGTTTTTTTAAAAAATCATTTACTTACATGTCTGCGTATGTGTTGTTTGTTTGAAAGCCTATTGAGCCGAAGCGTCGTTAAATTATGCCGTTCATTAATTGGGTAAAGTTTTACCCATATCATTTTTTTTCTATTCATCAACAAATATCTATAATCAAGAGAAGAGAGTTGTCACATGTTCACCATGTGATGAGAAGAGGGCAACAAGAGAATCTCAAAGCAGACCTTCAAATGGAATGCAGCGGGAAAACAAGAAAAGCATGTCGACTTAAACCACTACAAAGGAAACTGAAGCGAAATGCAACATCAAGTATCAGCTACCTCGCCGAAATTGAACAACCTGTTCAAATAGAAATATGTGGCGAGATACAATGTGGATTCTGCGCAAGGTCTGATGTTTGATAATAACGGTTATTATAACACAAGAGAGTGTAGTCTTTCGCATCGAAGGACACAAGATATGTGTACTGGAAAATCAGGGGCCGTTTCTTTTGTGTTAACAAGTTGTGACTTCTCAACGGTTCTCAGTAGTAAGATATTTGGAGGAGCGGTGAACCGCACTAGAGCGAGTATAATGATGCTGAAGGCCGTATCACTGACCACACTAGAGCGAGTGTAATGCTGAAGGCCGTATCACTGAACCACACTAGAGCGAGTGTATGCTGAAGGCCGTATCACTGAACCACACTAGAGCGAGTATAATGCTGAAGGCCGTATCACTGAACCACACTAGAGCGAGTATAATGCTGAGGCCGTATCAGTGAACCACACTAGAGCGAGTATAATGCTGAAGGCCGTATCAGAACCACACTAGAGCGAGTATAATGCTGAAGGCCGTATCACTGAAACACACTAGAGCGAGTGTAATGCTGAAGGCCGTATCACTGAACCACACTAGAGCGAGTATATCGAAGGCCGTATCACTGAACCACCTAGAGCGAGTATAATGCTGAAGGCCGTATCAGTGAACCACACTAAGCGAGTATAATGCTGAAGGCGTATCAGTGAACCACACTAGAGCGAGTATAATGCTGAAGGCCGTATCAGTGAACCACACTAGAGCGAGTATAATGCTGAAGGCGTATCAGTGAACCACACTAGAGCGAGTATAATGCTGAAGGCCGTATCAGTGAACCACCTAGAACGAGTATAATGCTGAAGGCCGTATCAGTGAACCACACTAGAACGAGTATAATGCTGAAGGCCGTATCAGTGAACCACACTAGAGCGAGTATAATGCTGAAGCCGTATCAGTGAACCACACTAGAGCGAGTATAATGCTGAAGGCCGTATCGATTAGGAAACCTCCAACATGACAGCACGTGTGGTAGGTGTCCTCTACAAGATGACGATCGAGTGACTTGATTGATTCCCCAGTCTATATTTTTGTCCCCGCATTATTCTCTTAATCGGATCTCAAGACACCAGCACCGTGATGGCTGAAGTGTTCAGCGATTCATAGCTGACTGTTCACGTCAGAATCAGCGCCAATAACTGTGTTCTCCTTGGTTTACTGACACCAGACTAAAACATATCCCCAGGCGAGTATCGATCAAAGAGGAAGGCAAATTTCTACTACAAATGCTATGCTGAAGTCGGATGTTACTTTAAAGGCGCAGATATCACACCCGTTTAACCACGAAATATGATTTACATACATTTACGGGTAGATGATGAAGAGGATGATACAATGCACTGTACATAGAAGATTGTGAAGGACATGAGTCAACTAGTATGGCACATGATGATGATCACTATAAAGTCAATTATTTTCTGAAATTTATTGTTATCTTAGTTCGTTCGTTCGTTCGCTTTCGCCAGCTTTGACCTCTGACGAAGTCCCACCCACTCAATTTTGGGGACTGAATTTTGCGTGTAAAGTCTGTTTTATCCCATTACAGGATGCCCCTCGCCATGCGGCAGATTTACTCCGACTTCAGAGGTCTAATTTTTTAGGGAATTAGTAAAACCCAGGTGTCCTCGCCAGGGTACGAACCCCGGCTGTTGCCGTGTAAGCCAACCGCCTATTGATTGCGCTAACCGGACACCCGTTATCTTAGTGATTAAAGACTGATTCGTCAGCATACCTCAAGTTATTTATATCATAACCACCGACTGATGCTGCAAGTTTTCTTTTATGAATCTCACCATAAACACATTAAACACAGCTTAAATATCGGTATCGCACATGATGAAGATGAAGAGGATTTTTTTTTTTTTAAATGTGTGTTTTCGGGGAAGCTGGAGTGGGAAATGACTGTTCACTCTCTTTCGATGAAGTCGTTGGAAATCATCGTCGGTGCCGCCGATTAAGGCTGCACGATAGTCTCTCTTGTCAGCAGAATTTACCAACGAGCTTTGGCAGGAGATGTGGACATGTGGTGGAGCGGATATGGGTTCTTCTCAACTGCTGCGAAACTGATTCCATAAAGAGAACAGTTGTCGGGTGAACGCAAGAAAAATGGAATATTTTCCTTAGCAAAGTAACACGTGATTTGTTCTAAAAAATAGAAAACAAATCTGGACACTGTTATAAACTAACAAAACAATAACAAGCTTCACGCACCAAAATGCACAAATAAAGAAGCTAATTCAAATAAAAATGAAACCGCAAATCTTATAATTGGGCCATGTTTCTAATAAATACATTCTTCTTCTCTTATCTTCACAGTTGAATTATATGCAGTCATAGCTTGTTTTTTTTTTTCTTGTGTGACTTTATTTGTTGACTGGCCAGATTTTTTTTGCCTTTAAGTTTACTTGCTCCAAAACGCACGGAAGAACCATCAGGGTTGCTGGTAATGTCCTATAAATAATATAAAGAGACCCCCCAATTTGGCGGAAAGCCAAGAGATAAAATGCGAAGTGCAATTTTGAGGGGAAGGGGGAGTGGGAATCGCAACAAACTTTGCTTACAATATGCGGGATACTCTCAAATCATGAAAGTGTGCAAGTGTGTTTTATTAAGAGGCATATCACATTTACTACACAGCTGCAAATAACACCATCCCTTTTTTTTGGCATCTGGCCAATTCTTTAAACACGCATAGGCAAGATTGCTACAATATGTAAAAGCTTCAAGAGATTGTTTATAAAAATATAACAGGGGAGATTACGTACATAAATAACGCGAGATTTACGTGTTGTCCAGGGATTAGGTTAAATAAAAGTGCTTTGTAACCAGTGGTTCTAAACTTTTTTGATAATAAACATAACCATATGTGTTTGTAGAGGTGCGCGTGGCCGTGCGGCTAAAACCACTGTTCCGCTAGCTGAAAAGCTGACGTACCGTGTTCGAAGCCCGCGGTAGACAGAAAGGACTTTTTCTATCGGGGGTGAAATAAAAATCCTGAGTCTCACACGTCGTGGCGACTGCTTGACCAAGCGGCCTTTATCCCTCTGTTCTATCGTTGCCCCCGACATACACCAGCAATGGTACTATGTGTCGTAAAGATAGTTTTTTTTTAAAAATATGTTTGTAAGTAACAGGTACATAAAGAAAGAGATTCGTTACGCTTCCAGTATAGCATACAGTGAATATGCTGTTAGGACACGTGCATCCATAGACACGTTTATTGGCCCTTATTTTGGGACCATATGCCACGATATGTACCCATCCATTCCATTTTATCTATTTCTCTCTAGCCAAGATAAATATTCATTTGTCGTTTATACTGTTTCTTCTGAGAATATAAAGAAAATGTATGTAAAAGTTATAGTTAGTCGAAGGCCCCGGTATCACTGCAAACGAATTAAATAAAACCCATAACTGTTCAACCGCCCGTCGAACCAGTGGAATCATCCGAATTAACATCTCATCGCTTTGAAGGATCCAAACAAAGAAAGGCAGTTTGCAGTCTCCATTATAGCAACCACAGCACACGCTAAAAAACATAAGGCGCAACCTACCGCACCGAAAGTGAACGCATTCAATCTGTCCTTCGTCATACGATATAAACCAGTGTGTACAACATGACTGGTTAGTTAACAAGAAAAGTACCCGCATGATCTGGAAATTAAATTGGGTTGTAATAAATAATTAAACAAAAGTACCGGGTAAGACTAAGGACTAACGTTACATTTATTTAAGCTGTGTTTATGGTGAGATTCATAAAAGAAAACTTGCAGCATCAGTCGGTGGTTATGACATAAATAACTTGAGGTATGCTGACGAAACAGTCTTTAATCACTAAGATAACAATACATTTCAGAAAATGATTGACTTTATAGTGATCATCATCATGTGCCATACTAGTTGACTTAGGCGATCATGTCCTTCCGCAAATATCTGCCCACAGTGCTTGCTATCAATTCTGAAAGTTGACTGTGCCACGACAGAAAGCGATCTAGCATCTTTTCTCATTGTCTTCCGACATCTCTCTTTCCCTCTATTTTGCCAGTTGTGACCATGTATTCCTAATTTTCCCTTCGTATGATGTGCCCGAAAATGTTTTTTTTTTCTTCTAGTGTTTCATAGGAGCTCTCTTTTTGCATTAGTCTCTCTGACAATTATATCGTTTGTCTTTTTAGCCGTCCAGGAAACTTTCAACATTTTTCTGAGAAATCCCATCTTTGTGGACCTTATCGTGTTTTCATTCGTTTTGTCTACGGTCCACGATTAGCTTCTGTAGGTAAGAGTCATTTTCTGAGATGCTACATATAGTGATGGAAAGTAAAAACAAAGGCTTTAGCTTCAATCGTATCAAATAAAAAGGCATATCTCAAATGCACAAATAAAGTTAACGGGTATTAAAACAGGTTAATTAATTTTTTTTGGGGGGGGGTGGGGGTGTGCGGCCTGGGTGGTCTAGTAGTAAGACATCTACATCTAGTAGCCGCTGATTCGAATCCTTGTATTAAAATTTTCGCCTCCAATCTGTTCGTAGCTCTACCTTCCCTTGGTCTCTGTGTAGTGAGATCGGAAGTCTATAGCCCCGTCTTGAGCGGTCGTGAAAACCATGAGAGCACCGCGAGCAACTTTGTTCACGTAAGAGCTCTCGCCAAGTAAAGTCGAAAAAAAGAGTTGGTTAAAAAAAAAAAAAAATACTGCTGTCAAGGCAAAATTGTGAAGTAATTAAAAAATCTATCTATCTATATATTGTCCTTTCGAGCCGAAGACGGCACATAGGGCAGAACCACAATTTCAAAAACAGAAACCTTGCATGCCAAAATGGCACATATTGCAGAGATCACTGCTTCTAAAATATATCGTTCTGTTTCCATAACAAAGCTTTTTACAATGACAGCTTGTCAAGCCATCGATCAACCTCCTTAGTCGCCTCTTACGACTTGCCTGGAAGGTCACAGTATCACTATTCTTTACTTCCCACATAATGAGGCCCCAGTAACACACGGCTTAAAAAAATACATAATATAAAATAACACATGTCGGGCCGAGCTGGACAGATATCGCTGCTTTGCCGTAAAGTAGCTACCACAACGCATTCACGGCCAATTAACTTTAATGAAGGTCGAAGATGAAGAAGAAAATGAAACATATTGAACCATTGCTAACTGTAGATGATAGATGTACAACACAGATGAGAAGTGGAATAAGTGAGACAAAGCCGGCTTTGTGAAGAAACATAGAGATATTATATAACCAATTTTTAATCATCATCATCATGTGTCCGGTTGGCGTAATCGATCATGTCCTTCCACAACCTAAAATCCACCGTGCTTTGTATCAATTCTGTTGTTGACTGTTTTCCATGACATTGTCATCACGCTATCTAGTATCTTCTCTCTTTGTTATCCGCGATCTCTTTCCCTGTATTTTGGGAGATTAACTAAGTATTAAAATTTGCCTCTTCTCGTGATGTTTTAGAAAAAAATATTGTTTGTTTATTTCTGGTGGTTTTAAGGAGTACCTTTTTGTGTTGACTCCTTTGAGAATTTCCAAGTTGGTCTCTTTAACTGTCCAGGAACTTTCAACATTCTTCTGTGCATTCTCTGTGGCCTCTAATCGTCTTTTCATTTCTTTGTTTACTGTCCAAGATTCGCTTCCATAGGTCAGAATTGGCTCTATATAGTACCGATTCTTTCTCACTTCTATTGATAGAGATTTGTTGCAGAAGACGTTTTTCAATGTCTGAAATGCTATTTTGGCCTGAGCTATTCTGCTTTTTATTTCTGTGGTGCATCTTCCATCTGATGTTATTATTGTGCCCACGTATTTGACGCGTTGCACTTGTTTCAGATTTGTCGTGTTTATTTTTATGCTGCATGATGGTGATGATTGTTTCTTCTATATGACCATTACTTATATTTTCTTACTAAGCAGACTGAGACCTCTCTTGTTGCTTTCTTTTACTATTATATCTGTCATTTCTTGTACTTCATTCTCAGTCTCTGCTATTAAGACTGTGTCATCCGCATATCGCAAATTATGTATGTTGTGACCGTTTACTTCAGTTCCTTTTTTGTCTACTATTTATCTCATAATATTTTTGCTGTAAAGTAAAAATTAATCCGGCGACTGAGCACAGCCCTGTCTGACTGCTTGTTATTATATTGGAATTGTCCTGTTTGGTTGCCAATTCGTATATCTACTTTTTATTGCCAGTACATGTTTTTATGATTCGTAGATCTTTGTCATCAATGTTTAATTTCTCCAGTATAGTTGATTATTGACTCCAACATCAATGAGCTACTCTTCGCAGATGACCAATGCCTAATATATGAGGATGAAAACCTGCTACAACAGCATTTAACATCTCTAGATAAAAGCTGCACAAACTACAGTACGAAAATTAACACTGCAAAACAGAGGCTATAAGAATAAGCAAATTAAGACACACATTAAACATCAAGATCAAAGATAAAGAAATAAAACAAGTAGAGGAATTCAAGTATTTTGGCACAATGTTCACAGAAGATGGAAAAATAGACAGAGACATTGACATGAGAATACAAAAATCAAATGCTGTCACATACCAACCAGCTTTCACAATTGCTAAGACATCCAAACATTTCTATGCCAGCTAAGCAACAAATAATAAATAGCATTTTTATACCAACTTTATACTATGAAAGTCAAACATGGACCCTTTCTAAATCCCATTTAAGAAAGATCAATACATGTGAGATGCGATGCTTGAGAAAAGTAACAAACAACACAAGAAGAGATATAATACCAAATGAAGCCATAAGAAAAATGGTAGGAACCCTGCCAAGAATATATAGAACAACAACAACTTAAATGGTTTGGCCACCTGGTCAGAATGAATCCTTACCAATCACCATTAAGGGCGTTCTTCTCGAGAATGCATGGAAAAAGACCAAGAGGAAGACCCAGAAGAAGATGGATATGTGCAGTGATAGAGACATGTAACAACAAAGGAAAATCACTAATTCAGACAGTTCGAGCAGCTCAAGAACGACAAATGATATAAACCACGACACCTTTTAGGTATCAGTGAAAGAGAAAAGAAGAAGAAGAAGAAGATTGATTATTTCCACATGCTTTACTTTGTTATATGATTTTATGTAGTCTATAAAGCACATATACATATCTTTCTTTACCTCTATAGCTCTTTCTTTTTAAGGGAGCTCTTAAAAAACATCAGAAAGAAACAATCAACATTTTTCGGGCACATCATGAGAAGAGGAAAGTTGGAATACTTGGTTACAACTGGCAAAATAAAAGGAAAGAGAGATCGCGGACGACAAAGAGAGAAACTACTGAATAGCTTGGTGTCATGGCATGGAAAACAGTCAACAACAGAACTGATACGATGCACTGTAGATAGAAGATTGTGGAGGGACATGATGACCTACGCCAACCGGTATGGCACATGATGATGATGATGATAGCTCTTTCTATAACTGTTCTCAGGATGTATATTGCATTATTGGTGCTCTTGCCTTCTACTAATCCACATTGTTCCTCACTTATTTCTGGTTTTATTTTGTTAATTACACATCTCACTATGATTCTAAGTAATATTTTCGTCATATGGCTCATAAGTATGGCGTCATATGACTAATAGGCGATGGTCTTCACAATTAATGGTGCCCGACTTCTTTGGTATGGTTACAAAGATAGATTTTAGTAGATCTTCGGGTATGTGTCCAGTGTTATGGACCTGGAGCTTTGACTCTTTTCATGTGTTGAATTGCCTCCCTCACATCACCCTGCATTATTGGTGGTCCTGTGTCTTTGTTTGAATTGTTTAGCTCTGGTCATTGATCATCATAAAGTTGACTGATATATTCTGTTCATCTTTCCATTATTTTCTCTTGTCCCAATATTATATTTCCTTCCTTTGATTTCACACATCCTGAAACTTTTACTTCTTTGCTTCCTGTTAATTCATTTAACAGATTGTGCATAGATTTTGAGTCTTTCTTTTGTTGTTTTTCCATTTCTTTCCATTTCTGCTTTAACTATCCTTTCTTTGCTTCACTGCGTTAGTTTTTGGAATTTGTTCGAATAAAAAAGGAAATTAACAAAAAAATAATAAGTTCTTCAGCATTATCAAGAACAGATCTTGCTATAGAGAAAATATTCGAACAACAGACATGAACTTTGTTGGAGACGACAGAATCTTGGTTCAAGAAAACAATGCTCACAATGCCACAGACAGCATGAGATCTAAGTAAGGGAAATTGATTGCCAATATCTGTGGTGAAACAATCACAAATGAGGGGGGAGTGGGCATATATAATGAGAAGATGATAGCTATGATATACTGTGAGAGCTCGGCGGATTATGAGGAAAGAAATGATATAGGGAAGCAAAGAGAAACGATACAATACAATACCGTATTTATTAATTAAGAGAATGATTTGATTAGGGTGGGATCAACAACATTGTATTAACAGCTGTACAGATAGAAAATTAAAGGAGAAGCATGATCATCTGTGCTGTAGTAGGCACGGCTCTTGATAACAATACAGTGGCGTACACTGCTGCGCCAAAGTCAACGGTGTTGGTTCGCCTTGTGCCCCCTGACAGGAGGTGTCAACGCTGAAACTAGTGGCTTGCAGCTATCACGCGTAGTTACAAATTCACCTCTTAGATTTACAGACCGGATAAATGTGTCAGGGTAGTTGACAAATGTGCAGAGAAATGGGCCTGCTCTAGACTTGTCTCAAATAAAACACTTAAACGGATGCTATTAGTTTACCAACTATTAAGATAAAAACTATCTTAAAACTGGGGTAACTTCTTTGTACAATCATGAATCGCCACAACAGAAATCACAGCACCGTTAAGGAGGATTCCAATGAAAACCCCCGTTCGGTAGGGGACATCATGTGCTACAGGTGATACCCGATCGGTACAAGCTATTGTAAGCAAAATAAAGAGCTAATTTCCAATATTAGGAAGAAACAATCATCACTTTTTGGCCATGTAATGAGAAGAGAACAACTGGAATATACTGTAACAACTGGAAAAAAAATGAGGGACGAAGAGATAGAGGGAAGCAAAGAGAAAAAATACCAGACAGCTTAAGAAAATGGCTTGGCAGAAGGTCAAGAACAGAAATTATAAATAACTGTCGAGATCGAAAGTTGTGGAGAGAATCATCACTTACGCCAGCAGGCCCGGTACTTGATGATGGTAATGAAGATAAAAACATTACGACTTATTATAAAATTTAATTAGTGCGATTTTTTCCCGTGCCCATCTTTTTTTTAAAATAACCCTTTGAAAAATGGCTGGTAAGAGGAGAACTCAATGAAATGTTGGTTATAGTTATTTGTGAGTTATCGTCATTGAGCTCCGAACATATCCATGGGTGCTAAGATCTTCTCCTCAACTAGTCCCACAGCGTCCAACCACTGATCAATCCAGTTCTGTGTTGGTTAAGACCTGTTATGCTCTCAACTAAGTAAGTTCCTTTCTGAACATACCTATCTTTACTCCCTTCTCCTTCATCCGAAGGAGAGTCAACGCGGACTCGTGGTGCCCTTGCCGCACCTCGAAGGGCATAGCTAACTTCACCTGATCAATTGATCGACCGTTTTCAACGACAGCTGAACATAATAGATACAACTAAAACACAATAATTGCAATTAAAACATAAATAGATACAAGTAAAACATAATAAATACAATAAAAACATAATAGATACAACTAAAATAAAACGAATAAAGTTGAAATCTGATTAGGATCGTACTTCACATCTCCGTAGTAGAAGCAACAACAATATAGTCTGAGTAAGTGTCGATGGTTCTAAGAGCATGGTAATCATGTATCAAAGATTCTCATACTGAGATCGGATGTGCCGAACAGATCATTTATCGCAGCTTGCTGCTCATGTACGTCCATTCAACGTACTTTTATTCATACACAGAGGAGAGATGCTTCAGAAATGGCGTTTAGAGTGACAACAGGAGACAGAATCTGAAAGGATGCTGCATGGGATTAGGACCATTCATACACAGAGGAAAGATGCTTCAGAAATGGCGTTTAGAGTGACAACAAGAGACAGAATCAGAAAGGATGCTGCATGGGATTAGGCATTGAATCAGTTCGGAAATACTTTCATTCAGAGACAACAAATGAAACGGTTTGCTCACCTAGTAAGATGGCCAAGAGATTCGATACAACACAACACATATATTTAAAAAGCAGATGGAAAAGGATCCTGTGGTGGAGCCAGAGTAAAAATGGACTGATGATATATGAGAAACGCTAAAACTAGAGCAATTGATAACAGTTGAGGCTGCCAGAATGGCAAGCTCTGTATCATTGTACCTCCCCCGACACCCGAAGGGGTACAAGAGAAAGTGAAGAGACAGTAAAAAGGAGAACGTCTTTTTTTTTTTTAGAGAGCGAACGGTGAAGAGAAGCGATCGTTGGGCAAATGCTGAAGAACGACAATGCCTTCCCGGTGAAAATAAATGAAAGTTGTTATTGTGCGAACTTATTATGCTGCAAGAGACCAAGAAACAATGTAAATAGTACAAAATAGACATAGACAGAGACAGATCTGGATTACCTCAGACTTCACATGAAGTTCAGAAGAGGAAATTGAACGAGTATATTTCTATCAGATGCTCACCTTCCATCGACTCATCAAGCTATGTGCATCCGAAGACGGAGTTATCTGCCGGCGAGGGACCCCTGTGTGCACGGCCGCCAGGGAAAAATAGATTCTTCTACTTCTTCTTCTTTCCTTCCTCATCTGCCTTTCAGCGTCGAGGGGAGATATAATTTGCGGTCTTTTGCTCTTCTGTTAGCCTCTGCTGCTGTTATGTTTCCTAGTGCTTCTAATATTCCATCGACCCATCTTTTTGACCGTGGTCGACCCTTGGGTCTGGTGTTCTCACAACGTTTGTTGAAGGCTCGTTGTGTTTTATTCTTTTTGCCTTGTCACGTGGCCAAACCATTTTATCTGTTGTTTCCTTATATATTCTATGGCGGGGGCTTTTCCTAGCTTTTTTCCCAGTTCTTCATTTCTGATCTTATCTCACAGACTGTTTCCTGTCATTCGTCTAACACATTTCATCTCTGTAGAGGTTATTTTTTCTTATTGTTCTTGCACCTAGGGTCCAGGTCTGGCATTGTAGCACAACGTTGGGATGAAGACTGTATTGTATAGTGCACGTTTTGCCTCCAGAGTTATTGTTGAGTTTGTTTAAGTGTTCTTGTAAGTCTTCTATTATTTCATGTATTAGTGCCTGGTCGTCTGCAAATAAAAGCTCGTTGAACTCCTCTGTCTCTGATGGGTTGGCTAGCTTGCATATATGGTCCATGTATGTAATAAACAGTAGGGGGGATAGTACGCACCCCTGTCTTACGCCTGATCTGACTTCGAAGTGGTCTGTGTAGCCTGCTGCTGTTCTGACCATGCAGCTGCTGTTGACGTAGAGGCTTTTAATAAGGTTGGTTAGATGTTGGCTTGCTCCATATGTTGTTAGTATCTCCCACAGTTGTTCTCTGTTTACTCTGTTAAATGGTTTTTCCTGGTCAATGAAGGCTATGTATAAGTTTTGATTGTGTTCTGTCGTTTTTTCTGCAAGCTGTTTTAGTGTGAATAGTGTGTCGGTACATCCTCTGTTTTTTTCGGAACCCCATTTGAGAATCGCTTAACTGTAGTTCTATTATTGATCTCAGCCTTTTTTCCAAGATTTTGGCGTATAGCTTTCTTACACGGCTGAGAAGAGATATACCTCTATATTGATTGCAGTCTCTTTTGCTACCTTTCTTTTTCCATATTGGTATGATGATTGCCTGTTGCCAGTCTTCTGTGGCTTGTTGTAGGTGCCATGCTACATTAAATATTCTGTGCAGCCATTGCACTCCTGTTTCTCCTGCTGCTGCTATTATTTCTATTGGTATGTTATCTATCCCCGGTGCTTTATTTCTTGGTGCATAAAAATAGATTAACACGCAAAATTCAATTCCTAGTTTCTAGGGACTCCGTCAGAGGTCAAAGCTGGCGAAAAAAAAAAATCAAGCTATGTTGTTGGTCTAGCTATGTTGTTGGTCTAGCTATGTTGTTGGTCTAGCTATGTTGTTGGTCTAGCTATGTTTCGAGTGAGGCAACACAATATTCATACATTTTCCTCTCAGTCGTTGACGTCACATAGGGCGGAGGTTACAGCTCTCCGCGAATAACGATTTGTTGCTAGTTCTTGTAGATCTTGTTGTTTCTCAGTCCCATGGTTGAACCTTCTCTAGTATTTGTTTTGTGCAGCGACTGTCTGGGTCTGTCTTATTTTCCTTTTACCAGATGGTTTCCACATGAATGTCTGATGGGGGAAGTATTTCTTCATCCATTATGAACACATGGCCGATGTATCGCCAACGCCTTCTTATGAATCTACACACGTATTTTTGTTTATATTCGTCTCTTATCGGTTCGTTTGAAATATTTTCATTCCAGTCTATGTTATTTTAGGATTCCTCGGAAATATTTGTTTTCAAAAAGAGATACTTCACTTTATTTTATGCTACGTGCGTATACCGCACACAATAATATCTCAGTACTTTTTCAAGATGTTCCCTACATGTTGTTTGCAAATCATATGCCTTATCTTTGTTTAATAACACAGTTTTAGCCTTTCTATTATGTATTTCAAGTTCACAATCTCTGCTTCTGTTGTTGATTTATGTAACTAATTAAGTAGCTTGTCCGGGTCTTCTACCCGTAATACAACATTTTTTTAAAAATTTCTAAAGCTGTTAATTATGTTTCTTTAGATGTTTAGACTCAGCATTTAATTTATATCACTATACATCTTGTCTGTGTATAAAATAAAATACAGTGGTGAGAAAACGCAGGTGTCTGACACCACTTTACTTCATAGATGCCGAGTTCTCTTTGTTATATAATATCACGGCTGTTTGATCCTAGTATAAGTTACACATCAGTCTAACATCTGTGCGCTTGGGGTACTATGTGAGTTGCTTGTACTGCACTCGGTCAAATGGTTTCGTATTGTCAAGTCTGGCTAATTTTTACGTTAACATTTTGATATAAGAAAGCAGTTTTTCATGTCCTACATTTTTTTTCCAAAATCAAAGTTATCATTCATTCACCAGCATATTGATACAACTTGAATACTCTTTGACACCATTGTCAATAGAACTTATTTCCACTCCATTAAACTGCACCGTCTTTCTTACTTTCTGACATCTTTTAGGTATCAGTGAAAAGTGACAAAGAAGAAGAAAAGAGAAGATCCAAACACGAAAGCTCAACAATAAAACTGGTCCGAAAAGTGGCGGAAGCAAACGGTGGTTTGAAATTACGTAGATGTTTGTCACATGATTAATACACTATGATTAACCATTTTGTTTTTATTTTACTTTTTTTCTGCAGCTCTTATTTGCGGCCCGTATGGTATTTAATATCCTCTATATTTTATATCTGTTGGCATGTTCACTTATGGTATTTAATATCCTCTATATTTTATATCTGTTGGCATGTTCACTTATGGTATTTAATATCCTCTATATTTTATATCTGTTGGCCATGTTCACTTATGGTATTTGATATCCTCTATATTTTATATCTGTTGGCCATGTTCACTTATGGTATTTAATATCCTCTATATTTTATATCTGTTGGCCATGTTCACTTATGGTATTTGATATCCTCTATATTTTATATCTGTTGGCCATGTTCACTTATGGTATTTAATATCCTCTATATTTTATATCTGTTGGCCATGTTCACTTATGGTATTTAATATCCTCTATATTTTATATATGTTGGCCATGTTCACTTATGGTATTTAATATCCTCTATATTTTATATCTGTTGGCCATGTTCATTTATGGTATTGTGTATCAGCAAGGCAAGCCAGTGAAGTGGGGCTTCATAGTAGCCAGGCTTCAATGCGGAGACGGCGAGGTCCACTGTAATATGGAGGCAAGTAATCATAAATGGCTATTATTATGGAAGGAAGCTTCAGAGGCGATAGATCGACAGATCTTCTTCTGCTGGAACTGCTGAGACAGGTCTTCTCGTCATTCTCGATTAAATTGAGGTCAAACCAGCGAAGATGAGCCGTGTTATTGTGTACACAAACATCGAGCTTCGTTGCATTATCTGCACATTTTAGCTTAAGAAAACTGACATCATCATCATGTACCATACTGGTTGGAGTAGACGATCATGTCCTTCCACAATCTTCTATCCACAGTGCATCGCATCAGTTCTGTTGTTGACTGTTTTCTATGCCATGACACCAAGCTATCCAGCAAAAAGTAAAAAAGTAAAGAGCCCCCGTCACGCCAAGTGGCGTACAGGGAATATGATGTTAGTGACCATAAATTTTACAGACCTTCAGTACATGCTTTTTGGGTTAATGTTGTCCTTTGTAGTCCAGTTCTAACCACTGAACTATCGCGGATCCCAAGCTATCCAGTATTTTCTGTATTTGTCGTCCGCGATCGGCTAATGTACCCGAAAAAAATATTGAGTTTCTTTTTTATGTTTTTTAGTAGCTCCTTTTTTTGTGTTGGCCTCTTTGCGACGTTCCTCGTTGGTCGTTTTAGCTGTCCAGGGAATTTTCAACATTATTTTCTGAGAAATCCCATCTCTGTGACCTCTTTGAGAAGTTCCTCGTTGGTCGTTTTAGCTGTCCAGGGAATTTTCAACATTATTTTCTGAGAAATCCTATCTCTGTGGCCTCTAATCGTCCTTTCATTTCTTTGTTTACTGTCAATGATTCGCTTCCAAACTGACGTTAGCACGATATTACTGAGTCCCGAATTATCTTCCCATGTCAATCTATACTCACGTGACAAACAGATCTTTTGGTCGTCTACTATGGAGAGATATAGTATGATTTTTATTAGTTCTTGTTCACTGCTCCGGAAGCAGGCAGTCAGCTATGAGTCGCTGTCTGCTTTTTGTCCGGATGCCGTTGAACGTAGGGCCCGGATGTGGGTTCACCCCTGCCCTGAATCTCTCTCCACTTGACCCATCTGGAAAAGAAATGAAAGGCAGGAGTAAAGTAAGTTAACGGTGATTCTTACGTCACTTGTCGTTGGTTAAATGACGCGTTAATGACGTCAATGTTCCAAGCCACAGCTTTATGAAGTGGGAGTTCCCAATTTCCTCTCTCGCTGCCCTTCCTTCCCCTCAATGAATATATCTTGTGCCCATTGAAAGAGAAATTATCCCGTGAGGTCGGAAAAAATCTTGCCTCAACTGGGGTTTGAACCACGAGCCTGTAAGTCGGCAAGCTAGTGCACTAATCAAAGCGGAAATTGGCTTTAGGTATGAGTGCCTAACTTGATGAATTAGTGAAAGTATTAGAAAGTAGGAAAATAATGACGCCTCAAACAATCTTAACCAAGTAGTAAGACAACTCTGCTCTCACTCAATTAGATACCGTTTATGTTTTCTCATGAAAGAGAGCCAATGTTTTTTTCTCTTTTTTTTTTCTTCTTGTTTTAAGACTAGTATCACAATGCTAAGAAAATGTCTGGTGGTGTGCCGATAACATTCCTGACAACACGAGACGATCTCGGCGTATTTAACGACCGACACAGTCCCAACCACACCTCAGGGTAACTTCTGAAAGTGAATCAATTCAGAGGAAGAGGTATGTTTACTGCACTCGGAAAAAATGACAAATAATCAACAACAGAAAAAAATATGGACCAAGGCAGGATCGAACCCGTACTCAGTGGCACAGCGCCTTGCCACGAAAAGCCAAACGCTAGGGAACACTGCCACTCAGCTAACAAAATGCCTTGGTCCAAATTTTTTTCTGTTGTTGATTATTTGTCATTTTTTCCGAGTGCTGTAAACATACCTCTTCCTCTGAATTGATTCACTGGTTATCGCCTCGGATGTTTCCCTCTATAATAATATTCATTTATTATTATTTGTCTCCTAACTTCTGAAAGCTGGTTAACTATTCAAATAATAGTAGCCATTTTACTATTTTTTTTTTTTAAATTGGACTCCGATATCGACAAATAACCTAGTATTTTCGATTTTAAAGCTACCATGGACTTAATTTACATACATAACTTGATCACGGGGCTAATTTATATTGTTTATCTCATATAGGACTATTTACTCGATATCACAACCTTGAGATGATGGATACTCTTACCCTGAGCGGGGTACATTTTGATTGTAAGGCGGGCACTATTCCTAAAAAAATTATAGCAGCACTAAAAGGTAGAGAGCCGCGATAGCTCAGTGGTTAGTGAACTGGACTACAAAGGACAAGAGGTAGGGTTCGATCCCAACCAACGGTTTCCGAGTTCATCCAGCCTTTAATGGGTACCTGATTTTTTCAGGGAAAGTGAAGCGGCACGGGCGTAATACCGACTACATTACCCCAAAAAATCATGTACCGGAGTTCTGTAAAATATATGGTCACTAACACCATATTCTTTATACGCTACTTGGCGTGACGGGGGTACTTTACTTTTTTTTTTTTTTAAAGGTAGAGTTGGAATATATATAGGCAGAACTGAAATAGATATAGGCATAAGTGAAATAGATATAGGCATAAGTGAAATAGATAAAGGTAAAGGTAAAGTACGAGACTTGAACCGGCGTCTTAGCACGCGAGTTTACACCCATATGTGCTCGGCCGCCTATCCAGAAATGTTCGGAGATTTCTGGATAGTGTCGCCTCAAGCATCGAAACTCAGCCTTAAACGGGTACCGGATTTTTTCTGGGAAAGTAAGCGACACGGGTATACTACCGACTACATTACCCCAAAAATCATGTGCCGAAGGTCTGTACACTTTTTTGTCACTAACACCATATTCCCTATACGCCACTTTGCGTGACGGGGGTACTTTACTTTTTTTTTTTTTTACAGTTGAAACCTTATGTATTCTTTGATAGATAAAATGGCGAGTAGGAGAGAATAGGGTGGGACTCCGATGTCCTACTTTGTAAACAATTAAGCTACGTGGGCCCGTATCCAATTAAGACGTTAACTGCAGGCTAATTACTTAGACACAATACATTTATTTTCTTGTTAAAGGACATAGACGCAGAAACCAAAGGAAGACCATGTGAGACTTGAGTAGTCGCTGTCCCATTACTACATGGACATGAATACCGGAGAACAAAATAAAAACAAACGTTAAGGCTGTCATCATTTCAGACAACATGCCGCGAGGAGAGTTAGTGTGATGGCCAAATAAACTATGCAACTAGGAAGTGCAAATATGAAGTGTTGCCGAGAAGTACAACTATGAAATGTAGCCAAGAAGTGCAATTACGAAGTGTAGCGGAGAAGTACAAGTAAGAAATGTAGCCAAGAAGTGCAATTACGAAGTGTAGCCAAAAGGTGCTACTGTAAGGTGTAGCCAAGACGTACAAATGTGAAATGTAGCCAAGAAGTGCAACTACGAACTGTAGTCAAGAAGTGCAACTATGAAATGTAGCCAAGAAGTCCAGCTATGAATTGTAGCAAAAAAGTGCTACTGTGAGGTGTATCCAAGACATGCAACTTAGCCAAAAAGTGCGATTATGAAGTGTAACCAAAAAAAAAAAAAAAATAGTACAAGAAATAACAAACGACCACCAATAAAATGTCTTGTATATTTTATATACAGAATAGACCTATAGGTGAAGAAAAAAAATAATAATAAAATGTCTTGTATATTTTATATACAGAATAGACCTATAGGTGAAGAAAAAAAATAATAATAAAATGTCTTGTATATTTTATATACAGAATAGACCTATAGGTGAAGAAAAAAAAAAATAATAAAATGTCTTGTATATTTTATATACAGAATAGACCTATAGATGAAGATACGGTCTGCAGTCAGTTTGTAAATAATGTTACCACCTCCCCATTGTGCGTAGGATTACACATGATTTATTATAGTCACTACAGTTCGCCATTTTACATCAAATCAAATGTGCTTCTTCAGCACTCGTGAGAATAATGACTCCTTTCTTCTCGTTCGTCAAATGTCGTTGAATAGGCACAGATGCGTTGTATTGTTGTTTACAGCAAGCTGCGATATTTATACCTTTTGGCCCAACACATCCGACTTCAGAGCATGACATTTTTAAGTACCAGATTGTTTTTTGTGATTTGCTTTACTTTACCACTTCGATCTTTAACTCGCTTTTCCCGTGCCACAGCCGCGCGGCGAAACAAGATCTTGACAAATTCTGCTTGTTTTTTGTTTATTTTAGTTTGCTTAAAAAAAAGGTAAAAAGTAAAGAGCCCTCGTCACGCCAAGTGGCGTATAGGGAATATCGTGTTAGTGACCATACATTTTACAGACCTTCGGCACATGATTTTTGAGGTAATGTGGTCGGTATTACGCCTGTGTCGCTTTACTTTCCCAGGAAAAAATCCGGTACCCATTTAAGGCTGGGTGAACCGGAAGCCGTCGGTTGGGATCGAACCCTACCTCTTGTCCTTTGCAGTCCAGTTCACTAACCACTGAGCTATCGCGGCTGCCAGTTTGCTTAAGCCAACCTTTAATCTCTATCGACGTCCCGAGAGACCGAATTTTGCTTGAATATCACTTCCTCCCATCCCTGTTTTCACACTGGCAGACGTGTGCTCAGCTGCCCCTAGCCATACAGGCAGATATCCGAATTCAGAGGGTACTCTCAATTTTTATCGTCAAAAGTTTTGACTTTTTTACGTATATTTTTTACTATTCATTTTGCCCGAGCCGGGCAACGGCTAGTTTTGCTTTTCTTTTTTCCAATTCCAGCTGTCAAGGTTTCTTTCACATGAGGAGAGTTTATTTGCGACTTCCTTATTTTTTTTGTTTGCCTTTATCCGAGAGGGCTAGACATCCGATCTCACTATCCGAGAGGGCTAGACATCCGATCTCACTATCCGAGAGGGCTAGACATCCGATCTCACTATCCGAGAGGGCTAGACATCCGATCTCACTATCCGAGAGGGCTAGACATCCGATCTCACAATCCGAGAGGGCTAGACATCCGATCTCACTATCTGAGAGAACTAGACATCTGATCTCACTATCCAAGAGAGCTAGACATCCGATCTCACTATACGAGAGAGCTAGACATCCGATCTCACTATCCGAGAGAGCTAGACATCCGATCTCACTATCCGAGAGGGCTAGACATCCGATCTCACTATCCGAGAGGGCTAGACATCCGATCTCACTATCCGAGAGGGCTAGACATCCGATCTCACTATCCGAGAGGGCTAAACATCAGATCTCACTATCCGAGAGAGCTAGACATCTGATCTCACTATCCGAGAGGGCTAGACATCAGATCTCACTATCCGAGAGGGCTAGACATCAGATCTCACTATGAGAGAGGGCTAGGCATCAGATCTCACTATGAGAGAGGGCTAGACATCATATCTCACTATGAGAGAGGGCTAGACATCAGATCTCACTATGAGAGAGGGCTAGACATCAGATCTCACTATTCGAGAGGGCTAGACATCAAATCTCACTATGAGAGAGGGCTAGACATCAGATCTCACTATGAGAGAGGGCTAGACATCAGATCTCACTATGAGAGAGGACTAGACATCAGATCTCACTATGAGAGAGGGCTAGACATCAGATCTCACTATGAGAGAGGGCTAGACATCAGATCTCACTATCCGAGAGGGCTAGACATCAAATCTCACTATGAGAGAGGGCTAAACATCAGATCTCACTATGAGAGAGGGCTAGACATCAGATCTCACCAACCAGAGACCAGGCAAGGTTAAAGCCACGCATAAACCACGGGTTCAATTTTTGCAAAATTCCCACCGCCTATAGTTGGTAATCAAACCAGGACCCTTTCTGGTTCAGAGCCAGGTGTCTTGCCTATAGAGACAAATAACAAATGAATATTATTATAGAGGGAAACTTCCAAGGCGATAATCAGCGAATCAACTCAGAGGAAGAGGTATGTTTACAGCACTCAGAAAAAATGACAAATAATCAACAACAGAAAAAAAAAAACAAAGAACAATATATGGACCAAAGCTACTTGTCAGTTCGTTCGTTCGCTTTCGTCAGCTTTGACCTCTGACGAAGTCCCACCCACTCAATTTTGTGGGACTGAATTTTGCGTGTAAAGTCTGTTTTATCCCATTACAGGATGCCCCTCGCCATGCAGGCAGATTTACTCCGACTTAAGAGGTACTAATTTTTAGGGAATTCAGGTGTCCTCGCCAGGGTACGAACCCCGGCCGTGGTAAGCCAACCGCCTATCGATTGCGCTAACCGGACACCCGCTACTTGTCAGTGCAAAGTACAAAGATATTTGTCTTAATAAGAAAAATACAGATACACAATGTATTTCCGAGCTGTGATCACAGCCTTATGCTATAGTCATGAGAACACCTGCGCGAAAGACATTGTCCACGATAGCTATTTTTTTAGTTAGCTGAGTTGCAGTGTCCCCTAGCGTTTGGCTTTTCGTGGCAAGGCGCTGTGCCACTGAGTACGGGTTCGATCCTGCTGTTGATGATTATTTGTCATTTTATCCGAGTACTGTAAACATATCTCTTCCTCTGAAATGATTCGCTGTCTTGCCTCTAAACTGCCCAGTCCCATCGATGCACTTCTTTAATGCAAGCAGTCAGCTATGATTCGTTGGCTGATTTCAGCAATGATTAAGCGTCTTGGGCATGAACATTCTGATTTATTTTATATTTTAGGAGTTGAAGCCTTGCAGCAATCCACGGGGATCATCGTAAAACCCAGTTTTAGCACTAATGTTGTGTTGCAAAACAAATGACGCCGTGTAGTAGGTCAGTTTGTAACATGAGTCACGGGACGTGTGTAGCAGCTTTGCCTAAACGTGTCGGGCAAACCGTACCACTTCATGTTACACACAATTAAATATGTGGTTTGAAATAAAAATCACCACCAACACAATAGGGGGAAAAACACGGGACACAAAAGATGAACAGATAAAGAAGCAATCCACATAGAGCATGAAATAATCAGTTCACTTTTTTGACAGTGCCACAGGTAGGCAGAAACTAGATGGTTTTGAATTGTAAATAAGATAACGAAATAAGTTTTAACAGAGACTAGATGGTTTTGAATTGTAAATAAGATAACGAAATACGTTTTAACAGAAACTAGATGGTTTTGAATTGTAAATAAGATAAGGAAATACGTTTTAACAGAAACTAGATGGTTTTGAATTGTAAATAAGATAACAAAATAAGTTTTAACAGAGACTAGATGGTTTTGAATTATAAATAAGATAAGGAAATAAGTTTTAACAGAAATTATATGGTTTTGAATTGTGAATAAGATAACGAAATAAGTTTTAACAGAGACTAGATGGTTTTGATTTGTAAATAAGATAAGGAAATAAGTTTTAACAGAGACTAGATGGTTTTGATTTGTAAATAAGATAAGGAAATAAGTTTTAACAGAGACTAGATGGTTTTGAATTGTAAATAAGATAAGGAAATAAGTTTTAACAGAAACTAGATGGTTTTGAATTGTAAATAAGATAAGGAAATAAGTTTTAACAGAAACTAGATGGTTTTGAATTGTAAATAAGATAAGGAAATAAGTTTTAACAGAAACTAGATGGTTTTGAATTGTAAATAAGATAAGGAAATAGGTTTTAACAGAAACTAGATGGTTTTGAATTGTAAATAAGATAAGGAAATAGGTTTTAACAGAAACTAGATGGTTTTGAATTGTAAATAAGATAACGAAACAGGTTTTTAAACAATAATAATAAGAAGAAACTGAATGCCTGCTTTCGAAGCTTTGGTCTCTGAGTGGTTAGCGCTGTCGTTTCCTGATAACAAAGGTCCGAGTTCAATTACCAGAAGTAGCGAATTTATTTTTTTCGGACCGACAAGACCTAGGGGATTCAGCCAGCTGCTAAAATTGAGTAGTAGAGATTGTTTTTATGGAAAGTAAAGTCGGCCTGGCGTAATACCGACCATGTCACCCAATAATTTACTATGGTTGTGGAAAAAAAAAAAAACAATATGTGGTCACTAACATAATATTGCCCACATGCCTAGAAAGACAAGGGAGGGAACTTTTAATGTAGCCTCACTATCATCACGCTGCACGTCGACATGTCACTTTGAGAAGACGTGAAGTGGTATTTTTTTTTTTTATTTCAGCTGATCAAAACTTTTCTGTTTGTCTTCTTTTCCTTCCACAAAAGTTTCACATATTTTTATATAGACCACACTTTAAAGTCTCAAAATTTCTATAGACCACACAACAAAGTTTCAAATTTTCTATAGACCATACAACAAAGCTTCAAATTTTCTATAGACCACACTTCAAAGTTTCAAATTTTCTATAGACCACACAACAAAGTTTCAAATTTTCTATAGACCACACTTCAAAGTTCAAAATTTTCTATAGACCACACTTTAAAGTTTAAAATTTTCTATAGATCACACTTCAAAGTTTAAAATTTTCTATAGACCACACTTCAAAGTTTAAAATTTTCTATAGACCACACTTCAACGTTTAAAATGTTCTATACACCACACAACAAAGTTTAAAATTTTCTATAGACCACACATCAAAGTTTCACATTTTCTATAGACCACACTTCAAAGTTTTATATTTTCTATAGACCACACATCAACATTTCAAATTATCTATAGACCACACTTCAAAGTTTTAAATTTTCTATAGACCACACTTCAAAGTTTAATATTTTCTATAGACCACACTTCAAAGTTTTATATTTTCTATAGACCACACTTCAAAGTTTTATATTTTCTATAGACCACACATCAACATTTCAAATTATCTATAGACCACACATCAAAGTTTCAACTTTTCTATAGACCACACATCAAGTTTCAAATTTTCTATAGACCACACATCAAGTTTCAAATTTTCTATAGACCACACATTAAAGTTTAAAATTTTCTATAGACCACACATCAAAGTTTCATATTTTTTGCTGTTTTCTCATTTAATGTCCCTGCTTCTGGAAATAAAAAAAAAAAGAAAGAAAGAAAGAAAGAAAAAATTGAACCGTTTAACACAACTCGAAGACGACAACTGAAATTGTTGTGACATGTGATAAGACACAACACCCTACTTGAAGTCATCTTGAAAGGGAAGCTACAAAGTAGAAGAAACAGAGGCAGACCAACACTAAAGTGATATGAAACCATGAAGTTTTTCTTGAATGTTCCATAGATCATGCACTGTTAGACGAAAGTGAGCAAGATGAAATTAATGAACTAACAAGTTGATCAGGGAAAACAACAGAAGCTTGCTGACGGTGGGAACACCATAGAAGCCAAAGGAAGTAATGAAAATGTGTTGAATGGAAATGCAGACCAAAACACTCAACACCCCATGAAAGTGTTAGGCGACACATAGCTGACTGTTTGCGTCAAGATCAGCGGCAAGAACAGAATTATAATCCTATTCTTCCTCTCTGCTTCTAGAAACCGACTAACCATTCTGGCCAAATGAAAAGTGGTTCAAAAAGAAAGACAACGCTGTATCCCAAAATATCATGTTAAAGTCGGATGTATTGGGTCGAATGTAGTAAAATATAGCAGTTTGCTGATAAAGACAACATAACGCATCTACGCCCATTTAACGTTTTTTCAATGATCAGAATCATCATTGTAGGTGATCATGTCTCCGCACAAGGGGAGCAGCGATAGCTCAGTGGTTAGTGAACTGCACTACAAAGGACAAGGTGTAGGGTTCGATTCCAACCGACGGCTTCCGGTTTCACCCAGCCTTAAATGGGTACCGGAATTTTTTCTGGGAAAGTGAAGCGGCACAGACGTAATACCGACCACATTACCCCAAAAATCTTGTGCTGAAGGTCTGTAAAATTTATAGTCACTAACACCATATTCCCTATACGCCACTTGGCGTGACGGGGATCTTTACTTTTTTTTTTTACTATGTCTCTCCACAACTTTCGATCTCGCCAGTTATTTATCATTTCTGTTGTTGACCTTCTGCCAAGCCATTCTCTAAAGCTGTTTAGTATATTTCTTTTCTCTTTGCTTCCCTTAATCTGTTCGTTTCTTAACTTTCCCAGTTGTTACAATATATTCCAGCTGTTTCCTTCTCATTACATGGTCAAAATAATGATGATTGTTTCTTCCTAATATTGGATTTGCTCTCTTTTTGCTTTGGCTTCTTTCAGAACGTTTTCATTACTCTTCTTAGCTGTACATGGTATTCTCAACATTCTTCTGTAAAACCACATTTCTACAACCGCCAGAGATTTGCTTGTCTGTTGTCCTATTGTCCATGATTCACATTTATATGTTAAGACTGGCTCTACATAACATTTATGAACTCTTGTTCTTGATTCTATTGTCAAAAATGGATTACACAGCATCTTCCTCATTTTTTTTTAGAAAGCTGTCATTTTCACAGGTAGATGATGAAAAAGATTAATTGATGCTTTAACGCAAATGAAGAAGAAAAAAGAAGATGAATGGAGCCTGTGCTGTAAGGAAGCTTCTCACGGGCGATTGAAACTATCAGTCTACCTTTTTTTTATAAATCATAAAACGAGAAGATGAGCTTTAAAATATTGTCAAAATGAGCAAGACAGAAAGGACGATAAGACAGATAAAGCAAACACAGAAAATACAAGACAGCCAAACCGTCTTTCATTGAAAACTACATACACTACAACCAATTATAAAAACCGAAAAATAAAAAATCTAAAGAGAGACATGATTATTCTACGTCCCCAAAAAGCGCCTGTCTATATATTCAACAAGCTATAGTAGAACTTTTTAAAATAAAAAAATATAAAAGCACATAAATAAAAAAGAAAACACGTTCTACTAGGTAAGGAACATCCATCTAATTGAATCAAACTTCCTGTCGTTGAAATCACTCCCCTGAACTGTCATTTGATGTTCTTCCTAGAGGCGCCAATAACGTGTATTTTAAAGAAAGAACGGAAAAAAATTAAAAGAAAGAAAGAAAAAAGAGAAAGAAAGAGAGAAAGAGAAAAAGAAAGAAAAAATCAATGAATGAATGAAAAGCAGAAAGAAAGAAAGAAATAGAGAGAGATAGGGAAAGAAAGAAAGAAAGAAAGAGAGAAAGGAAGAAAGAAAGAAAGGAAAGAAAGAAAGACAGAAAAAACAAATAACGAAAGAGAGGAAGGAATGAAGGAAGGAAGGAAAGAAGAAAGAAAGAAAGAAAGAAAGAAAGAAAAAACAAATAACGAAAGAGAGGAAGGAATGAAGGAAGGAAGGAAGGAAGGAAGGAAGGAAAGAAGAAAGAAAGAAAGAAAGAAAGAAAGAAAGAAAGACTGAAAGAAGTTATTTTTACCATTAAATGAATATATTGTATTTAAGCCAAAAAAAAAAAAAAAAAAAAAAAAAAAAAAAAAAAAAAAAAAACCTCAAAATTGGAAAGAAACAAATCTATTTCAACAAATAAACCTTTACATGTGCTGATAGAAGTCAACTCGACGTATTGTTGTTTGGCTGCCGGTATCAAGATAAGGGAATCAGAGTTGATCAAAACCCGTCACCACCACCTGGGGTTCCAGACACAGATTATACAGTGTGGTAGAGATGAACTGAAAACAAAAAGAGAAAATTATACTAAAAAAAATATCCTAAAGGTAGCTGTGGAAAAAAGAAACAATTGAAGTTGTGAATGTTACACTTTTTCATCTACCTTTCAGCTCCCTGTGGACCATAGGTCTTCAACAAACACTTCTCAAGCTGCTATGTTTTTTTGACACATCTTTAAGATCATCTTTGTCTTTTTCCTTAGAGATTCCAAAAAAAGGGCCTGCTGTGTACTCTCAGTATGGCTTCCGCAGTGTGTGTCTTATCCAGCGCCATCGTCTTCGCTGTATCTATTTATCCACTGGTATTTGACTGGTACATTTCCATAATTCTATGTTAGTGATTTTGTTCTCCCGTCTCCATCCTTTTATTCAGCGTAAGCATTCATTGTTGAGGTATGCATCTTCATGATTGTCATTTTTGTTGTTCTCCATATTTCACAACCATTTAATAGGTCTGACTTGACACTGGAGTTGAACATTTTTTTTTTCGTATTTAACTTAATTTATTTGGATTTCCATGTTTCCTAGTGCAACGAATGCTTCTCATGCTTTTGATATCTTTATTTTGGTATTTCTCTGTTCCTCATTCTTTGTCTATATTACTGCCCAGGTATATGTAAGATTGTACGTCAAGTAGAAGTATTTCTCCTATTTTTATTTGGTTATTACCAACTGCATTAATTCTCATAAATTTGGTCTTATCTCTATTTATTTTCAGTCCCATCTGTTGTGATCTCTCACCAAGTATGCTCATTTTATCTTGCATCTGTTAATGGTTGTGTGATAGGAGAGCTATGTCATCAGCAAAATCTAAATCATCAAGTTGCTTGGCAGTGACTACTGGATTCCATTTTTGTTGTTCTGGATTATGAAAATAAGTCAGAACAACAGTATGATATATTATCTTGAATATTTTATGTTAATTTAGTTCTTCTTTGTTTGTAGGTTTACACTTGCCACGTTTTGCAGGAAGAGTTTCACACCACAAACTGTGGACTTTGTTGATCTTAGCGGTAGTAAGTTCAGCCCCTGGCCCGGAAAATCCCAGGTTCAAATCCCACAACAAGCAGTGGAAATATTTCAAAATTCGAATCCGCTGTTTCTTCGTGTCTGTACCATCCCTCGGTCTCTGGGTAGTGAGACCCGATGTCTAGACTTTTCGAAAAGTGGCGGGAAACCAGATATGCGAACTCGAGCCCTTGACAGTTAAAAGTTGAAAAAAATAAGCCACCAAAAATGTAAAAGAAAAAAAATTATCGCTAACTGTGCAAATATTGTTAAGCAAATCTACCAATTCCACGTTAAAGACAATGTGTCCGGCCGAAAGGCGCAGATATGGTAGTTCTGCATAGCTTTTTCCTATTGCTGATTATTTGTGATTTTTTTTTCCCCGAGTGCTGTAAACATACCTCTTCCCCTGAAAAGATTCGCTGTTCTATCGCCTCGAAAGTGTCCCTCCATAATAATATTTCTGGATTATTATTTACCTCCAGCTCCGTCGTAAAATAGCGACACAACGCATCCACGCCCTTTTAACGGATGAATGCTAGACGAGAAGAAACCATAAATATACACTAATTTCAAGTCACAGATTGAATGTAATTTAGTTTCAAAAGTGCCCCTGGTGGCAAATCTCGTGAAAGATGACACGGATCACCGATTTAAAGAACATCTTTTCCGCCATCAAATGGAAAAGTTAAAACGGTTACTATTTTTTTTTCCCTTGACACTCTCTTTATCTTTATTTATATCTTTAAGAATGGTGTGGTCGAGCGGAGAAACACAGAATCTCTTTACCACATAAGGTACTTGGTGCAGGGCGTACACGTGTTTATTGTTGATTTGTGTACGCCAGAAGTGGCGTATAGGGAATATGGAATATGGTGTTAGTGACCATAAATTTTACAGACCTTGAGCACATGATTTTCGGGGTAATGTGGTCGGTATTACGCCCGTGCCGCTTTACTTTCCCAGAAAAAAATCCGGTACCAATTAAAAGGCTGGGTGAACCGGAAGCCGTCGGTTGGGATTGAACCCTACCTTTTGTCCTTTGTAGTCCAGTTCCCAGCAGTCATGTGCTCAATTGTATTCTCCGGCTTCAGATGTACTCTTACTTTTTATCTTCGAAAGTTCTTGACGTTTTGGGTAGTTTTTTTCTTTTTTTTCTGTCAATTTTGTCAGAGGAGTGGCGATTTTTGGGCTGCCGTTTTCGATTTCAAACTGCCAAATGTTATTTAACATGCGTTGAGAGTACACGCAGTACCTCTTTTTTCCTGCCGTTATCCGAGAGGGAATTTGAACTTCCATATCCAGAAGCCCAGAGTGGGTAAAGCCACGAAGAAACCACGGATTCGAAGTGACAACTTTCTACCACCTTTGGTGGGATTCAAACCCTCGACCCTCTAGTCCACAGGCCAGTGCCTTACTCCCAGACCACCCAGCTCCACCACGTCTTTGATTCGCGATAGAGTAAATTGTTTTTTTTTTAAATTTGTCTTTCTTTCTATAAGGGTTGAAATAAAAACTCTGACTCGAACACCTCGTGGCGACTGCACTAGTCATGTGGCCTTTATTCTCCAACCTGTAAAAAAATCTTAATTTGCAAAATGTTATGTAGAGTCAGTCTTATCATATGGACGTGTATCATGGACAATAGGACAACAGACAAGAAAATCACTGGAGTCTGTAGAAATGTGATTTTACAGAAGAATGTTGAGAATGTCATGGACAGCTAAGAAGAGTAATGAAGAGGTTCTGAAAGAGGTCAAAGTAAAAAGAGAGCTAATTTCCAATGTTAGGAAGAAACAATTATTTTTTGGCCATGTAATGAGAAGAGAACAACTGGAATATATTGTAACAACTGGGAAAATTGAGGGACGAAGAGATAGAGGGAGCAAAGAGAAAAAAATACCGGACAGCTTAAGAGAATGGCTTGGCAGAAGATCAACAACAGAAATGATAAATAACTGTCCTTATCGAAAGTTGTGGCGAGACATGATTACCTACACCAGCAGGCCCGGTACTTGATGATGATGAATATGCAAAAAAAACGGGATACATGAATACTCCTACTGTATTTGTTTTGTTTTTGTTTTGTCATCTTATTGTTTGCATCAAACAAATTTATGTTTTAGACTATCATATTTATTTGCCATCTCGTACAGTATAGAGGTAAGCACCAAAAGATGTAATTTAATATCTCTGCCGTGTTTCTTAATTAATATATGAAGTGTGCTGATAAAAGAAAAGCAACAATCGCAGATAACATATTTCATAATGTCACAAACAACGAAGGTAAGCAATATTTTCTAGTGTAACATAAAAGAACTTGGCGTTTGCGCTGAAGCGTTAGGAGCATGGTGCTAATGACGATAAAGTGGACGTGGCCTTAAACGCATTTTGGCTTTTTTTTTTTTTTTTTTTTAGTCAACGGGGCTGAAAATGGAACGTGTACCTGGGCTCATTGAGTGTTCATTCATTTTATTCTATCCATTGAACCAGTTTTATTGCAGTCAGTAATTCCCCATATCCGCTCCACACATTGTCACAGCATTTCTCAAAAATCCATCGGTAAATTATGTTGACAAGGACGCTCCGTACACGACTTACTAGCCACACAGGCGACGATTTCAAATCTCCTTTGTCGCCTCTCACAATATGCGTGGGAGGTAACCGTGGCTCTATTCTTTTCTCCCCGCGGTTTTCACATGGGGGATAGTAATAACAGCTAATAGCACTGGCCACCTCGTATGAAAATGCTGCGATGTAGTAGAATGAAATTGTATAATTCACTTCCTTACGACATGGTATGTGACATTTTCAGAACGCTACAGTCATGAGTACAAATTGCTAAAATATAGCGTGTAGTACAATTCAAGGTCTAAATTAAATTTATATACTACACCCAACATATAGAAAAGGGAGCCGCGATAGCTCAGTGGTTAGTGAACTGGACTACAAAGGACAAGAGGTAGGGTTCGATCCAAACCGACGGTTTCCGGGTTCACCCAGACTGTAATGGGTACCAGAATTTATCTGGGAAAGTAAAGCGGTACTGGCGTAATACTGATCTCATTACCCCAAAAATCATGTGCCGAAGGTCTGTAAAATTTATGGCCACTAACACCATATTACCTATACGCCACTTGGCGTGACGGGGGTACTTTACTTTTTACAACATATAGAAATTATAATATTTTAGCAAAAGAATATGAAGGACACCAGACACGTGGCGACGTCATCTTGGACATTTACGGACAATTTCCGAACAGAAGTCTCTAAGTTCCATTCGTTTATCTTCTATCCATGGAACCTGTTTCGTTGCAGGAACGAATTCCCCCATATCCGCTCCACTAATTGTCACAACATTTTCCAAAAACATTGGTAAATTACGTTGAATAGGTCGTTTCGTGCATCTACTACTCGGCTGCACAGGCGACGATTTCAAACCTCCTTAGTCTACTTTGAGACCAGTTTGGTCAGCAAAGATTGAAATGGATTAATTTGTCTAAATTGTGTGCTTGCTTGTTTTACCCCTTCGGCAGAATCTGGTCTAAAATATATAAAGTAATAGATGTATTGTGTGTTGAAATTTAAGGATAAAAACGAAATGACCAAAAAGAGATAGAAGTTCAGTGCCATGTGAGAATACAAGTGAGATTACATATGTACACAAAATGACATGAAAATAAAAGTGAGATAACATATGAATGGTAAATGGAGGTAAGACATAAAGTTAAGCATTACATGACCCGTGAAGATAAAGCATGACATCTTAGTCAGACTAAGTGATATGTATTATGAAGGTAAAATTGTGATAGTTCATAAATAAATGTGAAGTGACATATAGCAATAAAAGCGCAGGATAACTGAAGATAAAAGTGATGTGATGTATTAACATAAAAGTGAGATGGCATATAAAGATAAAAGTGAAGTGACATATGAAGATAAAAGCGTGGATGACACATATAGATACAGTTGAGATAGCATATGAAGATAAAAGTGATACGACATATAAAGATACAAATCGGTGACATAAGAAGTAGCAGGAGGACATATGACGACACAGTGTAACAACATGAAAATAAAAACAAAAGGATGTATGAATACCTTACACAAAAGTAGGATAACAATGAAAATAAACACAAAATAACATGGCATGGGATCGTGCAGTCTTGAGATGAGATGCCAGCGTCTTAACAAGAAGGCTCCCGTTACTAGTACAATAATGCTGCTACTAAATGTTTGTATTTCGTCCTAAGTGTTTACTATATAGTACATATATTTTAGTTTAGACCGTTTACTAGACTGCCATTATTTTGTTTTGGATGCTTCATTACTAGTTAGCTATGTAGGATTAGTTTTATTTACTTGCATATCTGGGGAGCCGTGATAGCTCAGTGGTTAGTGAACTGGACTACAAAGGACAAGAGGTAGGGTTCGATCCCAACCGACGGCTTCCGGTTCACCCAGCCTTTAATGGATACCGGATTTTTTTCTGGGGAAGTAAAGTGGCATGGGTGTAATACCGACCACATTACCCCAAAAATCATGTGCCGGGGGTCTGTAAAATTTATGGTCACTAACACCATATTCCCTATACGCCACTTGGCGTGACAGGTGTACTTTACTTTTTTTTTTTTAATGCTCACAAGGAGCTGAAAGAAGGAAGAAGAAAAATGAAAAGAAATGTTATACACAGACGGATGTATCCAGCCAAAAGACGCCACGGCTTTGTCGAAAACTAGCAACTTAGCGGATCCACATCCATTTAGCGCATGAACTCTATATAACAATAATATTAAGATGAAGAAGAATAAATGGCATGTTAAGAAAAAGCAGGATGCAATATTAGGACACGGTGTGATGGCATATACAAATTCAATGTTACAGAAATAAATAGAAGTGAAGTCAAGCGTAAAGATAAAGGTAAGATGACATTACTTAGTTTTAAACCCTAGAGTGCGAAACTAACTACCTGTGTAGCAGTTTACTTACCTTATACATTGTTATCTAGCCACCATCTGTTCATCTTTCCATCTAACACCCCATTCATCAGACAGCCAATCAGTCATCCCATTTGTCCGCCCATCTGCTTTCCTTCCTTCGGTTCCTTCTTTTTCTATTGTGTTTATGTATCAGGCTTTTTAAAAAAATATTTTGCTTCTTCGTCTCCTTTCCTTTCTTATTCTCCTCTCAGTATCTCGGGGAGATATAATTTGCAATCTTTTGCTCTTCTGTTAGCCTCTGCTGCTGTTATGTTTCCTAGATTTTCTAATATTATATCTATCCATCTTTTTCGTGGTCGGCTCACGTGTTCTCACTTTACTACTTGTTTTCTTTATGTTTCCACTGTTATTTTTTTCCACGTTATTTTTTCCACTCGTGTTCTTATTCCTTATTTGTGTGTGTGCATTCCTTTCCCTCTTGAGTTATTCAGCGCATCGCTGGCTCTCATTCACAGTACATAAAGAAGGACGCAAGCCGACATAAACATATTGATAAATGAAGCTCAACAAACGTCTATGTAATATTTTGCTTCATTTCCAACTGCAAATGACAGGAGGTGATTTTTGCTTGCATGGCCAAATTAGCGCAGCGGGAAAACCAATCAAAATGATAATTTTGGCTTTAGCTGTTAGATTTGTGGCCAAAAGTTCTGGCTAGATGACAAATTCTTCTAGTACAAAACACTAAAAAAAAATGTTTTATTGATTACATGAACAGCAGATATGAATAAAGTGTAGGTAAAAATCGATGAGAAAAATTAAGTTTAATAAAAATGGTTCCAGGAAGGAGAAAATGTGTTGAAAATTTCGCATTAAACAACATTGCCATATTTTTTTTTAGAATGCTATATTACATTGAATTAAAAAAAAAATAATTCCAAAATTCGTCTTTGCTTTTATACCAACGGGTCAACACACAATATTATAAGATCGTGTAAATGTTGACAGTCTATCTCCATGTTGTTAGATACGTTTGTGACGTTTGAATTGATATGAAAGTGAAGATTGTTAATGTCTGTTACATTTTGATATTAAGATTGTGGTCTCTTCATCTTCTGGTGTGTTTGTTTAATGACTAAATCTTTTATTCTATCCATGTAGTTACTGCTGTCGGGAATTCTCAATATCCACTCCAATCATGTCACAGCATCTCCCCAAAGCATTTCGTCACTTTTGGCAAATTCAGTTGACAAGGTCGACTACCGTGAATGCCTTCAACTGCTCCATTGACGACGATTTCAAACGACTTCCATTAAAAAGAAAGCGCTCAGCACTTCCCCGGTCCAGTTTCCTTGAGAAAACACATTTGATTACATGTAACAGCTGATCCCAAACGCAAGCAGTCAGCTATCAGTAGCTGGGTGATTCCAGCCCAGGTAGAAGCAATGAAGACGACTGGCATGAAGATGGTGTTTTATTTACTTTAGTAAACGGCAACCAGTTATCACCACAATTGCCAAACAAGGAAATAACTCTGGAGGCAAAACGAGCACTATACAATACAATCTTCATCCCAACGTTGTGCTACCAATGCCAGATCTGGACCCTGAATGCAAGAACAATAAGTAAAATAACCAGATAGCGATGAAGTCAACATATTAATATATAAATAACATTATCCTACATTTATAAATATTCAAAACAGTCAGTCCTTACAAAACCCCTGAAAGACTGAAGATTTCATTACTTCACTTTAATTAGCGGCGTGGATTGAAGAGAGCCTGGTTTTTTATTTTTGGTGGGGGGTATCCAGGCAGTTACATTCTTAGGACATACAATTTAAAATGAAAAAAAAGTAATATTAAAGTTATAAATAGCAGTTCAAGGGCACAACACTTACCTTACGTCCAGGGTCTGGTAACCCCCATATTTGTCCATCACTGACTCTGGTAACCCACATATTTGTCCGTCACTGACTCTGGTAACCCACATATTTGTCCATCACTGACTCTGGTAACCCACATATTTGTCCGTCACTGACTCTGGTAACCCACATATTTGTCAGTCACTGACTCTGGTAACCCACATATTTGTCCGTCACTGACTCTGGTAACCCACATATTTTCCCCTCACTGACTCTGGTAACCCACATATTTTCCCCACACTGACTCTGGTAACCCACATATTTTCCCCTCACTGACTCTAGCAACTCACATATTTGTCCAATCCCAGACTCTAGTAACCCATATATTTGTCCGTCACCGACTCTGGTAACCCTCATATTTGTCCGCCACTGACTCTGGTAACCCACATATTTGTCCAATCCCAGACTTTAGTAACTAACATATATGTTCGCCCCAGACTCTGGTAACCCTCATATTTGTCCGTCACTGACTCTGGTAACCCTCATATTTGTCCAATCCCAGATTTTAATAACCCCCATATTTGTACGCATCAGACTCTGGTAACCCACATACTTGCCCTGCCCCAGGGGATGGTGACCCGCACTCCGCCACTGTTTCACTCGAATCTGTAGTCGTCCATTTCAATTCACTCTCAGCATGAAATGAGAATACGACACGATAATAGCCCTGCCAGCTGTTATTGCCTTCCTATAGCTCAGCAAATCAATTAACCATTTTAACCTTTCGGGTTAACTTGACCGTCCGGAAACAGCCTTACAAACATTGGATCACGAGTCATTTCATTTGGTGCTCCTAGTTCCAACGTTACAGATGAAGGTATCCGCCCACCCATGTATCAGTTTCTCCTTTTCATTCAACCCTCTTACGTCATACACCGGTTGGAAACCGTCAAAGCTTCTTTTATGTTGTTCACCCACATTAAATGTTCATCCCCCTCTCCCCCACACGCACATTTTCACCTCTTCTCCACCACTTTCCTTTTCGAGGTGCGTCCCAGCCTAGCCAATCAGATTTTACGCATTTGAATTCTGCGACGCCAAGACAGTAAATAATGGAAACCTTCCTTGGAAGTTTTTAAGAACCACACTTTTTTAAAATGGCAAATGCGATTTAACGTAATCTAGAGATAAGCACAAATGTAATATATTGAACATTAAATATCATGCTGTGCTGGCGCGGGTAAAGCTGTAGTGAGCATGACAAATAAACATAAAATGATATCAAGCAGTTATACCTTCTGAGAGACAAGACAAACTACGACGTACCGACCAAGGTTTTCGCAAGATATAGGACAACGAATACACAATATACTTAAGACTTTTCACATCGTTGCGATACTGGTTGATTGAAGAATGAGATCCTAATGGGGAAATGGGCTGGCGTGTGCTCTTTTTTAATATAATCAAGATAAAAATGAGTTTGAATAATGCATGCACCACCAAGAAGTTCGACAACTCCAAAACCATGCGGTGGTTCTTAAGATCTTCAGTTTGAAGTTTAGTTCGTATGGCCAAGACTCCATGCAGTGTATGAGCTGTAAGTGTTCAATTACTCATAGCTGACTGTTGGCTAATGGATTAATGAACAAGAACTGTTCAAGGTCTATTATAAATCGCCCTTATAGTCATAAAAACAGTTTAACTAGTCTCGTTAGGGGAGTAGGAATCAAAGAGGAAAGAAAACCTTGTGCCCAAGGTTGGATGTTTCGGTCCGAATGCCCCTTGTAAATTACAACGATGCGCAACGTACGCGCTTTCAAATAGGAAAAGAAAAGGAAATCTTCGTTGGGCAAATGCAGAAGAAACGTTTTTGTTTTTAAACAAGAAAATCAGCTTGTGTGAAAGATCTACAAGTGACACACAAAATCAGCTTGTGTGAAAGATCTACAAGTGACGCATAAAATCAGCTTGTGTGAAAGATCTACAAGTGACACACAAAATCAGCTTGTGTGAAAGATCTACAAGTGACACACAAAATCAGCTTGTGTGAAAGATCTACAAGTGACACACAAAATCAGCTTGTGTGAAAGATCTACAAGTGACACACAAAATCAGCTTGTGTGAAAGATCTACACGTGACACACAAAATCAGCTTGTGTGAAAGATCTACAAGTGACACACACAAAAAGACTCAAGAAACGTTTTAGAATATCCTTTGATCCACCTCCTCAGTTATCTATTTATAACAAACAGTGGTAAATGATTTGCCACCTATTGAATGGCACGTTATAGTTAGTCCACAATATTCTTCTTCTGCTGGGATCATGACTTATTCAGTCTAGGACTCTGCACTCTCTTTTGAAGGTAGCTGTCTAAGTGAATCGGTTGCCCCATAGAGTTTCTCTTCCAGGGAGGTGGGTATGGGCCACGTTGTCCTCCTCAGGTCTGTGTACTGGGGGTAATCCTGTAGAACGTGTTTTGTTGTCATGTTATCCAGTGTACAGTGGCATAGGCTGGTAGTTCCTATTTTGAGTTTGGTGAACATGTGGTTTCTCATTCTGTTGTGGCCAGTGCGTAGGCGAAGTATGATGACATCTCCTCCTTGACAGTTGGAGGTATCCGTCCATCTCGTTATACTTTAGGGATTATTGTTTCCATTTTTCAAGATACTGGCTTTTGATGATGGATTTGGCAACATATTCCACAATATGTTGGCAGTACACGGCCGTGGCTGTTCTGACACATTTATTTGGAGGTTTCTACTCTCTAAGCACTTTGCTCTGACGCCGAAAATTGCTTTTGATGTATCGCATCGTCGAGGACAATAGGAATTCATCATGAAGACTTTCGTGTTGTTTTGTCTTGTGAAAGATCAGCCTAAGGATAGCTACCTCTAGTAATATTTCACTACACCCAATCAGTGGTCCCCAAATCGTGTACACACTGACACCGAGGCGGCACTGTCTATGAACCAAATTATTTACTCTTGATGTTTCATCTAATATTATCAATACCATCCATCCTCTGTCTCGTCTGTTTAAAAAAAAAAACATTAAGTAATGTAGTTATGCTGTTTTATAATTTATATCAGCCTGCGATATGTGTTTATTATTATATATTATTGTACATTATTATATATCTTATAAAATTATATATATATATATATATATATATATATATATATATATATATATATATATAAGAATGTGTCTTGGGAAAAAAATTACCCTTACCTGATGTTTTATCGATAATCTAAATGAACCAAAATGTTGGGAACCGTTGTGCTGTAGTTGGCCAGATTGAGCTTGGCAGACCTACACAAAACAGCGGAAATGCCTATTGTTGACGCAGCGAAAATCGAGAATGTCCTAACGGCACTTAGCCTGTCTCTCCAATTTATTCCTTTTTACGCCAAGCCAAAAACTGAGAGCAAAGTTAAAAGAGAACAGAAAGAAAACAGCTTGCGGGCACATTTTCTCTGGCCGGTCAGCTGTGAAATGCAGAAAATATTTGTGACAAGCGCTGAGATGGCAAGTATCTTGTTAGGCGCGGGTTTGTTCATTAATTGGACGAAAACTCCGTAAGAATAGGTAAAATGGAACATGGCTTGTTTATTAACGGGGAGCACGGCTAGTTGTTCGTTGTAATATAACAATGGTTAGTTCTAGACGTTTCCGCTGCCTTTATGGTTGAGAATGTTTGTTCGATAGTTCCCTAATATTTTAACTTTTTTTTTTAAATACAAGTGGTGGATACTATATTATAGTTAGTTACGTCACTGGCCTTAATCTAACAAAGTGGTAAATGTATCTGCAAACTTAAACTAAATGAATTCTGCAAGTGCCACACTTTAAATGGGAGTATTTGTGGAGAGGAATTAAGGAGGTTGATTGATGGCTTGACAAGCTGTCATTGTAAAAAAGTATTGTTATGGAAACAGCCAAAGATTTTAGAGCAGTGATCTCTGCAATATGTGCCATTTTGGCACGCAAGGTTTCTGTTTTTAGAGATTGTGGTTCTGCCCTATGTGCCGTCTTTGGCTCGAAAGGACAATAGATAGATAGATTTGTGGAGGCTGGTGAATAAAGGCCGTATGTTCCAATACGCACTTCTCGTGGCGTGTAAGTCAGATTTTTTTAAAAATGATTTAATTTACTCCTACCACCCACACCCCATACTTCGCATTCAACTGGAAAATAACAAACTCCTCCTTAATTAATTGAACCAAAATTAAGTGGTCACAACAATTCTCTTGCTTTATTTTCTTTCTTTCTTTCTTTCTTTCTTTCTTTCGTTTTCTTTTATTTTTTTCGTTTTCTTCTGCATTCTCTAGAGATGGCTTCTCTCCGCTTCCGTCCATAACGAGTGTTTAAGGAGCGTATTTGTGGCATCTTGTTTTACAGCGGTCTGTTATCGGAGTATTTCGAGCCACTCAAAAGATTTCAGAGGAAGCCAATGTACCTGACAACATCAGAGCTGAAGTTTCCAGCTAACCCCAGCTGATGACTTGCGCCAGGATTGATGAATGAGAACCATCGAGACCCCGCTCCACCTCCTTGTGGTGCCTCTAGAAACAGACTAATCAATCTCGTCTGGCCAAGTGTGTAGGAATCGAAAGGAAAGACAACCAGATGCTCAAAAAGACATGTAGAAGTAGAATGTCTGGGACCATGAGGTGCAAAAATAACAGTTCTAGTGTAAACAACAACAGAACGCGTACGCGCCCACTTAACGAAATGGCGGATGACGAAGAGGTATACAGTAATCCCTCAGTTATGGCGGTTAATAGGGACCAGAACCGGCCGCGATAAGTTAAAAACCGCGAAGTAGAGTCACCCTCTCATTTTTAACATACGTACATTTTTTGTGTATGTATAATATCAGTAAGTGTATATGAAACCATATAAGTGCATATGTTATCATTAGAACATTAAAGAATAGTTTCAAACATGTAAATAAAATGTTAATAAAATGTTAATAGTATAAATAACATACATAAAATAATGTTTTTTTTTTTTTTTTTAATAATTCGTCAATTTCGAATTTTTGAACAATCCGCGATGTGCCGAGGCCGCGATAATGAACCGCGAAGTAGCGAGGGATGAGTGTATTAATTTAGTGATCGGTTGAAGGCAAACGTTAGGCTTCAGCAATAACATTATTATGTTCTTCTTCTACCTTTCAGCTCCCTGTGGAGCATAGGCCTTCAACAAATACTTTCCAAACCGTTCTGTTTCTTGACATTTTTTTTAAAGATCATGCCATGTCTTCCCCATCATCTTCATCTCCGCTTTGATCTCCAATATTTTGGTCTTCCTCTTTTGCCTTTTCCCTTGGGGATTTAAGAAAAGGATGTTGTATGATACTCTCAGTTGGCTTCCGCTGTGTGTGTCCTAGCCAGCGCCATTTTCTTCGCTGTATCTCTTTATCCACAGGTATTTTGGACTTAGTTTTTTTCTTCTCATAATTATATGTTAGTGATTTTGATATCATTCTTTGTTCCTCCCTCTTTGTATATATATATATATATATATATATATATATATATATATATATATATATATATATATATATATATATATATGTATATATATATAAGATTGTACGTCTAGAATAGGTATTTCTCCTATTGTTATTTCGTTATTGCCAACTGCATTAATTCTCATAATTTTAGTCTTATCTATATTTATTTTCAGTCCCAGCAGTTGTGATCTCTCATCACGTATTCTCATTTTATCTTGCATCTGTTGATGATTATGTGATAGGAGAACTATGTCATCAGCAAAGTCTAAGTCATGTCATTAAGTTCTTTGATGAAGTCGAATATGTTGGGTCACTTAACGAAATGGCGGATGACAAAGAAGTGTATTCCTTTAGTCATCGGATGAAGGCAAGCATTAGACTTCAGCAATGACATTTGTTAAAGGCGGGATGAAGTTTCGTACATGACTTTTCAGCACCGGGGTCACTTCCAGAGGTTCATGTTAGTCAGGCGGGGTTCATAATTTCACAAAATCACATTGCAGGGAGATCTTACAGTCTGTTGTTTGATGTGCGACGGGGATAGTCCGATGACTGTGTTTCATATGTTCAGATTTGGAGTCAGGTTGATGTCCTAGGATCATCAAGCGATATGTATATATATATATTGCATCTGATGTTATATATATATATATATATATATATATATATATATATATATATATATATATATATATATATATATTAATGACGGTCATCATTTTCAGGAGGACGTCAACTTCCGGTTAATATGGTGGATACACGGCAGGAACCATTAAAGGCTATGTCTGAAAAGTGTTCCTTGTTGCAGTTTCCTCATATTCCAAGTCCGGCTTGCTGCAGGAGCTACTGAGTTAAGTGCTCTGTGCACACTGTGAGCAGTGCGTTTCATATGTTTTGATCGTGTTTCGATATTACAATTGTTTACGATGAATGATGCTATCGTTTGATGGAGAACAGATGGCTGTATTCACTTTCTGTGCGGCTTCGCCTTTTATCTTTTGGCGTGTGCTGAGACTGCTATGATGGGAACTACAATTACCTTTCTTTGTTTGAGAGATGAAATAGTAATTCGGATGATTCCACTGGCACGGGCGGTTGAGCAATTATGAATTTTAATTCGTTTGCAGTGATACCGGGGCCTTCCATAACCAATAACCATAGCCATAATAACATTTGTTTATACCGGGTTATATCTTCTCGATCCTTATTTGTTTGACTTTGCTGATTTCACTATTTCTAGAACCGCCAGCCTAAACATATAGATGCGAACCATGGACAATGGGGGACATCAGACAAGAAAATCACTGGAGGCTGTAGAAATGTGGCTTTACAGAAGAATGTTGAGAATACCATGGGTAGCTAAGAAGAGTAATGTAAACGATCTGAAAGAGGCCAAAGCAAAAAGACGACTAATTTCCAACATTAGGAAGAAGCAACTGTCATGCTACTGTCAACCCAAATGATGTTTGACGGTGTAGACTAATTTTTTTTTTAATTCTTTCCTCCTCTGCTTCCTTGGCCACATTTATTTTCGGGGTTACCACCGATACTGTAAGCAGGATCTTAATCAGCTCTAGTTCGCAGAACTCTTCTTCTTCTTCTTAGCTTTCGCCCGTTAAATGGCATCATACCCGCTTTGCCGTCAATTTACGGTAAAGCCAAGACGTATGTGCCCTTCGGTTATCTCCCTTCGGTATCGGTATATTTACTTAACAATGCTTTCCCGAGTAGCGGCCATTTTTTGCCTACTATTTCACTTTCAACTCATAAGAGTTCCATGCGCTAATGTGCACGGGATATATCCTTTGTTTGCACCGTTATCCGAGAGGACTAGACATCGGATCTTACTACCTAGAGACCAAGGGAGAGCAAGACAATGAAGAAACCACCGTTTCGAGGTGAAAAATTCCTATTGTCTTTGTTGGGATTCGAAACAGTATCATTCTTGTTCAGAGTGAGACATGAGACTCCCACCTGGCCACATGTGTTCGCTGATTTTAAAATACGCAGTCAGATTTGAGTAGCCAATCGTTTTCAACAATGTTCCTTGTCACGTTTCGTGGATCCAACTAGAAGCTGAAATTAAAGACTAGTTCTTCAATTCAGTAACACGAATTATTCACACAGGAGTAAAGGAGGACGCTAATATACGTTTCATATACACAATGTCATCATCATATGCCATACCGATTGGCGTAGGCGAACATATCCTTCCACAATCTTAAGTGCACAGTGCATCGTATCAATTCTGTTGTTGAATTGTTTTCCATGTTATGACATCAAGCTATCAAGTTAGTATCTTCTCTCCTTGTCGTCCGCGATCTCTCTTTCCCTATATTTTGCCAGTTGAAGTTGATTTCCAAGTATTTTAACTTTTCTCTTCTCATGATGTGCCCGAAAAATGTTGATTGTTTCTTTGTGACGTTTTTATGAGTTCCTTTTTTGTGTTTGCCTCTTTGAGAATTACCTCATTGGTCTTTTTAGCCTTCCAGGGAATTTTCAACATTCTTCTAAGAAATCCCATCTCTGTGGCCTCTAATCGCCTTTTCATTTTTTTGTCTACTGTCTATTATTCGATTCCATCGGTCATCTATCTATCTTTCGTTCGCCTGAAGTATTGTCTATATCTGCAATGTCGTTTCCTGTATAAATTTTACTGTCTTTTGTAATTCTTGCAGTGGCCCATATAGTTTTCTCTGTAGTGTTGTATCTATGGGCCAATGGATTTTCCTCAGTCTACTATATTCAGTGCAGTCTTGAAGTATGTGTTCAGCAGTCTGGGGTGCCTGTCCACATGTACAAGTAGTTGATGTGCCGATCTTGAATTTTGTATACATGTGACTATGGAGTCGATTGTGTCCTGTTCTTAGGCGTATAATGATAACTTGTTCATATCTATTCATATTATGAAAGGCATCCTGATTTGGGGCTTGTGGTCCTCTGATTGATTTGATTATCTGTTTCTTATGATGGTATGTAACTGGTGTATCTAGTTGTGTGCCTGTTGAACCTTCCTTTGCCAGCTGATCTGCTTTCTCATTTCCTGGTATTCCACAGTGAGACGGGATCCACTGCAGGGCAACCCTGTGGTGCTTGCAGAGTTCAGTCAATAAGGTCTGTAGATGTGGTAATTTTCTGGATTGTAGTGCCTGGAGTACTGATCTTGCATCTGTCAAAAACACTACAGGCTGTGGGCTAAGATTACTGTTCAGCAGTTTTTCTATTGCCAACTTTATTGCTTGTATTTCCGCATCATAATTGTGACAATATTTCCCTGTTGCTATTTTATTCATATCCCTAGTGTTATTTGGGTACTCTATATATGCACCTGCTCCCCCATTCTTTACTGCATTCTGTGCTGATCCATCTGTGTACACACGAATCCATAGGTCTTGTGGGTATTCTTCATCCAGGAAACTGAGAGTTATTGTTTTTCGCTGTAGACTATTTTGTTCCTCTTTGTCAACTATTCCTTTCACTTCTGTCCGTATTTGAACTGATAATCCTGATTCATCTGTCCAGGGAGTCTGTTCTGGTATGGGCAGAAGGGGTTTAACAACTCTTGGCATGTCTGGTGTTTGTCTACTAATACGCTTGGCTTGGTGGATAAAGCTGCTTCTCTTAAGTCGTCCCAATGCAAGATTTTGGAATCTGTCCTTCATTGGATGTCTCGGCATGCATACAAATTTTTCTGCCTGTATCAGCACCTTTGTGTCTCTCCGTTCTCTCAGTGCAGGTATCCTCCACAATTTCTCCATCTCCAATATTGGTGTTGATTTCATTGCTCCTGTGATGACCCTAAGTGCCTGGTTTTGTACTTTATCCAGTTCTTGCAATGTGGTGTTTGATGCTGAGCACCATGCGGATGATCCATATTCTATTCCATCGGTCAGAATTGACTCTATATAGCTCTAAATAACTCTCTTTCTCACTTCTTTTGACATAGACATATTGCATAAGACGTTTGCTATTCTGTTTGTTTTTTTCTGTAGTGCATCTGATGTTATTATTGTGCCCAAGTATTTGACGCGTTGCACTTGTTTCAGATTTGTTCTATTTATTTTTATGCTGCACGACTGTGATAATTGTTTCTCATATATATCCATTACTTCTGTTTTTTTTTTTTTTACGATTCAGACTGAGACCTTTATTGTTGCTTTCTTTTACTATTATGTTTATCATTTCTTGCAGTTCATTCTGTCTCTGATATTAAGGGGTGTTGGCCGCATGTAGACCGACACGTTTGTATTTGGTTATTTTTTTTTTTTGCAAAGCTGTCACTATACATTGTAGGAGTGTATGTTACACCCCACTACTTTCTCTGATATTAAGACTGTGTCATCTGCATGGTATCGTAAATTGTTTTTGTTGTGACGGTTGACTTCATTTTCTTTTTTAACTACTATTAATCTCATATTTTCGCTGTAAAGTGAAAACAAATTCGGCGACAGAACACAGCCTTGTCCGACTCCTTGTGTTTATATATTGGAACTGTCCTTTGTGGTTGCTAATTTGTATGGCTACTGTTTGTTGCCAGTACATATTTTTATGATTCTCAGATCCTTGCCATTAATGTTTAATGTCTCCAGTATATTATTTCCACCTGCTTTACTTTGTCAAATGCTTTTATGTAGTCTATAAAGTAAATATATAGATCTTTTTTTTTTTTTTTACCTCTATAGCTCTTTCTATCAGTGCATGTCTATGTTAGTCACATCTCATATCCTCGTGTGCATGTCTATGTTAGTCACATCTCATACCTTTGTGTGTGCATGTCTATGTTAGTCATGTCTCATATATTTGTCTGTATGTCCATGCTAGTCACATCTCATATCTTAATGTGTGTCTGTCTATGTTAGTCATGTCTCATATATTTGTGTGTCTGTGTTTAGTCATATCTCATATCTTTGTGAGTGCATGTCTATGTTAGTCACATCTCCTATCTTTGTGAGTGCATGTTTATGTTAGTCATATCTCATATCTTTGTGTGTGTATCTGTGCTTGTCATATCTCGTATTTTAGAGTGTGTCTGTGTTAGTCATATCTCATATCTTAGTGTGTTTGTGTGTGTTTGTCTGTGTTAGTCATATCTCATATCTTGGTGTGTGTCAGTGTTAGTCACGCCTCATATCGCTGTGTGCATGTCAGTGTTCGTCACCTCTAGTGACTTGGGCAGATGGTGCTCGTAAACCTGGGAGGGTCGACCATCTAAGGGCAGAATGCCCCTACAGAAAAGACAATCTGCTGCCTTGCAGGAAGATTGGGGACAATCAAAGGCTAAGGAAAGCAAACCTGAATAAAATTCTGGCTGAGATCGGATGCACTGGGCCACTGGCGCAGAACACAGTACAACGTTTTAAACCGGTATTCAATCAGGGTGGATCTAACAGACTCTAATATTATGATGTTCTGTCTGTGGGGTCGATCAATTCACTTAAACAGACAGCTGTCTTCATGTGAGAGTCTGGAATCCTACTCTGATAGAGTCTTGATCGCAGAGAGAGAGATATCTTATCAATGTTTTATATTGCAATATTGGTGCCCTTTCCTTCCACAAATCCATATTGTTCCTCACTTATTTCTGGTTTTATTTTGTTCCTTACACGTCTCATGATGATTCTCAGTAATACTTTGGTCATATTCCTTTATTCATATTGTAATGTGTACTTATCGTTTATAATTTAATTATTTTTCTTATATCGTCTACCCTCTTTGGCTGTTATTTTTTTGTATTGGCTGTTTCCATGATGTGTATATATTTCCTCCGGTAAATAAGTTCATGCACAATATTGATTTTAACATCGTTATGAAACAAAGTAACACAATGTCTCTGTAGTGTTTGAGTTGTGTATTTACTATATTTTGATCAGAACTAAATTAGCAAACGTCATATCGTTGATAGTTGAAATAATATAGAGCTGCAAGGTTTATTTTTGTATTAATCCCCAAACGATAGAAACATAGAAATAACAAAATTTCAACCCAAACACACCGTGGCAACTGCACTGGATAAGCAACCTTTATTATCCGGTTCTTCTTCTACTTGTTTTATTCGCCTGAAGTATATAGTCTATAGCCGCTATGCCTCTTCTTGTGTAAATGTTAATGTTTTTTTTTTTTTTGTAATTCTTGCAGAGGCCCATACAGCTTTATATCGTTTTCCTGTAGTGGTATATACATAGGCTAATGTGATTTCCTTAGTCCAAGACAGTCGTGAAGTATTTGTTCAACAGGCTCTCCCCTGTCATATAGCTCCTTCCCCCCGCCCCACAACCACGTAGAAACAAGATATGATATAATGTCATAAAGAAAGATAGGCTAAAATGGTTGACACATAAGATGAAGTTTTAGCTTCCAATGTTAGTTGAAACGAGGCTTCGTAATATCCTATCCCTTGTCCATTTTTGTTTCCGTGGTACATTTTAACATCAGCTATGACGCAACCACTGGTTGACAACGGAAGTACACAAACGGTTTTATTCATTTTTGGTACATTTTAACATCAACTATGACGCAACCATTGGTTGACAACGTAAGTACCCAAACGGTTTTATTCATTTTTGGTACATTTTAACATCAACTATGACGCAACCACTGGTTGACAACGGAAGTACACAAACAGTGTTATTCATTTTTGCTGTCAAAAAAAAAGCTGTCATAATACCTCCTTTCCTTATTCATTATTATGTGGACATAGTCCTGACACATGGCATGGTAGTGAATTATGGACTTCTGGTAACATATACGAAAATCTTTGAAGACCATATAAATGTGACTTACAGAATGCCGAGAATACGAATGACGGCAAAGAAAAAAAAACATTAAATTAAATTAAGAGAAGCTGGTAAAAGAGGCCAAGCTGTTACCGAGATTAAGAGCAATCAATCATAATTTTCTGCCAGGTGTTGAGAAGATACCATCAGAAATATTTGGAAAATGTACGGCAATAAGAAGAATTGAAAGACAGAGAGGAAAAAATACAAGACACATTTTATCTGTGTGTGTGGAGTCACACGATGTTTACTAAAGTAACTGAAAGTTCTCTTCGTCATCTGTCCTTGAATGGACATGGCCTTTGACGTGTCACGCCGCGGTTTAAATGCACATTTCGACCAAACACATCCTAATTTACCACAGAACTTTGGATTACAAGATTGCTTTCCCTCTTCGATCCCTACTCGTTTTTCCAGCCTAGACTAATTGGTTTGTTTCTAGAAGCACTGGGAAGAGGTGCATTTGGGTCTTGATGGTTCTGGCTCAGCGATTCTGGCGCAGGCTGTCTGTCATCTTCCAGTTCTGTTGCTTTGGGGCGTCTTGTCTCCGGTGATAATTATATTTTTTCTATATTTTTAAATTTACCCAGGGCAGCAGCATACTGTCTACTAATTTCAATCTTTAACGGCTAAGAGTTTCTTTTACATGCTCAACTTGAACACGGGGCGTCCTTTTCATCGTTCATTTTCAATACGACTAGAATCTTAATCACAACTACCCTGTTTGCTATCAGGAGGGAGACCACTGGAGAAATGAACAAAAAAAATCTCGATCTCCCTAATTATGGTCCGAACAAAAGTCTTATAGTTGTAAGGCTAGCACCTTGCCTCAATTAAACACAGACCCCACTCCACCCTCCCTCTCAACCGCGCATAACGATTTTAACACTCAATTAACACTCGTTCAATTGTGGAGTTCGAATGTTGCTAAAGTTGTATACAATGTCTGGGATCAACCCAATTTTAGCTTTTACGTCACGCTTCATTTCTTACGTTAATGATTGTCCAAGCATGGTTTCTTACCTCATCGAGTATTTCTCACATTTTCTTCTTCTTCTTTCTTCAGTCACCAAACAAAATAATGAGTTGCGTGGTTTCTTTCAGGCCTTCCTACTACAATGAAAAGGGAGTCGCACTAGCTCAGCGGTTATGTGACCTGGGCTTCTAAGGATAAAAGATCGAGTTCGATTCTGATTGACGGCTTTTAATTTAACCCAGCCTTTGTTGTTGTTGTTGTTGCTGTTGACGTAATGCCACGAGGAGATACAAACAGAAGCTGTTGTGACTCATAAGATGTAAATAAAGTAAAGGCTCCCTCCACGCCATGCTTAGCTTATGGAAAATAATATGGTGATGGTGACCATATTTTTCTAAAACCAAGGCACATTTTTGGGGTGATGTGGTCAGTATCACGCTTGACCGTCTTTGCTGGCCAGGAAATTTTCTAACTTTAGGCTGGGTGGACCTCGGAGCCTTGTCGGTCCAAAAAAAACAACCCCGCCACTTCTGGGAATCGAACCCGGACCCGTTTGATGAGGAAGTGAGCATACTAACCAAGGAAGTGAGCATACTAACCAAGGAAGTGAGCATACTAACCAAGGAAGTGAGCATACGAACCAAGGAAGTGAGCATACTAACCAAGGAAGTGAGCATACTAACCAAGGAAGTGAGCATACTAACCAAGGAAGTGAGCATACTAACCAAGGAAGTGAGCCTACTAACCACTCAGCTATCGGAGCTCCTAATGTGTGGGTCGTGATGACTGTAATGTCTTTCTTGACTTTCCTGGCTTTTCTTGGACAAGTTGGAGCTCATCATGTTCGAGACATTTCTAAAAAACTGTGATTTCTCCAGCCTAGAAGTACTGCATTATTACCATGTCTGTAAGGGCACCACTACTGGGAACACGGCGATCCTAACTTCCCTTAGTCAGTCTGTTTTGACGAAGGTTTTTACCCAGAGAGACCTACTAGGAGGTCGAGGTTACATCTTGTCAGCTGCAGCAGCAGGCGTTTAAGCTCTTCCTCCCCCAGCCTTAAATCATCATCATCATGTACCATACCGGTTGGCGTAGGCGATCATGTCCCTCCACAATCCTCTATCTACAGTGCATCGTATCAGTTCTGTTGTTGACTGTTTTCCATGCCATGACACCAAGCTGTCCAGTATTTTCTCTCTTTGTCGTCCGCGATCTCTCTTTCCTTTTACTTTTCCAGTTGTAACCAAGTATTCCAACTTTCCTCTTCTCATGATGTGCAGCCTTAAATAGCTACCATATTTTTATGTTAAAGAAAAACGACACTGACGTAAACAGTAAAAGTAAAGGTTCCCTCCACGCCATGTTAGGGGTATGAGGATAATGACGTTAGTAATGACCATATTTTTCTATGACCTCGACACATTTTTGTGTGATGTGGCTGATATCACGCCAGGTCGCCTTTACTTTCCAGAAAAAAAGATCTGGTACCTATTTTTAGAGGCTGGGTGAACCCTGAGCCTTGTCAGTCCGAAAAGAAAATCCGCCACTGCTGGGGATCGAACCCGGTCCGTTCTGGTCAGGAAGTAAGCGTAATACAGACTTCAGTGCCAATCAAAAATGATGCACAGAAGGTATTTTAGAAATATTGGCAATAACAGTGTATTCCATGCACACCACCAGGTGGCGTTACAGTGCTCTTTCTTTCTCTTCTAATAAAATGAAAGCTGTGAACTTATTATCCCATCACTTGAGTATGGGGTCGTTGTACAAACTTGGCAGTGGCTTTTGACATATCCGTGAGTTTTGTGGTCAGTACAAAGGAAGGCCGCACCACTTTCCCCAAGAAAAAAGTGCAATTAATTTTCAGAGACTGAGTGAGCTTCGATGCCGAATTGGTGACCGAATTGGCCAGTTTGAACGTAACCAAGATCATCCGGTCTGTAAACGGTGGTCAGTTTTGTTACCAACATGTGGATTTAGAAATCTCGCATAACCTTTAATGCTATGTCAGTGTAGAAATATTAACATAAAAAATGGCACCGCAATATTCGAGGAAGTTATGATGTCAAAATAGAGGACAAATGGTGCAGCAGAAGGAAGATAAGGCTAGGCAATAGAAATACTTCTTCCTGTTCATTCTTCGGTCAAATCTGTCTATCCAATATTGACAGATTCAGTCACGAGAGAAGCTGTTCAGTAAAACAGCATCCAACATAGGATACAAATATTTTACCAAATTACTACAAATCATAATTGCTTGCTACCAACCGTCTGTGAGAACGCCACAGGCCATGTATGGGATACAAGTGCTAGCACACTTTGTGGGGTCACAAAGGCTGGACAAGTCAAATTGTTGGGACAAAGAGAGACGCAATTATGTTGAAATCTGACGCTCCCGGCTACATATCCAGTGCTGGATTTAGACTTAGTGAGGCAATAGGCTAATGAAACTTTGACTTCCCCCTACCCACCACCATTTTTCACCTACAAAAACAAACACCAAAAGTTCTCACAAAACTTAAAATCATATCATCATCAAGTACCGGGCCTGCTGGCGTATACGATCATGTCTCTCCACGACAGTTATTTATCATTTCTGTTGTTGAACTTCCGCCAAGCCATTCTCTTATGCTGTCTAATATTTTTTCTCTTTGCTTCCCTCTATCTCTTCGTCCCTCAATTTTTCCAGTTGTTACAATATTTTCCATCTGTTCTCTTCTCATTACATGGCCGATTGTTTCTTCCTAATATTGAAAATTAGCTCTCTTTTTACTTTGACCTCTTTCAGAACGTTTTCATTACTCTTCTTATCATTACATGGTATTCTCAATATTCTTCTGTAAAATCGCATTTTTACAGACTCCAGAAATTTTCTTGTCTGTTGTTTATTGTCTATGATTCACATCTATATGTTAAGACCGGCTTTACAAAACATTTAAGAACTCTTTGTCTTGTTCCTATTGCCAAAATTCGATTGCACAAGATCTTTCTCATTTTTTTTTTGGAAAGCTGCTTTTGCCTGAGCCATTCTGCATCTCACCTCTGTTGTACACCTACCATGTGAGGAAAACATATAGTGGTATGAAATAAATTCTTTCCTCTTCTTCTTCTTCTATCCTTCCTCTATTGCCGTTGGCGTCTAGGGGAGATACAATCTACGATTCTTTGCAACTAGCACAGTGGCAGAGGACAATGTAACATACACACAACAGTTCTCAGAGGACAATGTAACAATCACACAACAGTTCTCAGAGGACAATGTAACATGCACACAACAGTTCTCAGAGGACAATGTAACATGCACACAACAGTTCTCAGAGGACAATGTAACATGCACACAACAGTTCTCAGAGGACAATGTAACATACACACAACAGTTCTCAGAGGACAATGTAACATACACACAACAGTTCTCAGAGCCAAAATAATGGAGAAACAATCGCGATCATACAGACAAAACGAAATAAGTGTAGTCCCAAAACAAATTGTTACCACTATTTGAGGCCCCCTCAGGTTGCGTGACTCTAAACTGTGTCTTATTTGGCTTGTTCAGGCCCTGTGCATAATTATAATTAACGTAACAATTATCGTGCCACGTTTCTTAAATGCTGGTCGTCATTCTGACCAATATATTTTCAGATTCCATTTCTGGTTACTGGTAATGCGTTCTAAATTCAACAAGTAACAGTTTCAAAAAAGTAATAAATGGGAAGAGACACTCAGCAAGAAGTGTCAATGTCTTCTAAGTGTTGTCAAGTGCTGTGTTGGCGAAGACACGGTTTTTCATGCCTACCGTCCGACCATAACATGTGCAGCGGCAACACATTACACGTTGAGTGAAGTGTGTCACGGACGAACACAAGGCCGTTGCGGCCTGACAATAGAGTCAACACGTGACACACTTAACTTACCGAAAGTGTTCACCTAAACTTTGGCATTAATTTACAGTGTCACGGTAAGGTCTTACATCAATGGCGGCTTCTTTATGCTTACTTTTAATTTTAGCATGTCATCTTTCATGTTAAATTATAAAATGTGTCTGTCTCTCTCTCTATATATATATATGAATAGGAATGGCAAAAAGTAATTTCAATGCCATGAAAAATATACTAACATCAAAACAAATAACACCAGGGCTAAAACTAAGAATAGCAAAATGTTACATCTTCTCAATATTCCTGTATGGTGCAGAAACATGGACATTAGATCAGAAAACAGAACAGAAAATTGAGGCCTTTGAAATGTGGATTTATAGAAGGTAGGTAGAATTGGATTTGAATAGAAAAGAAAACAAACGAGAAAGTTTTAAAACAACTAAAAATGAAGAAAGAACTACTAAACACAATTAGAGCAAGACAAATGAAATTTTTTGGTCATGTTAAAAGACACAACAGTCTAATAAAAGTAATATTAGAAGGGAAAATACAAGGTAAAAGAGGCAGACGCAGATCAAGACTAATATGGGCGAGTAACATCAAAAGATGGACAAGTCAGCCTATGACAATCTGCACCATCAAAGCAAGAGACAGAGTGGAATGACTGCTCCATGGTAGCCAACCTTCGATGCGGAGACGGCACTCAATGATGATGATGATATATATATATATATATATATATATATATATATATATATATATATATATATATATATATATATATCTTTTTTCCTAATTTACTTTGTTTCATCGTCTTTCATCAACAATTACTTCTCTCCCTTGTCAACAATGTTTTTTTTAAAAAAAAACCGTTATGTGGTCGTAAATTACGTATGTTCTGGTTTACAAAACTTTCCAAAAATGAAATAAAAAAAAAATAGAAAAAAATAGTGTAGTTAAAGCTTTACGTAATAAATGGACGTCACAAATCATAACGACGTTTCAGTTCAATAGACCTTCAGCATGAACAAACAAACAACACACGCGCACACAGATATGTAAGTAAATCAACACAGTCCTACATAGCAAACTGATAATGAAGTATCTAAAACAAAATAACTTGGAACTAGAATGTGAAATAAGAATACAAATGTCTTCCCTGTGTACTGCGCTTTTAGATACTCCAATATTAGTTAGCTATGTAAAGCTGACAATCATCATTTTTTGGGCCATGTAATGAGAAGAGAACAACTGGAATATATTGTAACAAGTGGAAAAATTGAGGGACGAAGAGATAGAGGGAAGCAAAGACAAAAATATAACAGACAGCTTAAGAGAATGGCTTGGCAGAAGATCAACAACAGAAATGATAAATAACTGCCGAGATCGAAAATTGTGGAGAGACATGATCACCTATGCCAGTAGGCACGGTACTTGATGACGATGATGTAAGGCTACGTTTATTTACTTTCATATCTGTGTGTGTGTTGTTTATTTGTTCCTGCTGAAGGTCTATTTAGCCGAAACGTCGTTATGGATTGTATCGTCCATTTATTTCGCAAACTTTAATCACGCTATTTTTTTTCATTACCCCATTACAATCAGATTTACATGGAGCTCGGCATTTAAATGCGTGACATTGCCTTGACCCCTTACACAACTTTACTGCTGCTATGCTTTCGGCCCAACACATCCAAATTCTAGTCGTTAATTTTAGGCACGGGTTTGTCTACCCTATTGGAACAGAGTTTTCATTTTGACCAATTCTCACTATCAGTAGTCCTATATATTTATATATATTTGTGTTCGCCAGCTTTTACCTCTGACGAAGTCCCTAGAGACTAGGAACTGAATTTTACGTGTTAATCCGTTTTTCCCTGGCAGCCGTGTGCACAGGGGTCCCACGCCGCACAGGCAGATAACTCCGACTTCGTAGGTACTCATATTTTTTCCGTCTATGAGTAATTGACGCTTCAAGCCGGGCGTCGCTGCTGAGACCAGGGGTGTCTGCCGCAGAGAGAAATCATAAATAAAATTCCCAACTAGTGCAGCCTGGATTTGAACCCACAACCTCTCTGTCTCGAGGCCGGCGTCTTGCCTCGAGACCAACCATCCCCAGTAGTCAGTTATGGGTTCGTTGCCGTTTTCAATCCGTTTCGTCCGGTGAGCTGAGCCCTCAGAGCATTTTAATTGCATAAAACAGAAATTGAAGTCGTTGGTGATTTTTTTTTTCTTATGCACAGCAGTGCTTATTTATTTTTCTTTGCGGTCCTTGACAGATTCTGGGAACAGGGTAGTCCAAAATCGCCAGCCTCCGGATAGACAGGGCGATAGTTTCATTCCCACAACAGGCGATTGGAATTTTTCACAAATCGGACCCGTAGTGTCTTCGTTGCTTTACCCTGCCCTGGTCCCTAGGTATTGAGATCCAATGTCTAGTCCTCTCTCTGGGTATTGAGATCCAATGTCTAGTCCTCTCTCTGGGTAGTGAGATCCAATGTCTAGTCCTCTCTCTGGGTATTGAGATCCAATGTCTAGTCCTCTCTCTGGGTAGTGAGATCCAATGTCTAGTCCTCTCTCTGGGTAGTGAGATCCAATGTCTAGTCCTCTCTCTGGGTAGTGAGATCCAATGTCTAGTCCTCTCTCTGGGTAGTGAGATCCAATGTCTAGTCCTCTCTCTGGGTAGTGAGATCCAATGTCTAGTCCTCTCTCTGGGTAGTGAGATCCAATGTCTAGTCCTCTCTCTGGGTAGTGAGATCCAATGTCTAGTCCTCTCTCTGGGTAGTGAGATCCAATGTCTAGTCCTCTCTCTGGGTAGTGAGATCCAATGTCTAGTCCTCTCTCTCATTAGGTAGTGAGACTCAATATCTAGTCCTCGCTCTAGGTAGTGAGATCTGATGTCTAGTCCTCTCTCTAGGTAGTGAAAACCCGATGTCTAGTCCTCTCTCTAGGTAGTGAGATTCGATGTCTAATCCTCTCTCTAGGTAGTGAGATCCAATGTCTAGTCCTCTCTCTGGGTAGTGAGATCCAATGTCTAGTCCCCTCTCTGGGTATTGAGATCCAATGTCTAGTCCTCTCTCTCATTAGGTAGTGAGACTCAATATCTAGTCCTCGCTCTAGGTAGTGAGATCTGATGTCTAGTCCTCTCTCTAGGTAGTGAAAACCCGATGTCTAGTCCTCTCTCTAGGTAGTGAGATTCGATGTCTAATCCTCTCTCTAGGTAGTGAGATCCAATGTCTAGTCTTCTCTCTAGGTAGTGAGATCCGATGTCTAGTCCTCTCTTTAGGTAGTGAGATCCAATGTCTAGTCCTCTCTCTAGGTAGTTAGATCCGATTTCTAGTCCTCTCTTTAGGTAGTGAGATCCAATGTCTAGTCCTCTCTTAGATAGTGAGATCCAGTGTCTAGTCCCTCTCGCTAGGTAGTGAGATCAAATGTCTAGTCCCCTCTTAGATAGTGAGATCCAGTGTCTAGTCCTCTCTCTAGGTAGTGAGATCCGATGTCTAGTCCTCTCTCGAAGTGTATATAGATGGGGCGGAATATCAAATAATGCACCTTAGGACAGAAAAAATACAGACTTTCATCTACTTTACTACTGTCCGAGTGACCGTCCACTAGCACTAGATACAATTCCATTAAAAGAAAGAATAATTGTATATGGAGACTTTAACAGCCACTCACAGAGTTGGGGCTATGAACATATGGACAAGAGAGTTGAAGAACTTGAAATTAGCAGGACGACAATGGGCTTAAACTGCTAAACCATACAACAGATCCACCAACATTCTATTCCGGCATACCTCATCTACACCAGACCTTGCTTTCCATTCACCAGACCTGGATTGGAATATCACACGTATTGTTGGGAAACAACTCGGAGGCAGCGACCACCGACCAGTCTTTTAAGTGGTGCAAAATGAGGCCGTCAGGGAGAGCAGCACTCTCTCCAGATGGAATTACAAAAAGGCAGACTGGAAAATGTATCAACACTACACCAGTGTGCTGACTAAAGATATAAATACAGACAGAGACATCAACAAAATAGTTGATGAATTCAGTAGACTAATAATACAAGCTGCCAGTGAAACAATACCTAGAGGGGCACGAAATCACTACAAACCATACTGTAGTAGTGCATTACAGCAACTGCACAATGACATGGAAACATCTCGAAAGCAAGTAGAAAATAACCCTTGCCAGGAACACCACAATAACTATCAGCATGCTAAAGCTAAATTTCAAAGAGCTAAACTACAAGCCAGACGGAGAAGCTGGAAAGAGAAAACAGAGTCCTTGAATCTTGAACGAGACACAAGAAAAGTGTGGAAGCTTGTAAAACAGCTGAATGATGAGGGTACAGAAAGGAACACCAAAATTACACTGAAGAAGGATGGAAACATCCTAACAGGTAAGCATGCAACAAATCACTTTGCAGACTCCTTTGCAAATGACAATAATATTGAAATTAGCCTAGAGAAACGACAAGAGACCCGTTTAAAACAACAAATGCAAGACAAGAAGAGACCACCCATGAAGTCATGGAAATACCCATTACACAAAGAGAGCTAGAGCTGGCAATATCCAAATTAAAAATGAAATACTCACCAGGCAGTGATGGAGTATCCAATGAAATGATTAAGAACTTGGGAACTGCAGCTAAAGCAAAATTACCACAGATCTACAACATTTGCTGGACCGCAGGTAGAGTGTTACAGGCATGGAGAGAAACAATTATGATACCATTACTAAAGCCAGGAAAAGATGGTTCAATGACATCCAGCTATATACCAATCAGCCTTACAAGCTGTTTGTGTGAAACAATGGAACGTATAATCAATCTCAGACTGCAGTGGTATCTAGAAAGTGAAAACCTCCTTGTTCCACAGCAATCTGGCTTTAGACAGTGTTACTCTACCGAAGATCCTGCAACCTATCTTTCCCAGGAAATTGAGGATGCGTTTCAAGAAAAGAAACTGGTACTAGCAGCATGGATAGACCTAAAGACAGCATTTAATAAGGTATGGAAGGAAGGGCTTTTGAAGAAACTGAGAAATTATGGAGTAATTGGCAGGATATACAAATAGGTAAAGCATACCTGCGTAACAGGAGAGCCAGAGTCCAGCTGGATGGTCTTAAGAGTAAGAAGGTCTTACTGCGCCTGGGCGTCCCACAGGGAGGGGTACTATCTCAAACACTTTTTCTAATCTACATCAATGACCTAGTTACTGAACTACCACATGGCATCAAAGTGGCAATGTATGCAGATGACTTGTTAATGTGGTGCACAGATGCAACAGTGGTCTCCAATTTGTTGCAAAGGGCTATGAATGCACCGAATTCATGGACAAATAGATGGTGTATGAGCATCAATACAGACAAATGCAGTACTACACTTTTCACTCTCTCCTCAAAACAAAAAGCGGGAGCCATCTACATAAACAATGAGCTTGTTAAAGAAGACATACAAGCTACGTATCTCGGAATTATATTTGATAACAAACTATCTTGGAAACAGCAGATAAATAAGGTAACCCAAAAGCAAGGAGGAAGTTGGCTATTCTAAAAAAGCTGTGCGGAACCACGTGGGGTGCGAGTGGGAAATACTCAGTAAGTTTACCAACAGAGTATACGCCCACATTTAGACTATGGATCATCTGCATGGTGCTCAGCATCAAACACCACACTGCAAGAACTGGACAAAGTACAAAACCAGGCACTTAGGGTCATCACAGGAACAATGAAATCAACACCAATAATGGAGATGGAGAAGTTGTGGAGGATACCAGCACTGAGAGAGCGAGAGACGCAAAGGTGCTGATACAGGCAGAACAATTTGCATGCATGCCGAGACATTCAATGAAGGACTGATTCCAACAATCTTGCATTGTGGCGGCTTAAGAGAAGCAGTTTTATCCACCAAGCCACGCGTATTAGTAGACAAACACCAGACATGCCAAGAGTTGTTAACCCCTACTACTGCCCATACCAGAACAGACTCCCTGGACAGAGGAATCAGGATTATCAATACAAATACGGACAGAAGTGAAAGGAATAGTTGACAAAGAAGAACAGTAGAGTCTACAGCGAAAAACAATAACTCTCAGTTTCCTGGATGAAGAATACCCACAAGACCTATGGATTCGTGTGTACACAGATGGATCAGCACAAAATGCAGTAAAGAATGGGGAGCAGGTGCATATATAGAGTACCCAAATAACACTAGGGATATGAATAAAATAGCAACAGGGAAATGTTGCCACAATTATGATGCAGAAATCCAAGCAATAAAGTTGGCAATAGAAAAACTGCTGAACAGTAATATTAGCCCACAGCCTGTAGTGTTTTTGACAGAGGCAAGATCAGTACTCCAGGCACTACAATCCAGAAAATTGCCACATCTGCAGACCTTATTGGCTGAAGTCTGCAGGCACCACGGGGTTGCCCTGCAGTGAATCACATCTCACTGTGGGATACCAGGAAATGAGAAAGCAGATCAGTTGGCAAAGAAAGGTTCAGCAGGCACACAAGCAGATACACCGGTTACATACTATCATAAGAAACAGATAATCAAATCAGTCAGAGGACGCAAGCCCCAAATCAGGATACCTTTCATAATATGAATAGATGTGAACAAGTTATCATTGTACGCCTCAGAACAGGACACAATCGACTCCATAGTCACATGTATACAAAATTCCAGATCGGCACCTCAACTACTTGTACATGTGGACAGGCGCCCCAGACTGCTGAACACATACTTCAAGACTGTACTGAATATAGTAGACTGAGGAAAATCCATTGGCCCATAGATACAACACTACAGACAAAACTACATGGGCCACTGCAAGAATTACAAAAGGCAGTAACATGTATACAGGAAACGACATTACAGATATAGACAATGCTTCAGGCGAACTAAAAGATAGATAGATATACCTTACTCTAGGTAGTGAGATCCAATGATTAGTAATCTCAGGAAACATTCGAAAAACAAGAGGCCCCGTGTGCACTCACGCATGTTAAAGAACCCTTGCATTTTAAAGTCGAAAAGAGTATGCCAATTTTTTTTTTTTTTTGTCCGAACAAAAATTGTTAAGCAAAATTATCTTTTCTGAAGACAGATGTGTCAGACCGAAAGACGCAGATTTCTAGTCATGCCGTATACTGGCGACACAATGCCCACTTAAAGGGGCAGCAGTAAGTAGAAAGAGAGAGAGAGAGAGAGAGAGAGAGAGAGAGAGAGAGAGAGAGAGATAGAGTAACTAACGTTTAGTTGAATATATGCTAAATGTTGACTGAAGAGATAACTTAAATGATCTCAATCCACTCGAAGTTTGTCCAATGAAGGGAGCCGCGATAGCTCAGTGGTTAGTGAACTGGACTACAAAGGACAAGAGGTAGGGTTCGATCCCAACCGACTCCTTCCGGGTTCACCCAGCCTTTAATGGGTACCTGATTTTTTCTGGGAAAGTGAAGCGGCACGGGCTTAATACCGACCACATTACCTCAAAAATCATGTGCCGAAGGTCTGTAAAATATAATGTCACTAACACCATATTCCCTATACGCCACTTGGCGTGACGGGGGTACTTTACTTTACTTTTACTTTGTCCATGGAAGAGTTGTCTTTTCTAGCAATTATTCAAGAGTATCATAGCTCCAGTAGTTTGTTTCTTGTATATCATGTATCTCTGTTAATTGTCTATTCCTGCTTGTGCCAAGAGAAGATAAGCATGCAGTGAATGCGGATGCTGCTGTCAAGATGACGATAGAGAGACTGATATAAAAGTATAGATAATGAACTATATCAAATATGTGCGCAGTGTGTCATGGTGTTGTCTCAATATACTAAAGACAACTCCATTGTCAAAACAATCAGTCCCGATGGATTTATAATCGGCACTGATAACATGGGTGTCCGGTTAGCGCAATCGATAGGCGGTTGGCTTACCACGGCAACAGCCGGGGTTCGTAATCCTGGCGAGGACACCTGGGTTTTACTAATTCCCTAAAAATTAGTAGGAGCCGCGATAGCTCAGTGGTTAGTGAACTGGACTACTACGGACAAGGGGTAGGGTTCGATCCCAACCGACGGCTCCGGGTTCACCCAGCCTTAAATGGGTACCGGATTTTTTCTGGGAAAGTAAAAGCAGCACGGGCGTAATACCGACCACATTACCCCAAAAATCATGTGCTGAAGGTCTGTAAAATATAGGGTCACTAACACCATATTTCCCTATACGCCACTTGGCGTGACGGGGGGTACTTTACTTTTTACTTTTTTACTGATAACATAGATCCGAACCTTCACAAATCTATTGTTCGTGTATACCAAATTTGCCCCGAATATTAATTGTAACTACTACATGGGCCTTGGAGCCGCGATAGCTCAGGGGTTAGTGAACTTGACTACAAAGGACAAGAGGTTGGGCTCGATCCCAACCGACGGCTTCCGGGTTCACCCAGCCTTTATTGGGTACCGGATTTTTTTCCTGGGAAAGTAAAGCGGCACGGGCGGACCACAGTACTCCAAAAATCATGTGCTGAAGGTCTGTAAAATTTGTGGTCACTAACACCATATTCCCTATACGCCACTTGGCGTGACGGGGGTACTTTACTTTACTTACTACATTAGGCTAGTTGGGAAAACCACTCGACCGGGCTACTGATATTCGGTTAACCCGTGTTCGATTCCCGCTGGAAGCAGTGGGAGTTGTACTCGTGGTTGAAAAAAAAAAGAATACCCCGTGGTCGACCCAGCCGCTGGCAGAAATGGGTACCAGGGTAGTAGTACTCTAGGAAGTTAAGGAATGCCGCCTTCTATCGTTGAGTTTCGATGCTTGAAACTACACTATCCAGAAGTCTCCGAACACTTCTGGATATGCGGCCGAGCACATATGGGTGAAAACTCGCGTGCTAAAACGCCGATTCAAGTCTCGTACTGTACCTTTACCTTTACTTTTACCTTTACTTTTACCTTTACCTTTACTTTTACATGTGTCCATATTAATATGATTTGAAAACATCAGTAGTGGTTTTTTAAAAACTATTTTCCCCCCTTATTTGTTCATGCATGCGTGGATAAGAGACTTCACATTCGAGTGTAGAATATTACGTTACAGTTGAATGTTTAGGACATTCTGTTGAAATATGGTTACGCCTAGGTTAACATGATCTCGGTCTATACATAGAAATGTCTAAAATGGATGGGAAAGAAAAACAAGTGGTTTCAACTAAATATTAGACAGCAGAAATTCTAGGAAACGGTAACTGCTGGTGAAGTAGAGAATGGAACAGGATTTGTTGAACTGCATAACAATGAGGGACATCTCAGATAACTTTTAGGTTATCTTATACACCAGGAGGGACATCTCAGGTAAGTTTTAGGTTTTCTTATACACCAGGAGGGACATCTCAGATAAGTTTTAGGTTATCTTATACACCAGGAGGAACATCTCAGATAAGTGTTAGGTTATCTTAGACACCAGGAGGAACATCTCAGGTAAGTTTTAGGTTTTCTTATACACCAGGAGGAACATCTCAGATAAGTGTTAGGTTATCTTAGACACCAGGAGGAACATCTCAGAAAAGTGTTAGGTTATCTTATACACCAGGAGGAACATCTCAGATAAGTGTTAGGTTATCTTATACACCAGGAGGAACATCTCAGATAAGTGTTAGGTTATCTTATACACCAGGAGGAACACCTCAGGTAAGTTTTAGGTTATCTTATACACCAGGAGGAACATCTCAGATAAGTTTTAGGTTATCTTATACACCAGGAGGAACATCTCAGATAAGTTTTAGGTCACCTCATCCCTCTGAGAAACATCTCAGGAAACCTATTGGTCGTCTCATACTCCGCAGGACATCTCAGTTACGTTTTATGTCACCTCACACCCTGCGGGAACATTTCAGATACTTTTCAGGTCACCTTGTACCCTGGAGGAACATCTCTAAGTTTGAGGTCACATCGTACCCCGAAGGAACACCTCATGAAAGTTTGTAGTCTCCTCTGAACCTGGAGCAATAACTCAGATAAGCTTTAGATCAGAGGCTAAGTCAGCGATGCCGAATAGGTGACCAAATTGTCAGTTGAACAACAACAAAGATCATCTGCCTTTTTCTTTTAGCTTTCGTCTTCATGTAGAGCAACGAATCTTGAAATTCTCTATCATTAAGATCTCTTAACAATTCATTATAAATCTTTTGTAGTCTTTGAAAGCTGAAAGTTAGTACGTTATTTGAGATTACTCTAGGCAGTGAGCAAGTTATATCATATTTTATGCCACCGTTTTCGACATGGCCTCCAATTGAAATATTGACTCTGTCATGCTATTTGGCAGTCTGTAGGGTTTCTTTTGCGTATTTTCTTTCAGTTGCAAGAGGTTCACGTGTAACATCCATTTCTGCTCGGGCTGGCTTTTGAGCTCATGAATCCACTTGATAGAGACTTTCTGTTTGGACTTCATTGACACAAGTTATCACCAGCACCTCATTTACTACGATCAGTACCGGGTGATATGTACTCTACGTTTTGAGATCTGAAGAAAAAAATAGTTGATGGATTGAAGGCATCGTTATGTTTCCACATTTGTAACTTTACTTGAATGAGCGGCTGGTGTGTGTCTGTAACCTGAACCAGACATTGGCATTCATACAGATCTTTGCTGAGAAAATGTATGTAACTGTAGAATATGTTCAATCTTTTCAGGCTACACTTATCAACTTGATAAACCGGAAGAAACTGCTCTCCACTTCGAATTGGCGACCAGCAGTTCAGTTCATTACATATAAGAAATAATAGTAACTTATTCTTCATTCCTTCCTCATTTTCCTTTCAGCGTCGAGGGGAGATATAATTCACGGTTTTTTGCTCTTCCTTTCGCCTCTGCAGCTGTTATAGTAACGTATTAAAGTTATTATCTACAGGCAGGGCGGTCACTGCAAGAATGTTTTTTTTCTTAGAAGTTAATTTCTTTCAATATATGCCTGCTTCATAGACTACACCAAAGCTTTTGATAGAGTACACCACAAACAACTTATAGAATGCCTAAAAGAGATACATCTAGATGACATGGATATACGACTAATATGCAATCTATACTGGGAGCAAACAGCAATAATAAAATATAACAAAGAGTTCTCTACACCCATTGATATAAAAAGAGGAGTAAGACAAGGATGCATCCTATCACCAAGCTTGTTCAATCTATACACTGAGCAAATCTTTAAAAACATCATAGAGATGCCAGGCCTACAATTAATGGAAAGATAATCAATAACCTAAGATATGCTGACGATACTGTACTACTAGCAGAAAATCCTAAAGACCTACAACAATTACTTAATGAAATAAACACGACAAGCAAAAAATATGGACTAGATATGAATATCAAAAAGACTAAAACTATGATCATAAACAAAGAAAATACTCAAAACCCACACGTGGATATCAAAATTGAAGGAATAGACCTTGAGACAGTTCAGAACTATAACTACTTGGACATACTATAACCAGTGATGGAAAATGTACAACTGAAATAAACAAAAGAATAGGAATGGCAAAAAGTAATTTTAATGTCATGAAGGACATACTAACATGAAAACAAATAACACCAGAGCTAAAACTAAGAATAGCAAAATGTTACATCTTCTCAATATTCCTATATGGTGCTGAAACATGGACATTAGACAAGAAAACAGAACAGAGAATTGAAGCCTTTGAAATGTGGATATATAGAAGAATAGGTAGAATTGGATGGAAGGAAAAGAAAATAAACGACGAAGTCTTAAAACAACTAAAAATGAAAAGAGAACTTCTGAACACAATTAGAACAAGACAAATGCGATTCTTAGGCCATGTTAAAAGACACAAAGCCTACTGAAAGTGATTCTGGAGGGGAAAATACAAGGTAAAAGAGGCAGAGGCAGACCAAGATTAACATGGACGAGTAACATCAAAAGATGGACAAATCAACCGATGACAACCTGCACTATCAAAGCAAGAGATAGAGCAAAATGGCGCTCCATGGTAGCCAACCTTCGTTGTGGAGACGGCACTCAATGATGAATGATGAATTTCTTTAGACGGGTTTGCGTTAAAAAAAAAAAAACCAAAACGGCGGTTAACTTTCATTGTCGTCAAAAGTAAATAAAGAGTTCAGTCACTCCACATGGCGTATAGGGAATACGGTGTTAGTGACCACAATATTTTACAGACCTTCAGCACATGACTTTTGGGGTAATGTGGTCGGTATTACGCTCATGCCGCTTTACTTTCCCAGAAAAAATCCGTATCCTTTTAAGGCTGGGTGAACTCGGAAGCCGTCGATCAGGATCGAACCGACCCCTTGTCCTTTGTTCATTGTCGTCAAGCATCAGACAAAATGCGGTCAAATTATTAAAAATATATATATATATATATATATATATATATATATAATATATATATATATATATACAGTGATGGGATAATCTTGCTTATAAATAAAGCAAAACATGTTTTTAACAATAAGAACATTCAAGGACACCGACAAATCGAAAATCCTTTTCCTGACCGAACACCACGACTTTAGGTACGTAAGCAATTTGAGTTGAACATACAAAATTAAAAATTAAAAAAAAAAGTCAATTTATTTTCTTGTTAAATGATCGAGGAGAAGACGCGTTCTCCGTCAGCAAGAAGACGAGTGTGAATGTCATAGACGACAAAAGAGTAACAAAATAGTTGGTAATTTTTAAAAATAAGAATATAAGAAGATAATAAGATAGGGTATACACTGTGATGCTTACCATAAAAAATCATAAATATTATCAAAGACATGTATGATGGTTACACATGTGCAGTTCGAACAGAGGAAGGACTGAGCGAATGTTTCCCAATAGAAACTGGGGTTAACAAGGATGTATTTTATCGCCCTTGTTATTTGGAATTGTTATGGACTTCATAATGAAGAAATGCTGCACTGGTAATAAAGGCATCGAATGGATACAAGGAGACCATTTGGAGGACCTGGACTTTGCTGATGACATAGTTCTCATCAGCAATCAGATAAAAACGATGCAGGAAAACACAAATGAACTATCATCAATAGCCAGCAAAATTGGGCTTGAGGTCAATCATGAAAAGACTAAAGTCATGAAAAGTTTAATTCCAACAAGTGACAAAATATACATGGAAAACAAACCAGTAGAAGAGATCGATCACTTCATCTATCTTGGAAGTCACATTGATCGAGAAGGGGATACGAGCAAAGAAATTAGAATCAGACTGGCTAAAGCAGCAATGTCTTTCAGAAGCCTTGAAAAGTTGTGGAAATCAAAACTCATTAGCACAAACACAAAACTTAGGCTATTCAAATCAAATGTACTATCAACCCTTACGTATGCGTGTGAAAGCTGGAAAACAACAAGAGATATAGAAACAAAGTTGAACGCATTCGAAAATAAATGTCTAAGGAAAATACTTGGTATAGAATGGAACGAATTCAAAACAAACGAGGAAATTAGAGAAATCGCCAATCAACCACTAATATCTTCAGTAATAAAGAAAAGACGATGGTCATACGTTGGACATGTGATGAGAAGAGATAATAATCGAATAGCAAAGCAAGCCCTCATATGGGAAACAACAGGTAAAAGAAAAAGAGGAAGACCCAGGAGACACTGAGAAGAACATTGATGAGAGAGGCAAGAGCAGCAGGAATCGGCTCCCTCAATGAGATAGAACTGCTTGCACAGAACAGAGACAGATGGCGAGATTTGATAAAATATCTTTAAAAGAAAACTGCTAGAACAAAAATTCATATAGGAGAAGGTGTATCTTGGTCTACGCCCTATGGGCGGTTACGGCTCGAAAGGTCAATAGATAGATAGATACACTGTGCTTTAATAAAATAATTAGTTTTAGTTTGATGGACAAATCAAAAGTCAATATTTGTTCTAAAGCCATACCTTGCCTTTGGCTCACTTACCAGACCAATCCCCCACGCTGGGCCTACTACTAAACCCGGGCCCCGAGGCTAGAGTCCGGCACGCCACTCAGATGTTGAGGGCCATGATTTAGGGTACATGTTTTATATATACACACACACGCACACACGGAAGCAAGGCGTCTTTCAGCAGCAGAGATGGAAACTGTCAGCGATCAACAGTTGATGGCTTGCGCCAGGATCGGTGAGCCAGAACCATCCTAATCCATCTCCTCGTCGTGCCTCCAGAAATAGACTGATCTGTCTAGTCTGGCCAAGCGAACAGGGATCGAAGAGGGAAAACAGCCTGGTATTCAAAAATAGCAAGCTGAAATCGGATGTGTTGGGCCGAAAGGCGCAAATATCACAGTTCTATTGCAAACTTTAACACAACTTACCTCATCATCATCAAGTACCGGGCCTGCTGGCGTAGGTGATCATGTCTCTCCACAACTTTCGATCTCTACAGTTATTAATCATTTCTGTTGTTTACCTTCTGCCAAGTCATTCTCTTAAACTGTCTGGTATCTTTTCTCTTTGCTTCCTTCTATCTCTTCGTCCCTCAATTTTCGCAGTTGTTACAATATATTCCAGCTGTTCTCTTCTCATTTACATGGTCAAAAAAATGATAATTGTTTCTTCCTTATTTTGGAAATTAGCTATCTTTTTGCTTTGACCTCTTTCAGAACGTTTCATTACTCTTCTTAGTTGTCCATGGTGTTCTCAATATTCTTCTGTAAAACCACATTTCTATAGCCTCCAGTGATTTTCTTAATAACGTACCTACACCAACTTAACATCCTTCTAAGGATGAATGACAAGTGCAGGATTAATTCCTTTAGTAGTCATCGGGTGAACGACAGAAAGAAAGAAAGAATATACACGCACGAATTTTGCGCTGATACAGTGGATATCTGAAAGAGGCCAAAGCAAAAAAGAGAGCTAATTTCCAATATTAGGAAGAAACAATCATCATTTTTTGGCCATGTAATGAGAAGAGAACAACTGGAATATATTGTAACAACTGGGAAAATTGAGGGACGAAGAGATAGAGGAAAGCAAAGAGACAAATTATCAGACAGCTTAAGAGAATGGCTTGGCAGCAGGTCAACAACAGAAATGATAAATAACTGTAGAAATCGAAAATTGTGGAGAGACATGATCACCTACGCCAGCAGGCCCGGTACTTGGTGATGATGATGATGATGACAGTGGATATAGTCGTATATCCTTATGATTTAATTTCATTTCTTGTCCCGCCAAATTCTTTCCAGCTTTGTTAATGCTTCTGCCGTTTTCATTGTAGTAATAGCTTTGACTGTGCAGCCATCGCTACTAATGACGTATCACAGACATTTGAATTGTTGCACAATTTTCTAAAGGCTGTGTTAGGCGGTAATTTGAAGTTCATTAAACGTAATTTTAATGCCATGAAAAAAATACTAACATCAAAACAACAATAGGGCTGAAACTAAGAATAGTAAAATGTTATATCTTCTCAGCATTCTTGTTTGGTGGAGAAACATGGACATTGGAAAAGAAAACAGAACGGAAAATTGAAGCCTCTAAAATGTGGATGTATCGAAAAATAAGTTTTTTACATGAAAATAAAGCCGCGATAGCTCAGTGGTTAGTGAACTGGACTACAAAGGACAAGTGGTAGGGTTCGATCCCAATCGACGGCTTCCGGGTTCACCCAGCCTTAAAATGGGTACCGGATTTTTTCTGGGAAAGTAAAGCAGCACGGCGTAATACCGACCACATTACCCCAAAAATCATGTGCTGAAGGTCTGTAAAATATAGGGTCACTAATACCATATTTCCCTATACGCCACTTGGCGTGACGGGGGTACTTTACTTTTTTTACTTACATGAAAATAAAATAAAACAAACGATGAAGTCTTAAAACAACTAAAAATAAAAAGAGATCTGCTAAATACAATTCAAACAAGACAAATGGAATTTTTGGGGCGTGTTAAAATACACAACAGCCTACTAAAAGTAATCTTGGAAGGGAGAATACAAGGTAAAAGAGGCAGAGGCAGACCAAGACCAACGTGGACGAGTAACATCAAAAGATGGACAAGTCACCCTAAGACAATCTGCACCATCAAAGCAAGAGATAGAGCAGAATGGCGCTCTATGGCAGCCAACCTTCGATGTGTAGTGACACTCAATGAGAATGATGATAACATGGTAGACGTATGATTTTATGCAATTTACGTTACAGTAACTTTCACCTGGTGTCGTCTATTATACAAACGAATATATCCATTAATTACGCACGTTTCCATATAAATTTTGTTCTGATTAGAAAGAATACCTCCAATCATGTCTTTGTGTTTATCAAAATATCACAAGCTCTCTTGATGAATAATCAATAAATTCTTTCCTCGGATAATTAATCCAGCGATGTTGCAGCGGCTAGGCGAAAACCGATCAATTTTCTTTCTTTCTTTCTTTCTTTCTTTTTTCTTTCTTTCTTTCTTTCTTTCTTTCTTTCTTTCTTTCTTTCTTTCTTTCTTTCTTTCTTTCTTTCTTTCTTTCTTTCTTTCTCTCTCTATTTCTCTATTTCTTTCTTTCTTTATTTCTTTCTCGCCACTATCATTGTTTTCATCGTTATTAACAAGAATATTTTCCTGTTTTGTGTTTTGCAGATTATGTTATCTGCGATTTGTGTAATTTTCGGCCTGTCATATCTGACATTATCATGTTTTTTTGTGTTTTTGTTTAAGTGGGTTTGTCTTCCTCTTTCGAATCTTCCTCATAGATATGTTTGAACATTCACAGACATCACCCCCACCCCCTTTCCACCACCCCTTCTCGCCCGCCCTTTAAATAAGGTTACATTGACCTAGATACAATGTTGTATAGTAACTCAAAATAAGAGTTCTATCATCTTCCTTTAGTCCGGCCATTGGCCCGCAATAACTCTGAGCCTGCTCGCTAAAGCGGAAGCGCCAAAAGGTTGTGACGTTTTCAACAATGGGAGCAGGGATTGTTTTGGGTAAAATGACGTCAGTAGTCATAGCTCAAGACGTCACAAACATTGCGCTGATTTTTGGGAAAACCCCCTTCAGTGGGTAGGCTTAGAGATATCGACGGTCCAGTACATCCGATTTTATCATGGTGTGTTTGGGTACAGAATTACCCTCCATTCGATCTCTTCTTCGTGTGGTCGGACCGATTAGTCTGTTGACATAGTAACCGCAGGAGTTTGAAATAGGATCTTCATCAGCTGTTGGATACTGATCTTGACGCAAACAGTCAACTATGAGTCGCGAAGTGTTGTCTGGCGTCTCCTCCCTAATCCATACTTAATTGGTTCAACAGATTAGATCGTTTCCGAGTAAAACTGCTCTCATATATAGAGTAAAATATGGTCGTGTTTGTAGAGTAAAATACGGTCGTGTTTGTAGAGTAAAATACGGTCGTGTTTGTAGAGTAAAATACGGTCGTGTTTGTAGAGTAAAATACGGTCGTGTTTGTAGTAAAATATGGTCGTGTTTGTAGAGTAAAATACGGTCGTGTTTGTAGAGTAAAATATGGTCGTGTTTGTAGAGTAAAATACGGTCGTGTTTGTAGAGTAAAATACGGTCGTATTTGTAGAGTAAAATACGGTCGTGTTTGTAGAGTAAAATACGGTCGTGTTTGTAGAGTAAAATATGGTCATGTTTGTAGACCAAAATATGGTCGCGTTTGTAGACTAAAATATGGTCGAGTTTGTAGACTAAAATATGGTCGTGTTTGTAGAATAAAATATGGTCGTGTTTGTAGACTAAAATATGGTCGCGTTTGTAGAATAAAATATGGTCGTGTTTGTAGAGTAAAATGTGGTCGCGTTTGTAGAGTAAAAAATGGTTGTGATTGTAGAGTAAAATATGGTCGTGTTTATAGAGTAATATACGGTCTTGTTTGTAGAGTAATATATAGTCTTGTTTGTAGAGTAATATATGGTCTTGTTTGTAGAGTAATATATGGTCTTGTTTGTAGAGTAATATATGGTCTTGTTTGTAGAGTAATATATGGTCTTGTTTGTAGAGTAATATATAGTCTTGTTTGTAGAGTAATATATGGTCTTGTTTGTAGAGTAATATATGGTCTTGTTTGTAGAGTAATATATAGTCTTGTTTGTAGAGTATATATGGTCTTGTTTGTAGAGTAATATATGGTCTTGTTTGTAGAGTAATATACGGTCTTGTATGTAGAGTAATATATAGTCTTGTTTGTAGAGTAATATATGGTCTTGTTTGTAGAGTAATATATGGTCTTGTTTGTAGAGTAATATATGGTCTTGTTTGTAGAGTAATATGTGGTCTTGTTTGTAGAGTAATATATGGTCTTGTTTGTAGAGTAATATATATTCTTGTTTGTAGAGTAATATATGGTCTTGTTTGTAGAGTAATATATGGTCTTGTTTGTAGAGTAATATATGGTTCTGTGTGTATAGTAATATATTGTCTTTTGTGTAGACTAATATGTGATCTTGTGTGTAGAGTAATATATGGTCTTGTGTATAGAGTAATATGTGATCTTGTGTGTAGAGTAATATATGGTCTTGTGTATAGACTAATATGTGATCTTGTGTGTAGAGTAATATATGGTCTTGTGTATAGAGTAATATGTGGTCTTGTTTGTAGAGTAATATATGGTCTTGTTTGTAGAGTAATATATGGTCTTGTTTGTAGAGTAATATACGGTGTTGTTTGTAGAGTAATATATAGTCTTGTTTGTAGAGTAATATATGGTGTTGTGTATAGAGTAATATGTGGTCTTGTGGGTAGCGTAAAATATTGTCTTGTGTATAGAGTAATATGTAGTCTTGTATGTAGAGTAATATATGGTCTTGTGTGTAGTGTAATATAGGATCTTGTGTGTAGAGTATTATGTGGTCTTTTGTGTCGAGTAATATATTGTCTTGTTGGGACTGGTTGGTCTTGAGGCAAGAATCTGTCAAGGACCGCAAAAAAAAAATAAATAAGCACTGCTGTGGCATAAGAAAAAAAAATCACCAACGACTTCATTTTCTGTTTTATGCAATTAAAATGCTCTGAGGGCTCAGCTCACCGGACGAAACGGATTGAAAACGGCAATGAACCCATAACTGACTACTGGGGATGGTTGGTCTCGAGGCAAGACGCCGGCCTCGAGACAGAGAGGTTGTGGGTTCAAATCCCGGCTGCACCAGTTGGGAATTTTATTTATGATTTCTCTCTGCGGCAGACACCCCTGGTCTCAGCAGCGAAGCTCGGGTTGAAACGTCAGTTACTCATGGGCGTAAAAAATATGAGTACTTCCGAAGTCGGAGTTATCTGCCGGTGCGGCGAGGACCCCTGTGCACACGGCTGCTAGGGAAAAACGGATTAACACGCAAAATTCAGTTCCTAGTCTCTAGGGATTTCGTCAGAGGTCAAAGCTGGCAACGCAAAAAAAAAAAAAAAAAATATGGTCATGCTTGTAGAGTAATATATGGTGTTGTATTTAGAGTAAAATATGGTATTAATACAAATCTACAGTACAAATGGTATAATGTATAAAGTAGAATATAGTCTTGGACATTTTTGGTTCTCTGGCCTAACTCCTTTAATGAGTCAAAGAACTGCCGTCGGTTTATTTATTATGCAATGTAAGCTGATATTAATGTATTTATTTCTTACGCAATAAAGTCATCTCAATATTAATACACGGTGCCTGTTCACTGCGCGGTAGCATGTGTTCTCGAGTATAACTTTGTTATTGCTGTAATAATTTATTGATAACGAAGTTGTTTTTTTCCCCATTTTGCGATATCATTTTTGACTCACTTGATAATCAAGCCAGCCATATATTGATTATGGGGAACCTATCTAATGTCAAGGTTGAACAGTTTAACTCCGACTCAAGCCAGATAACAAAGTGAACATAACCTCAAGATACCACTGGCTGGGCCGGCTAATAGCTAACCTGATATTCGGTCGTTCAAGTAGTAAATTCTGCTGTCCCTCCATAAATCTAAAACAGTGCGATATATGCACGTTATAAAGATAATGTTATAGTAGCCAAGTTCGTTTCCTAGCTTAACCACTTATATAATTCTCTCTTTCGTTTATTCATCTTCTGTTGTCTTGAAGCAACGCAGGAATAAAGGATAAAAATATAGTGTAATCTAATGTCTGAAGATTCTATATTGCTTGTTCTTTTAATCAGTTCCCTTTTAAATGTAGTGTCGTTCTTGGACGTATCTGGACGCTGCTAGAATACAAATGATTTGGTTCTTACATATATCTTTTATTCTGTCTATCCATATTTGCCCTGGTTTCCCTGTTACTCTCTGCCCTGATGTTTTGAGGCAGAAAGATATCTTGATATTCTAATTAATAACAGCTGGTTAACCATAGACCGTACATGCTGAATTTCTTCCTCAAGTATGTTTCACATATTTATTCTATTACTGGCATATTACTTTTTTATATATATATTTTTTTTCCCACTAGCTGTTATTACGATTGTCTTCCAATTATTCTGATGTCATTTTCTGTCGTCTTTATTTTGAGACAGTGTCACTAGTTGTTTTCTTGCGTTCGCCAGATGACTGAAGGAGTACACCTCTTCGGCATCCGCTCTTAAAAGGACGTTAAGTGGGAGTGTCTGCTTTGTGTTGTGGTTCGCAGTATAACTGTGATTATTACGCTTTTCGGCCTTACACATCCGACTTTCGGCCTTACACATCCGACTTCAGCACGAGTGTTACTAGTGATAGTAATGAAACTTCTACAATATTTTTTGTTAATTTGTACTTACCGTTGGCGACTCTCACAGAAATGTTGGGAATTGCGCTACAGAACGCCCCAAAATTCTCAACCGCATCTGGGGTGGAACGAATCATAGCTGACTGTTTGCATCTTGATCGATCGACCGAACTAATCAATATTCCACTATTCATCCGCGCGTTGTTTCTAGAAATAGATTAACCAGCATGACTAATCAAGTAGAGCTCGAAGAAGGAAAGCAACCCTGTACCCCATCTGCCTTGCTGAAGTCGGATGGATTTTTTTAGGCCGAAAGTCATAAATATTTTAGATTACTGTGAACGACAACACAACGCACTTAAGATAATAACGTAATTTTAAGGAGGAACGATGGAGAGGAGTAGTCGTTGGCGAACAAAGATGGATTCAAATGGTGATGCCATTCGTCGTAAATTAGTAAGAGTTCGCGGTTTTATTTTATCTTCTGATCTGCTGATCCAATGAAAACAAAAGTGTGAGGATGGTCACAATGATACCAGCATTACCTACATATTCTATAGGTCCCACTCGAGGCTTGACGAGTTCTCTCTATACATCTCTCTTTTCCTTCTTTCTTTCTTTTTTTCTTTCTTTCTTTCTTTCTTTCTTTCTTTCTTTCTTTCTTTCTTTCTTTCTTTCTTTCTTTCTTTCTTCTTTCTTTCTTTCTTTCTTTCTTTCTTTCTTTCTTTTCTTTCTTTCTTTCTTTTTCTTTCTTTCTTTCTTTCTTTCTTTCTTTCTTTCTTTCTTTCCTTCTTCCATTCTTTCTATTTCAGTAGCAGCAAGCGAAAAAAAGAAAAGTAAAGTACCCCAGTCACGCCAAGTGGCGTATAGGGAATATGGTGTTAGTGACCATAAATTTTACAGACCTTCGGTACATGATTTTTGGGGTTATGTGGTTGGTATACGCCCGTGCCGCTTCACTTTCCCAGAAAAAAAATCCGATACCCATTAAAGGCTGGGTGAACCCGGAAGCCGTCGGTTGGGATCGAACCCTACCCCTTGTCCTTTGTAGTCCATTTTACTAACCACTGAGCTATCGCGGCTCCCTACAGCAAGCGAAGGTGGAGTAGAATTTTCATCAGCTCTTGCGTTCGCTAATCTTGACTGTCAGCTATGGGTCGTTGAATGTCCTCAGCCCAGTCGCTGGTGAGCATCATACCCCTACCGCCTTCCCCAGATTTATAAAACGTGTGCCTGAAACCACATACCTAACATGTCCCTGGATCATAATGACCGCTTTGTCAAACAATGAACACTGGAAGTTTTGAAAAGCAACAGCCGAGTTGAACGGCGATATCAGTTGGGGGGGGGGGTGTGTTTATAATTTACGTTGATAACACACATTGCAAGACAAATTCGACTCTTTTGCTCAATACAAAATGCATGCGTTCTCGCCGAAGGCTTATATTGAACGTCGAATTGTTTTGTGACGTCGGTTATCAACATGAAGCTGTTCGCATACCATTTTTCTTTTCATTAAAAAATCATCCTTTTCTTCAGCTTTACAGCAGCTGGGCATTCCTAAGTATATCCGGTATATAGACCCTACTGAAACAGGGATATACTGTCACAGTTGTTTGACAATAATACTTTAGTTGATTTGCTTATTTGTGTCTTTCCAGAGAGAGACAGGCGCTTCATCTATTATAAACTCAATGTTATTAGAAGAATCAATATTTTAAAACTGCAAAACTTTTGTGGCTAATATCTGAAATAGCATCACCCAAAACTCTCAGATGTGTTAATATGTGAATTTTATTTGTTATGAGTATTAACTACAAAATAGAAACAAGAAAAAGAGATCTTAAATGTCAAGTAGAGCCGGTCTTAACATGTAGATGTGAATCATGGACAAAAGGACAACAGACAAGAAAACCACTGGAGGCTGTAGAAATGTGGTTTTACAGAAGAATGTTGAGAACACCCTAGGATAGTTAAGAAGAGTAATTAAAACGTTGTGTGAGTGCCTAAAGCAAGAAGAGAGCTAATATCCAATACTAAAAAGAAACAATTATTATTTTTGGCCATGTAATGAGAAGGAACAGCTGGAATATATTGTGACAACTGGGCCAGTTGAGGGACGAAGAGATAGAGGGAAGCAAAGAGAAAATATACCAGACAGCTTAAGAGAATGGTTTGGCAGAAGGTCAACAACAGAATTGTTAAATAACTGTCCAGATCGAAAGTTGTAGAGAGACATGAACACCTGCACCAGCGGGCATTGTACTTGATGATGATGATGGATACACCTTGTGTGTGACGTCACAAATTGGAACCACTTCCATAAAATATCAATTGTAGGAATGAGAGGAATGTACTAGATTCAGGACATCGTTATCCATAAACAGTGATAATCTTCAAGGATTCGAGCTGAAATGCCACCTTGAGGTACAAGAAATAGCTTGTGTTATGTTGTCATTAACCAAACAGTGGGTACTTGCTGTTTCTCTCTCTCTGCGATCAGGACTCAATCAGAGTAGGGTTCCAGACTCTCACATAAAGTCAGCTGTCAGGTTAAGTGTGTTGATCGCCCCACAGACAGAACATCACAATTAGAGTCTGCCAGATCCACTCAGATTGAACACCCGTCAAAACGTTGCACTGTGTTCTGCGCCAGTGGCCCAGTGCATCCGATTTCAGCCAGCATTTTATTCAGGTTTGCATTCCTTAGCCTTTGATTGTCCCCAATCTTCCTGCAAGGCAGCAGATGCTCTTTTCTGTAGGGGAATTATGCCCTTAGATGGTCGGCCCTCCCAGGTTTACGAGCACCATCTGCCCGAGTCACTAGAGGTGATTAACACACACAAAGATAGGAGATGTGACCAACACAGACATGCACACAGCGATACGAGACATGACTAACACTGACACACATCAAGATATATGGCACATGACTAACATAAACATGCACATAAAGATATGAGATATGACTGACATAGACATGCACACACAAAGATATGACACATGCCTAACATGGACGTGCACACAAAGATATGAGATATGACCAACATAGACATGCACACACAAAGATATGAGAAGTGACTAACATAGCCATGCACACACAAGGATATGAGATATGATATACACAGACACACACACACAAAGATATGAGATATGACTAACAGAAACATGCACACAAAGATATGAGATATCACTAACCCAAACATGCACACGCAAAGATATGACACATGACTAACACAGATACACACTAAGATATGAGATATGACTAAACACATACACACTTGCTGTTTAATGTAGAAGATCTGTTTTGTTTGTTTTCTTTTTAGGATCATCATCACTGCACACCGGACGAACCCATAGGTGCCACGATATTCCCCTCGAGAAAATCCGAGAAGAATCGTTGCTCACGTGCACAAACTTCGTAGAACGGCCTGAGATCCACGGTAAGGGTAGGTCTCAGCTGACAATTTTCCCGGGCAGCGGACTTAATACAGTATAGTATAAACGGTAGCGTTGATTACAGTGTAGTATATACGGTAACGTTGATTACAGTGGGCTATAGATGGTAGCGTTGATTACAGTGTTCTATAAATGATGGCGTTGATTACAATGCACTATAAATGGTAGCGTTGATTACAGTGTACTACAAATGGTAGCGTTGATTGCAGTGTAGTATAAATGGTAGCGTTGATTCCACTGTGGTATAAATGGTGGCGTTGATTACAGTGTAGTATAAATGGTAGCGTTGATTACAGTGTAGTATAAATGGTAGCGTTGATTACAGTGTAGTATAAATGGTAGCGTTGATTACAAGTAAAGTAAAGTACCCCCCGTCACGCAAGTGGCGTATAGGGAAATATGGTGTTAGTGACCCTATATTTTACAGACCTTCAGCACATGATTTTTGGGGTAATGTGGCGGTATTACGCCCGTGCTGCTTTCACTTTCCCAGAAAAAATCCGGTACCCATTTAAGGCTGGGTGAACCCGGAGCCGTCGGTTGGGATCGAACCTACCCCTTGTCCGTAGTAGTCCAGTTCACTAACCACTGAGCTATCGCGGCTCCTACTAATTTTTAGGGAATTAGTAAAACCCAGGTGTCCTCGCCAGGATTACGAACCCGGCTGTTGCCGTGGTAAGCCAACCGCCTATCGATTGCGCTAACCGGACACCCAGCGTTGATTACAGTGTAGTAAAATGGTAGCGTTGATTACAGTGTAGTATAAATGGTAGCGTTGATTACAGTGTACTACAAATGGTAACGTTGATTACAGTGTAGTATAAATGGTAGCGTTGATTACAGTGTAGTATAAATGGTAACGTTGATTACAGTGTAGTATAAATGGTAGCGTTGATTACAGTGTAGTATATACGGTAGCGTTGATTACAGTGTAGTATATACGGTAGCGTTGATTACAGTGAGCTATAAATGATATCGTTGGTTACTGTGTATTATAAATGGTGGCGTTGATTACAGTGCTCTAAAAATGTAGCGTTGATTACGTAGTATAAATGGCAGTGTTGATTACAGTGTAGTATAAATGGTAGCGTTGATTACAGTGTACTATAAATGGTAGCATTGATTACAGTGTACACCAATTGTGGCGTTGATTTCAGTGCACTATAAATGGTGACGTTGATTACAGTGTAGTGTAAATGGTCGCGTTGATTACAGTGTACTATAAATGGTAGCGTTGATTACAGTGTACTATAAATTGTAGCGTTGATTGCAGTGTAGTGTAAATGGTAGCGTTGATTACAGCGTGCTATAAATGGTGACGTTGATTACAGTGTAGTATAAATGGTAGCGTTGATTACAGTGTAGTATAAATTGTAGCGTTGATTACAGCGTGCTATAAATGGTAGCGTCGATTACATTGTGCTATAAATGGTAGCATCGATTACAGTGTACTATAAATGGTAGCGTTGATTACAGTGCATTATAAATGAAACAAGCTCATAGACATGTCCAGTTATGTCCAAGTTAAATGAGGCGTCGAACTATAAAGAGGCGGGAAATCGTTGCCAGTGTCTATCACAGCTGATTGTTTCAATCTAAAAGTGGCATTTTAGCGAAAACATTGTAAATGTTGCATCATTTTTATACGTGTAGCTAGATACCTGGTACACACCGCTCATTCTAAAAATCGATATTTTATGAATGTGGTTTCATTATGTGACGCCATTCACAAAACGTTGAGATCAAGTAAATGTTTATGCATGGACGATATTTTAATTGAATAATTGTACGTACCAAACATATCAAAGATCGGAACAGTTTCAAACATTTGGTGTGCAAGATTACATTTTTAATGAGAAAAGTTGTTAATTTGTGTAGCTATTGATTTGATCTAATCAGATTAATTGTATCTTAGAAGACCCACATGCAGTTTTATATTTCTTCTTAATTCTCTCATCTCCGGTAGGAGCACAGGGCACTCACAAGAGATCTCCATCCAATCCGGCCTGAAGCAAGCAAGGACAAACTCTCGTCAGGAGCTGCCAGCCTCTTTCATTAAATCATGTATAGTTCGTCGCCATGTCCCCATCGGTCTTCATATTCTTTGTTTACCTGATGGTGTCCATGGTAACGCTTGGTGCGGATGTCTGCTTCGTTGCTTGGTGCCGATGTCTGCTTCGTTGCTTGGTGCCGATGTCTGCTTCGTTGCTTGGTGCCGATGTCTGCTTCGTTGCTTGGTGCCGATGTCTGCTTCGTTTCTTGGTGCCGATGTCTGCTTCGTTGCTTGGTGCGGATATCTGCTTCGTTGCTTGGTGCGGATGTCTGCTTCGTTGCTTGGTGCCGATGTCTGCTTCGTTGCTTGGTGCGGATGTCTGCTTCCTTGCTTGGTGCGGATGTCTGCTTCGTTGCTTGGTGCGGATGTCTGCTTTGTTGCTTGGTGCGGATGTCTGCTTTGTTCCATTCATTGAACGTGGACAACGATTTCAAACCTCTTTTTTCACTTTTTGATTGGTGTCGTTAATGCCTGATCTTCTTGATCTTCCGATTTTCTTTTATATTTCTGTAAACACATATATGAGCAACACACAACTAAAGTATCAGTGACAAACTGCTGTGATATCCTTAGCTTGGCTTTTGTGTAAAATCTCGGCAGAGTATTTTTAGATTGACAGAAGTTAGTCGATTCTTTCATGCTTTCATAGACTCTCTACGAATATGGAACTTTGTGATATGTAACTACTTAAGAATGTGAATGTTTGACTCAAATCAGATGGAATTATGAATGGTTATGGTTACGGTTATGAAAGGCCCCGGTATCACTACAAACGAATTAAAATCCATAATTGCTCAACCGCCCGTGCCAGTGGAATCATCCGAATTGCTATCTCATCTCCCAAACAAAGAAAGGTAGCTGTAGTCCCCATCATAGCAGTCTCAGCACACGCGAAAAGACATAAGGCGAAACCGCACAGAAAGTGAACACAATCGCCTGTTCCCTGTCATACAATATCATCATTATCGTAAACAATGGGAATATTGAACCACGATTAAAACGGATGAAACGCACAGCTCACGGTGTGCACAATTATGAATATTCTTCATTAGATAAAATTTGTCGATTGCGGCAATGTCAAATGATGTCCCAATACAAGAGATGAAATAAAAATAGAGAAGAGATTAAACTAATAATAATCTCCATTAATCATTTTTTAGCGGTGGTTAGGAGGGTGAATGGAAGTGAGGGAGCCAGTGCTATTTCTAACCATCATTAACTTCACTGAGACTAAAGAAATTGTCAATGAGCTGATTCAAACAATCACTATGAAAACAACAAGCTGGTAGTGTCACTGACAAAGTGGAACAAACAGAATAAGAAAGATATTTGGAAACGTGAAATCTCAGGAAACCAATGAAAGATAAAAGTAATTCACATTTGTTTTCGTCCTCAGACGCTGAAAGGCAAACGCAGAAGACAAGAATAAGACGAAGGAGACTATAAATTGCAACATAGCGCAAATAACGTTATTTCAATGGGACAAAGTAGGTAAAGCAAATAGACGTTATTTTTCATGTTATATCGTCTGAAGTTTGAAAAATCATATCGTAGTGGTAACGCGCTTACCTTCTCATGTTGTGAACGTGGATTCGAGTGTAGACTGACGATCTACATTCAGGAGACAAATAATAATAAATGAATATTATTATAGAGGGAAACTTCCGAGGCGATAATCAGCGAATCAATTCAGAGGAAGAGGTATGTTTACAGTACTCGGAAAAAATGACAAATAATCAACAACAGAAAAAAATATGGACCCAAGCAGGATCGAACCCGTACTCAGTGGCACAGGGCCTTGCCACGAAAAGCCAAACTACATTCAACCTGTCCGGAAAAGGTTTGGGTACCAAGTTCAACGAACTGCTGGAAAGTAGTAACAGCGATAAAAAAGTATTGCTCATGCCCCCCCCCCCCTCCATCTCAAAATGTCGAATGACAAAATAATATTTAATTCCCAGAAGGCATAGCATATGCTTTAGGTGAGGTAGGAAATGGGGGATGGTCTACAGGTAAGACTTCGGCACCTGGTTAAGAAGATCCTGGCTTCTATTCCCAACGCAGGCGGTAGAAAAATTAACACAAAATAACAATAAATCCGTGATTTGTTCGTAGCTTTACCCTCCCATCGTCTCTGAGTAGTGATATCCTAGGTTTAGCTCTCTAAGATAACGGCAAAAACAGGAGCTGTCGTGTGCATCCTGCGCACGTTAAAGGCCCATTGACAGTGTGGAAATCGAAAAGGGTATCACCAAATATGGCTTTTGCTCGGACAACATGAATAGAAAAAGATCCCCCTTCCCCCACCCCCCACCCCAAAAAAAAAAAGTAAAAACTATCCATGATATAAACGAGAGTATCTTTGAAGTTGGAGAAAATCTGCCTGCATGGTGAGGGACACCTGAGCACACGGCTGCCGATGTGACAAATAGTAATAAAGTGATGTTCATACAAAATATAGTACCATGGGACTTTCTTAGAGATATAAAGGTGGTGGAAGAGAAACAACAATATGCTATGGGGCATTGCAACTGTCGTTTAATGCTTATTATGTGCAGTAATTGCTATAGATACTGTTCTCTCAGGCTAGACACAAAAAGCAAAGATGGAAAAAGTTAAACTAAAAAACAAATAGATATTATTTTTCCCTACGGTAAAATACCGACCGATTTGTTTTTTTCACTTTAACTTTGCCCCACATGTCTACATCAATAAAACACCTGGCGGGCCAGCAGGGCACATGAGGTATACATATTGCAGTATAATTTTGTAAGTCGGTTACAATCGATCTTCCTTACATGCAGTATCTTGCATCGACTTCTGTCAGCATCATTGACTCTTGCAACAAAACCTGGTTATATAATTTGTTTAATTCATTACGTTGGCTAATGTTGTAGTTAGTTAGCCATTGAAATAGGGTTCTCTATAAAGCACAAGATTTTCTATGATGTATCTTCATGATGAGGTTACAGTAATCCGAAGAACTATGTCGTCGGTAATACCTGCATCATCAGTATCCTTTTATATGGCAGTGAATCATGGACATTTATGCAAAGCAAGAGAGAATGCTATTCTATATTTCAGCGCCGTATTTTTTTATCATCTGAAAGGTCAAGATGACAGACTTTACTAATATCTACACGCTGTTCACACAACGTAACGTAGATAACTCCGACTTGGCCACGGTACTTGATGATGATGATGATGATGATGATTGATATATATATCAATATATGATATATATATATATATATATATATATATATATATATATATATTGGTTATTGGTTATTGGTTATGGAAGGCCTCGGTATCACAGCAAACGAATTAAAATCCATAATTGCTCAACCGCCCGTGCCAGTGGAATCATCCGAATTACTAACTCATCTCCCAAACAAAGAAAGGTAACTGTAGTCCCCATCGTAGTAGTCTCAGCACACGCCAAAAGACATAAGGCGAAACCGCGTAGAAAGTGAACACAGCCAACTGTTCCCTGTCATACGATATCATCATTCATCGTAAACAAGCGGGATATCGAAGCAGGATCAAAACGGATGAGACACACAGCTCACGGTGTGCACAGAGCACTTAACTCAGTAGCTCCTGCAACAAGCCGGGCTTGGAATATGAGGAAACTGCAAGAAGGAACACTTTTCAGACATAGCCTTCAATGGTTCCTGCCGCCTATCCACCATATACCATGGGAGTTCACGTCCTCCCGAAAATGATGATCGTCATAGCACTTGATGATGATAGGCCTTCATTGATGACTCCAATTCCAAACATATAGACACACAGTGGTGGTAAGTTATCATTTTCAATCCAACAGAAGCCACATGACCTGTAGTTAGTAAAACCACAGAGAGAATATGATTTTGTGACCTTCACTGATTCACTCTTAGATGTGAATGTGTAGTTTACACAAGAGGAGAAGTTTTCAACTACAGTGATCCCATTTAAGGCAATTCTGGGATAGCAAGGCAAGTCTCCTTTATAGCAGCAGAACTTGATGTTCTTCGCTCTTTTCTTGTAGCTGCCGCCACACGATTCTGATGTCTCATTAACTTGGACATCATTCAAGAACAATGTCAGATTAACATTCCATAGATATGGCTCTACTGATGAAATGCTTGGTGCAACAGTTGTATCAATCATACTGGAAGCTCCTGGTCTGTGGTCATTAATATCACAGACGGCACATGATGTTGTTATATTCAGTATTTCTTTCTGGGGTGTAAATGTGTGGCACACACATGGAGAGTGGTTTGTGGTCACAGTAATCACATTAAAGGCAATTCTAGAGTAGCATGGCATAGCTGTTTCAGAACAGCACAATCCTATGATGTTTTCTGTGTTCGCTATAAAGCTGCTGCTGCTACACAATCCTGACCAATTATAGGTATGGACATTATTCACTTGCAATGACAAAACTGCTTTGTTTACATCATAAACCTCTGGAAACGAATCATTTATGGGACTAATAGTACAATTTATTCTTCCATCGGGGATATCTTCATTGAGTCCCCAAAAAAGGTCTTTGGTTAAAAAGCACATATGCTTTTGAGTTAAACACACAATGAGCCCACTTCATAGATTCAAAATGATCCTTGCCAATGCCATGCGTTTGCACAAGTTAGGTCCTTAGCTACCAACGTCTGAAACGAAGCCATCGAATTAACGACTTTATCTACAGCGAAGGTTAACGAACTGTGAACAAACATTTATGTTCAAACCCCTGAAAACATTTTCAAAAATCTGCCAACTCGCAGCAATAACATATATCGTGTTGTTCAATGTAAACATTGCTTAGTCCATAGCTCGAATATAAATAAGCTGCCATTTTGGTGCGTCCCATGACGTCATCCCCATTAAATATATATATATTTAATTCTACCTAATGGTTTGACATTTCGCAAACGACCGTTTCTATCTCAACCTTCAACAGTTCAACATCGCCTCTGAACCTCCGAACAACAACAGGTCTTAAGTTACAAGCCAGGAAAATAAAAGTCAAGTGTCAGTGTCACTTAACGGCCTTCGGGTTCTATTAATGGCAATCAGGAATCAGTGACGTCGTTGAGTGACGTTGACAAAACGAAGTACACCAAATTCCGTGACGTACACAAAGTATGTATCCGTCACATTATTTTAGTGACGTTAATATATGCAGCGAGCTGTCATCTTGAAATCAACGACGGTAACTAAAATTTAGTTATTGAGTTATTAGGGGGTCATCATCACTGCACTCCAAAACTGTAACTAAAATATCAGCCACGAGTGCTGTAAAAGGTAACAGGATGGTAATCAAACATCAGTCGCTAAAATGTAGAACTTGAACGGCAAAGATGACACAAATATCAGCCAGCAGAGATTTATGAGATCGCAGAGACAATAGCTGAGGTATCATCCATTAGAAATAAAAGAAAAAAAAGGTAGGTTATAAAGGTTTTAGCAAATGATTATGTCTGTCAGGGAGTTTCTTTGGAGAATAAAGACCGCATGACCATAGCTGACGAAGCATTCAGGTCTAAGTTTTTATCTCATCATCTCCTACTCCCCCCTCACAAACACATGCCTAGTCATCATCAGGTGCCGTGCTGGTTAGCGTTGCTTCATATTATTAGGTCCTTCATGCATGTCTTAGTCTTAATTTCAGTAGGTGATTTTTCATTGTACCATTTGGATACGATGTTTAACAGAAATCACTGGAGTCTGTAGAAATGTGGTTTTACAGAAGAATGTTGAGAATACAATTGACAGCTAAGAAGAGTAATGAAAGTGTTCTGAAAGAGGTCAAAGCAAAAAGAGAGCTAATTTTCAATATTAGGAAGAAACAATCATAATTTTTTGGACATGTAATGAGAAGTCGAACAACTGGAATATATTGTAACAACTGGGAAAATTGAGGGACGAAGAGATAGAGGGAAGCAAAGAGAGAAAATACCAGACAGCTTAAGAGAATGGCTTCGCAGAAGGTCAACAACAGAAATGATAAATAACTGTCGAGACCGAAAGTTGTGGAGAGACATGATCACTTACGCCAGTAGGCCCGGTACTTGATGATGGCGCTGTTTAATATATTTTCTCTTGGTTTTCCTCTGTTTCTCTTTCTACTCATTTTGCCTGTAGTTATAGTATCTCAATGCCTTCTTTTCGTATCACATGCCCGATAATTGAACATTGTCGTTTTCTTATTTCATTAGTAACTTTTACTACCCATGAAATTCTTTGCATCATTATGATAAACCACATCTCAGCTGCCTTTAATGTTCTTTGTATTGTCTTACTTATCATCCATGATTTACTTCCACATAGTAGAACAAGATCGATGTAACACTTTAGAATACGTTTTCTAACATTAATTGACAATGATTTATTACATACAGTATTCTTTATTCCCCCTCCGAAGTAGTGAACCTTTATTTTTTACCTTACCAGGAATCGATCACATGCTTACTGGTTTTAAAACGACCGCCCAATTCAACTGACCGTTCGTTCTCAAAATAAGTCAGGAATGTTCCAATTGAAAAATAACGGATTTTGATCAACTGATCAGCCAGCATAGCATTTACATACCAACTTTGTGCTATGACAGTCAAACACGGATCCTTTATAAATCACATTTAAGAAAGATCAATACATGTGAGATGCGATCTTTGAGAAAAGTAACAAACAACGCAAGAGGACAGAGAAACAAGCCAATGAAACCATACGAAAAATGTTACGAATAAAACACTGCCAAGAATATATAGAACAACAACTTAAACTGAACTGTCACCGAAACGCCCAGATCTGTTGTAATTACGTATTTCAAGGGCACGTCTAAGACAGGTTTGAGACACAGAAGTGAATGAATGTAATACAAGAAAACACCTTTAACATATTACAACATAGGACGGAAAGGGGATAGAAGGCAGAAATAAGATGAATGAGAAGTCGTCTGTTCGTCATCAGCGTTTTCACTTCTTTTTGGAGCTTAGGTTTTCAACGAAACTTTTTCTTTTCTGTTTGTCTATGAGACACACACACACACACACACACACACACACAGACACACAGACACACACACACACACACAGACATACACATACACACACACGCACGCACACACACACACACAATTTCTCCCAAGTTATTCGAGTTTTATTGCTCATTTACATATTTGTCTAACTCTCTTCTCGTGTATTTCTTGCTCATTTACAACTTTGTCTAACTCTCTGCATGTGTATTTCTTGCTCATTTACAACTTTTTCCAAATCTCTTCTCGTGTATTTCTTGCTCATTTACAACTTTTTCCAAATCTCTTCTAGTGTATTTCTTGCTCATTTACAACTTTTTCCAAATCTCTTCTCGTGTATTTCTTGCTCATTTACAACTTTTTCCAAAAATCTTCTCCTGCATTTCTTGCTCATTTACAACTTTGTCCAACTGTCTTCTCGTGTATTTCTTGCTCATTTACATTTTTGTCCAACTCTCTTCTGGTGTATTTCTAGTAGTAAGGAAAAACCGGTGTACCTGCGCCAAAAGTGCAGACACATTTTAAATAGTGCTTATATAAATAATGTATGCACATTTTATAATAATGTGTCTACATAATTTTTTTTTTTTGGCGGGCGTTCTGGCGGTGACTCCTCCGACCGGTGATCTGTGAGCCGTGACTCGCCTGCGCTGGGTCGGCTGTGGTTGACAGGTGCGGGCGTCTCGTGATGTAATGTGGTATTGTTAGGGGTTTAAAGGCTGACGGATAGCGGTGACCTTGTTAGGGGAACTAGAAAAAATTAAAACGCGTGTTCATAAAGAAAAAGAAGGAAACATGCTGACGCGTGTTATCTCTCTCTCCTCACTTTATAGGTTTTTAGTGTTAGTCCATAGCTTCAATGTAACACGTCTTTGAATAAATAATTAGATAAAAAAAATACCTCCTTTAACCTGTATCACAGAGACATTATACCCCAGCATACCTTCATCAGCATCATCAAGTACAGGGCGGTGTAGTTTTATCATCCACAACTTTCGATCTCTTAACGAAATAATAAAAGTGAGAGTTTTAAAGTGTTACTCTTAAATAAAACATGCAGCCCGCCCGTATAAAACTGCGCTATGAACTGGCCGGAACTTACATCGTAGGCCTCTATCTGCTGAACACATGACAAGTAACGCGTATATGATTGGGTTCACTGACCACCGGGGTGACGGCGACGTGCTGTAAGGCGAATGTTTACTTTTCAAATCTATTAGTGTGTCGCAGTTCTAAAACGTGGGGAAAGCGGTATTGCAGGGGTGAATATGTTGTATTTCATGTGTTTATATTTTGAAGAAAGGAGTACCTGATTCAGTGGTTATATCGGGTGTAAGTGTGGTTGAGTATCATCACTTAAGGTATCTGTGTGCTAATATCGGTGACCATAAGACCAGGTGAGGAAATTTAAATAACGTGTTGGTTGTGATGATTCTAAAAATAGAGAAAAGGTTTTTTTTTCCCTTTTAATTGTTTGTCTCATCATCATCACCATGACCACCCACATGTACTCTCTCTCTCTCTCTCTCTCTCTCTCTCTCTCTCTCTCTCTCACACTCAAGTTAAAATAAGTAAAATAAAACAAACACTTTCTATATTTAATGTCACATCTTTTTTTATTAATACAGCAGAGAACAGATATTTGAAAATATATTACTGTCCGGTTGATGAATTTATTAATTTTAACCGTATGGGCTTCCTCCCTCCTGTTTTGTTGATACTGTCTGTTTGTGTTCAATGTCTGTCAAACACAGGTGCATAGGAAGGTTGATTAGCGTTCAAAACACAACCCCCTCCATTCTGACAAAACCTTGATCAAAGCTAGAATAGGTAATTGGTGACTGTTGAATCACCCGGGGAATCCATGCTGACTGCAGGATCTTTCGTCTGGTTAACAAGAGTGAGGTTCTGGTTAACAAGAGGTGGCGTGTATTTGAGGTTGTGATTAATAAGAGGTGAGGTATAGTTGAGATTCTGGTTAACAAGAGGTGGCATGTAGTTGAGGTTAGCATAATCGGATAACATTTCATCTCGGATCTCCACTAGCGTGATATATTCCCCACTCTCTCGTGTTATCCCAGTTCTGGTAGAAAACTTAAAGAAACTCTCACCACTTTATGTCCTTATGCTTATCAATGGTCTGTTACGAAAAACACAAACTGGGACTGGCTTAACGCCATCCTTTGACAATGGAATTATATTCTCATTACCACGTGACATGAAAATGCGCTGATCACAAATATCAAACGAAGTTGGCATATTCACGCCACACGACTCCATGTTCAAAGAGAACAACCACAAACGACTCAGTATAAGACGCAGGTTATCTGTGTGTATGTGTGTGTGTGTGTGTGCATTTACACTGATCGACTGAGCTTTATACCTCACTGTAATCAGGTCGAGGACCATCTATTTATAGCAGCTAATGCAATACATTATTATACGTGTTGATACATGTTCAGTGATGACCCTCCCCCACCCCGGAAGTGACCCCTCAGACTGAGCCAAGGGCTGATGTGTGGGAAATCCCCGGCTGACCTGAGCGATGATGTGTGAAATAATTGTGTGTGTATGTGTGTATGTGTGTATGTGTGTGTGTGTAATAATTTGGTCTCAGGTAACGCATACTGAGACTAGGAAACCCCGTAGTGTTTATATGGGATGCAATTTTTAAAATAGGTGTGAGTTAAAGAGGGGAAAAATCGCGTGCTGACCAAAAATCCATTGTTGTCACTGTTACATCAAATCCCATTCAGCGTCGTCGAGGAGGGAAAAAATATATATATTATTTTTTCGGGTGATATAATCACTAAGTGTCATTTGTAAGGATGGATTCCCGATGGAAACACCCATTCACAGCTCTGATAGCCGGGCCTACAGGGTGTGGGAAAACGATAATTGTGCAAAAGTTTATAAAGAATCTTCACGAGTTAGCTGTCCCCGTACCGGAGGAAGTTATAGGGTGTTATTAGAAATGGCAACCAATATACGAGCTTGGGGTCAGTGGGATTTATCGAGGGTCTACCAGACATCGATAAATTAAAAGTGGTAAGAAGAGAAAACTGATCGTTATTGATGACTTAGACGGACGAGAGGGTAACAAAATTATTCACCAAAGGTAGTCATCACAGAGATATTAGTGTGATGCACATTGTTCAAAACCTACCCATAAAAAACAAGGAACATCGAACCATAAGCCTCAATACACATTATTTAGTCCTTTTCAAGAACCCGAGAGACGGAAGCCAAATTATCAGTCTGGCTAAACAAATGTACCCACGACAGCTGGGGTACCTCCAAGATAGTTTTAAGGACGCGACAGTCTCCTCACTGTTACTTGTTGGTTGACCCTCATCAGGATACACCGGATTATATTAGGTTGAGAACGAGGATTTTCCCAGGGGAGAGACAGATCGTCTACGTGCCAAAGTAACAAAAATGTGCGATGAATCACTTAGACGGCACGGTGAAATTTTGAAATGTATGAGCGCCGCCACGCCGAGCGGTTTAAGAGCATATTGAAAACAGCCTCTCCCAAACTCATTAACTTTTTGTGCGAATGTTGTCATAACATATTAAAAGGTAATGTTAGACTCACTCAGCGATAGAAGTGCGAGCTACGCCGACATAAGAATAAGTTGAGACTTCTCACTAAAAAGGAACCGACCTTTAAGCGGCGGAAATAGATTCTACAAACCGATTGGTTCATAGGTGTTTTGATTAGACCTATATTAAGTGTTCTCGGCAGAGTACTAGGTGCGTAACAATGGCCAAAAAAATTATTTTGATGGACCCTCAATTGCTCGAGGGTCTTAAACAGACTACTAGCACGTCGTATAGCCCACCCGAGGCGATCGATGACAACTTGAGAGATTTAGATGATGAAATGAAACGTATCCTAGTTCGCGATAATTTATCCCTGTTGATAAGGACAGAGTTATTTAGTTTGGTTATTTGGTTATGGAAGGCCCCGGTATCACTGCAAACGAATTAAAGTCCATAATTAAGGACATAGTGTACCAACGTGCTCTGCATCAGTTTTTAACTAGATTTGAGCAGTATAAACGACGGTCATTGGGCTCGGTCGATTTCATTCAACATAACACATCAGCAGAAAAAAAACACCTTCTCCACCACCATCACTCGAGTTACCACCAGAGCAGACCAAGACACCAGCAGTGGAAACCCAAAAGATAGGTAATGAAAACACTCTGCAGGTAACCACGTATAAACTAAGACCTAAAAAAAGAAAGAGCGGAATCCCAACACCAAAATGGGAACGGTGGAGAAAATATTGAAACGTCATTAATTTGACCCTAGTCGTTCAGGGGCGTATAGTGCTGCAACGGCCCTGCAACGTAGCACCAAAATATAACTTAAAAAGATCAATCGTATGTTGAGTATCAGGATGCCTATACCCTGCATAACCCAATTCGTCGCAGATTTGAAAGGCGTCCCTTTAGAACGAGTGGACCTCAACAGCAATATCAGGCAGACCTAATTGATTTGAGACATTTGAAAAAACACGACGGGTATTCCTATTGGCTTTCTTGTTTGGACGTTTTTAGTAAATTCGCGTGGTCTGTACCGATACGAACCAAAACGGGGAAATCATTTTTGGAAGCCGTCGGTAAGATATTTCTTGATGGGAAACCCGCAAGTTTTCAAACGGATAAAGGATCAGAGTTTCTGAACAGAACATTTCAGAAGTTCCTCGCTGACAACAACGTTCACTTTTTCACTACACAGAACGATGTATTAAGTCCGCCGTGGTGGAACGCTTTAATAAAACTCTGAAACAACGGATGTGGCGATATTTCACGAAATCTAATCAACTGTCTTATGTCTGAGTCCTACCCGCCCTACTTCGAAGTTATAACCATTCGTATCACAGAATTATAAAAATGGCACCGGTCGACGTCAGCACAGACAATCAAAAACAGGTATGAAACACGTTGTAAAGTAACAAACGCAGCTTTAAATTTGAAAGACCCCTGTATAAGGTCGGTGATCGAGTTAGATTGGTCCTGGGCAGAGCCAATTTTAAAAAGGGTTATGCCCCGGCTTGGACGGAGGAACTGTTTTCCATCAGTCGAGTAAATGAAACAACCCCCGTTAAATATGTGTTGATAGACGATAAGGGCGACGAGCTAGAGGGGTCATTCTACACACCAGAAATTCAAAAAGTTGGAGACAAGCACGAGTACAGAATCGAGAGTATCATAACCGAGCGTCGCACATCATTTGGCCGAAAAGAGAGTTTAGTCAAGTGGTTTAGGTACGATTTTTCATTCAACAGTTGGATACCGACAAAGCACATTGTCAGATACAAAAACTAGAGATGAGAGAAGAAGAAGAAGAAGGAGAAGGAGAAGAAGGGGAAACTTTTTGATAGCTTTTTTTGCGAGCCGTAAACTCGGGAGTGAGGAGAGAGTGAACCATGCTGTGGTCGGTGTTTGGGAAACTACCCCCATGCTTAGAGCTTTGTTTTCTTTGTCAAGTGGTAGTTATATATATGTCATTGTCGCAGTCTAGCTGTTCATTCCGATCACCGAAAAGTCAGACGCAAAGGACGTAAAACTGTGGATAGCCTTACTGAGCAGCTGTTTGGGTTAAATGCTACCGAATCCAAAGTTGGAGAGGAGACGGTGAAACAAGTAAGATGAGTTTTTATGTCACCCTACCCAGTAATGCATCTATGGAGATTTTTAAGGATAATAACCCCGGCCACTTTTTTCAATGTAATAGAGGGTGATGTCTGGATTCTTTACGAACCTCTCGCTAACAATGACATTTGCGGTGTTAGATCTCACTTCACCGTGACCCTGGCACCGGGGTTATACAAGATACCCGATGCTTTCATTGGCGCGTTGAATGCGTTGATCATAAAAGAGAAGGAGGAGTCGAGCGCGGGTGTAAAAGCGGCAAAAATTTAGATTCCTTTACGCATAGGAGGTGAATAAAGCAATTTTGAAACTCTACAAAAAAAGGGTCAGCGTTACCATAAGCGACACTTTGAAAAACATGTTAGCCTTCCCCACGACCTCATAACAGACGCCACTCCCGATATCTACAGCGTGGGAGCAATGAACTTGGAATGTATTGCGAAAAATGTTTACACCTACTGCGATCTCGTTCACCCAGACCGGTCGGGGATATGATGGTACCTCTCCCTCCTCAGGAACGTGCCTGTTCTCAACAGAAATCACACCGTGGTGTTTCAGATCTACGATAAGCCTCACTACGTCCCTCTGTGCAGATTTTCCTTCGACACCGTGCAGATCCTTTTAGCCAACGAACATGGAAAAACCACCACATTCACCAGTGGGACGTCGGTGCTAACGGTACTCTTTCGAGTGAAGAAACATCTCGATCTGGAATAATGGTGAGACACACACCCCTTCATCGCGATGTTGAGTTATACGAAGACTTTTACTGCTGTCAGGCGGGTGATGGAATGCCCGTGTTTATAGGAGGTCGAAATCAGAGCGGTCGAGGAATCGGTAGTTTCTTTGGGGGAATCGGGAGGGCTATTTACCCTGCTTAAAAACGTGGGTTAAAGCCTTGCTCAGAGAATGATTGGGGACCGGTCTGCAGGTTGCATAGGACGCATTAGCCGGGAGAAATGTCAGTGAAACTTTCAAAGAACGAGATAAGGAGGCCGGTCAGCGGTTGATACACGGGGCCGTAACCACCTGAGTGGTAACAACCAATCAGGAAGTGATTTACGACGACGACAAAGCAGTAAGCGAGTTATGAAGTTACCTCCACCCGGAGAACCTGTTACGAAGAGAATAAAATCGACAGCTAGACAGTTCCCTCTTCATTATGCGCACAAGAAAAAGACGAAGACGAGGGTGTCGGTGGCAACGGATATTTTCGATGTATAATGTCTCTTATTCACCCCAAGTCGTGTGAATGTCTTCACTCTGGTTTGGATTTATTTAGCGTTCCACCCACACAGACATCTCTAGACTCTAGCCAATTTATTGAAATTCGTCCGATCGCGGCTTTATAGCATGGCACACGCATTGAGTTTTTCATTTCTGGAAACAGCGAGGAGTATCTATCATTCCAACACGTTTTTGTATCTGTGGGTCATGATCACCCTCCCCAACGGAGACAGTGTACCATCGGATGCTGAGGTAGGGCCAGTCAACAATTATCTTCACAGTCTATTTTTACAAGTCGATGTATCACTAAACGACACGTTGGTTACACCATCGGAGAATACCTATCCTTTAAGAGCAGTGATTGAGGCTACGCTAAACTACGGGGAGGATGCGAAAACGGGTTACTTGACGGTCGATCTGTTCTGCAAAGACACAGTGGACCACCACGATAATATGAACGAAAATGAGGCATTTTCAAACACGTCGCAATTTGACTTCGGGTAGTAAAGAGGTTGAAATGATAGGTCGTTTGCACTCTGATGTCTTTGTGCAGATCGTTACATGTTAAACAGAGTCGGTGTAAAGATCAAACTCACGCTCTCTAAGGATGTGTTCAACATCATTGCTCATAATAGGTCTGTGGGTTATAAAAGTGTTATCACGTACGCCGCGCTCGTGGTCAGGAAAGTTAAGATTAACTCCGCGATTTTTCTGGCCCACAAAAAGGCTCTTTTAAGCGGGAATGCTCGGTGCCCGATCAAGAGGGTTACCATCAAAATATTTTCCAACGCTAGCGGTATGTTCTCCCACAGTCAAGACTATTTATTTTTGTCTCAAACACCAACTCGTATAGTGATAGGTCTGATTACCGCCAGTGCATTTAATGGTGTTTATACCGCTAACCCGTTAAATTTTCAACTTTGGTTTGACTTATATGAACCTGACGGTCGACGGGAGATGTATTTCCGGAAAGCCTCTAACTATGGACTTTGAACGAAATCAATACGCGAGAGCCTTCTTTGGTACACATCTGGCCATGGGTCTGATTGGTAAAGACGCTAGGAATAACATTGGTTATCTATTATTCTCTATTTGCTCTAGCCACAAGCGGGCCCTTGTCGATAGAGTTCAAGTTCGCCGCTCCCATAACTACTCCCCTACAAGTTACGTCTATGCCGAGTTGGACACGGCAGGTTCTAACAGATTTCGCCGTTAGAGAGAAATAAAATGAACACGGGGGAGATTTACATCCTTTTGATGTCGGATATTTTCGTTCGACGTTGTTCCTTGTTAGTGTCCTTCCACGAAACCACTTACCACCCAGCATAGATCCAACCGCGACTGCAGCCTTTGTCATAAACACCGACCCTGCCCATAAAACTGGTGAGCATGGGTGGCCCTCTTTTACAACTGTCTCAGAGAATGTGAGTATTTCGATTCCTACAGTTTACCTCCCACACACATGGATATTTAAAATTTTATCGAGCGGAATTCACACGTTCCATTCGTCTGCAACCCACGGGTTTTGCAAGATTTGTTTAGCAACACGTGTGGTCTATATTGTATTTATTATATAATTTTTAAGTGTCGTGTCCTTAACATAATTCTCATGCCTTTTTCGTCGAGGCAACACATTAACGACCGTATCCTTTATCCTTTGCTCAACGCGTAGATATTTCGGCTTCGGGAGGCACATGGATGCCAAAATTCATCAACCGGACAGTAACATACATTTTTTTAATAGACATTGAACACAAACAGACAGTGCCACCAAAACAAGAGGGAGGAAGCACAGAAGGTTAAAATTAATAAATTCATCAACCAGAAAGTAATCATCATCATCATTGAGTGCCGTCTCCGCAACGAAGGTTGGCTACCATGGAGCGCCATTCTGCTCCATCTCTTGCTTTCATGGTGCAGGTTGTCATCGGTTGATTTGTCCATCTTTTGATGTTACTCGTCCATGTTAATCTTGGTCTGCCTCTGCCTCTTTTACCTTGTATTTTCCCCTCCAGGATCACTTTCAGTAGGCTGTTGTGTCTTTTAACATGGCCTAAAAATCGCATTTGTCTTGTTCTAATTGTGTTCAGAAGTTCTCTTTTCATTTTTAGTTGTTTTAAGACTTCGTCGTTTGTTTTCTTTTCTTTCCATCCAATACTACCTATTCTTCTATATATCCACATTTCAAAGGCTTAAATTCTGTGTTCTGTTTTCTTGTCTAATGTCCATGTTTCAGCACCATATAGGAATATTGAGAAGATGTAACATTTTGCTATTCTTAGTTTTAGCTCGTGCGGTGGTCATGGTGATGATGATGATGATGATCATAAGACGAACAATTTTTAGAATCTTCACAACCAACACGTTTTTTAAATTTCCACACCTCGTCTAATGGTCACCCGATATCAGCACACAGATACCTTAAGTGATAATACTCAACCACACTTACACCCTAGATAACTACTAAATCAGGTACTCCTTTCCTCAAAATATAAACACATGAAATACAATATATTCACCACCGCAATACCGCTTTCCCCAAGTTTTAGAACCGCGACACGCTAATAGATTTGAAAAGTAAACATTCGCCTTACAGCACGTCGCCGTCACCCCGGTGGTCAGTGAACCCAATCATATACGCGTTACTTGTCATGTGTTCAGCAGATAGAGGCCTACGATGTAAGTTCCGGCCAGTTCATAGCGCAGTCTTATACGGGCGGGCTGCATGTTTTATTTAAGAGTAACACTTTAAAACTCTCACTTTTATTATTTCGTTGAGATCGAAAGTTGTGGATGATCAAACTACACCACCCTGTACTTGATGATGCTGATGAAGGTATGCTGGGGTATAATGTCTCTGTGATACAGGTTAAAGGAGGTATTCTATCTAATTATTTATTGACTTTCAAAGACGTGTTACAGTGAAGCTATGGACTAACACTAAAAGCATATAAAATGAGGAGAGAGAGAGAGAGAACACGCGTCAGAATATTTCCCCTTTTTTTGAACACGCGTTTTAATTTTTCCTAGTTCCCCTAAACTAAAAACAGTACAACCTATCGCTTTCCTGCTGCCTTGCAGGTAAGCTCGGGAGAGTAAAAGGCTAAGGAAGGGTACCCTGAAGTAAAACAACCCCACTGCCTTGTGGGTGAGACTCTTTTGTCAATGGCTAGCGGGCCAACCTTAAACAAACCGATGGAAGGCAACAGAAAACCACAGTCGTAACTTCTTTGACAATCGGTAATCGCCACATAAGAGAATGGCTTGGCAGAAGGTCAACAACAGAAATGATAAATAGCTGCTAAGATCGAAAGTTGTGGAGAGACATGATCACCTACGCCAGCAGGCCCGGTACTTGATAATGATGAGTTCACCTAACAAGGTCACCGCTACCCATCAGCATTTAAATCCCTAACAATACCACATTACTTCACGAGACGCCCGCAGCTGTCGACCACAGCCGACCCAGCTTGGGCGAGTTAAGGGTGACAGGTCACCGGCCGGAAGGGTCACCGCCAGAACGCCCACCACAAAAGAAAAATTATGCAGACACATTATTATAAAATGTACAGACATGTTTTATATAGGCCCTATATAAAATGTGTCTGCACTTTTGTCGTATGTATATCGATTTTCCTTACTACTATTTTTTGCTCATTTACAACCTTGTCCAACTTTCTTCTCGTGTATTTCTTGCTCAATTACAACTTTGTCCAAATCTCTTCTCGTGTATTTCTTGCTGATTTACAACTTTGTCTAAATATCTTCTTGTGTAGTATTTCTTGCTCATTTTCAACTTTGTCCAACTCTCTTCTCGTGTATTTCTTGGTCTTCAGAAGAGAATTTATGAAAACATTTAATTAAAAAAAAAATAATAATATATATATATATATATACAAATTATATGCGTATGTGTGTGTATGTGTGTATGCGTGTGTGTGTTGTGCGCGTGTGTCTATATGTGTGAGTGGGTGTATGTGTGTGGATGCGTGCGCGCGCATCTGTGTGCACTACGGCACATATTGAGGAATACAGGACAACACCAATGATTCAGCAAGTAGTTTATTGATTACATGCAGAAAACCCAGATAAGCATACTATAGTTGCTAAGTATCCCATACAATTAATATTTGTATTCATGTAACAGTCTGTAATTTATGTGTTTCTTCAAACAAAGTCTTGACGGAACGTCGCTATTGTAACGATATCTCTACGTACAGGATCTGCCACACGAGTTGACATTTTCTGCATTTTTAAAACAACTTTTCTCTTAAACGCCAGCTTTAATGCAACACTCTATTATTAATTAGTGTAGAGCCAGTCTTAAAATATGGATGTGAATCATGAACAATAGGACAACAGACAAGGAAATCACTGGAGGGTGTAGAAATGTGATTTTACAGAAGAATGTTGAGAATACCATGGACAGCTAAGAAGAGTAATGAAAATGTTCTGAGAGAGGTCAAAGCAAAAAGAGAGCTAATTTCCAATATTAGGAAGAAACAATCATCATTTTTTTGGCTATGTAATGAGAAGAGAACAACTGGAATATATTGTAACAACTGGAGGGACGAAGAGACAGTGGGAAGCAAAGAGAAAAAATAACAGACAGCTTAAGAGAATGGCTTGGCAGAAGTTCAACATCAGAAATGATAAATAACTGTCCAGAAAGTTGTGGAGAGACATGATCAACTACGCCAGCGGGCCCGGTACTTGATGATGATGATGATGTATTATTAATGCTAGTTTCATTTCTGGATCTACCTCCGTTTTGTTGTTATTTACTTGTTTCGTTCAAACTAAGCCAAAGCTGAAACGCTCTTTCGATCACTCAAAAACCATCAAACAGAGAACTGACAAAAATGAGGCACAAACGATAATAGGTAAAGGGAGTTGTAATGACATCAAGAGAGTTGGTGCTATATAAAACCAATTCTGACATATGGAAGCGAGTAGACTGCGGAGAATCAAATGAAAAGATGGAGATCTATTCACAGAGATGAAGTTTATCAGAGGAACGTTGAGAGTTCCCAGGACAGCTAAGAAGACCATCAAGGAAATTCTGAAAAAGACCAACACAAAAAGGAGAGCTTCTAAAAAAAAAAAAAAGTAAATAAGAAAAAAAAAACAATCGAAATTAATCGGGTACCTCATGTGAAGAGAAACGTTTGAATGCTTGGTTTATACTGACAACATTCAAGGAAAGATAAATCGCAGACGACAACGAAAGAAGATATTAGATAGATGGGTGTCCATGACACAGTAAACAGTCAGCAACATAATTTATATGATGCACTGTGGACAGAACACGGGCGTAATACCGAGCACATTACCCCAAAAATCATGTGTCGAAGGTCTGTAAAATTTATGGTCACTAACACCATATTCCCTATACGCCACTTGGCGTGACGGGGGGCACTTTACTTTACTTTTTTTTACTGTGGACAGAATTGTGGAAGGATATGGTCGACTACGCTAACATGTATATCACATAATAGTGATGAATGCTATGTAAAAAAAAATGAAGAGGACTCAAATCGGCGGCAGAGTGGATAACAATTACGTCATTTGGTAGTGAGCAAACTATCCACCATGACTCAGGACAGTAAAGACAAAAACAGAACCAGCGCCACTGTATTTTCTTTAATTGCAAAGAAACGACAAGGAAGAGTTAGACAAGGAGCTACTACACCATCTAGTGTTAATAATAGCTATATAAACTTCGATACGTCATAACGGCTTATTATAGATGCCTCCAAGACTTGCTGATAAATTAATGATGTGATGTGTTGTGAAGACAGAAGATGTGAAATAATCCAGATTAGTAAATCAATTAAGCAAAACCATCGGGTGAAAGCAGCAGCAGCAAAAGAAGAAAAGATTAGACCTTTTCCAATTCGAAGTGTTTTGTAAACATGTCCGTTCCAGATTTAAGTTGTTGATAAATCACAATGAAAATACCACACCACAAAATTATTCAACATGATCCAGGCATTGGATACTCTGAAAATAATGGCTTTGATTGTTTATTGTATATGTTTATTCCAAAACTGGCTGATATATTTACGATACAAGAATTGTAAAGATAGAAGATGCAAAGAAATCCAGACTCTTAACATAAAGATCATTTTATTAACAATATATAAATCAAAATCTGTGCATGAAACTGTACAATCAAGAGAGATTTGTGAACTAATGAGATCAAGGGTCGCCTGTGTTAACCAGCACGACTGGTTCTGGTTATCTTCTCTAATTCAGTCTATTTTGTGTCCCCATTTTCTTCCAGCTGTTGGTCAGCCCCAGGAAGCGAAGATAAGAGAAGTACAAGAGTACAGCTCAGCAAAGCGGTTCTCAAAGTAGAGTCTGTGTGCCCCAGGTCATGGGGATGAGACTTTCAAACAGGATCTGTGTACCCCAGGACAGGGGGGATAAAACTTTCATAAAGGATCTGTGTACTCCAGGACGTGGGGGGGGGGATGAAACTTTCATACAGGATCTGTGTACCCCAGGAGAGGAGGGATACAACTTTCATACAGGATCTGTGTACCCCAGGACAGGAGGAATAAAACTTTCATACAGAATCTGTGTACCCCAGGACAGGAGGGATGAAACTTTCATACAGGATCTGTGTACCCCAGGACAGGAGGGATGAAACTTTCCTACATAATCTGTGTGACTAAAGTTATTTGATGAGAAGACGGTTCTGGAAGCTGATGGCAGAGTGTATTTAAGCGATCAAGGTGTTCAACTTCCAAGACAGAGCATGGGCTGAAAACGGCCAGCGACTCAATAAGTCGATGGGGACAAAATTGATGGAACTGAACCTCATTTTCTTTCTCTCTGTCGTTCCCTCGATGACTACTAAAACAATTGATATTCCGCTTCGTCGTCCGTCCTTAAAAGGACATTAGGTGGGCGTAAATGCGTTGTGTTGTGGGTTATATGCCTCTTTCGACTAAAAAAATCCGACTTCAGCACGGTCTTTTTAAGTACTGCTTTGCTTTCCCTCTTCAATTCCTACTCGCTTGGCCAGCCTAGACTGGTTAGTCTATTATTAGAAACCATATAGGCACCGCGAGGAGATGGAGTCGGGTGTCGATCGTTCTGTTCCACCGGTCCTGTTGCAAGCCATCAGTTATGAGTCTCTTGCAGCTTTCAGCTTTGTTGCAGTCAAGTTCCTTGCCTTCGGAATAAAACTGATCAAGACCCTATTTCGGGAGCCGCTGTAGCACAGTGGTTAGTGAACTGGACTACAAAGGACAAGAGGTAGGGTTCGATCCTCATCGATGGCTTCCAGGTTCACCCAGCCTTAATTGGGTACCGGATTTTTTTTCTGTGATAGTAAAACAGCACGGGCGTAATACCGACCACATTACACCAAAAATCATGTGCCGAAGGTCTATAAAAATTATGGTCACTAACACCATATTCCTTATACGCCACGTGGTGTAACGGGACACTTTACTTTTTATTTAAGACCCTACTCCACCTCCAAGTAGTATCTCTGTGAACCCGCCAAGACTGGTCTAGTAGGTAGTAATTGAAGAGTAAACCAGTGCCTAAAGACATTGTGATGAAGTGTGATGGCCAAATGACGTCGATATAGCGACTAACTATAAGCAAGATGCGTTAAACAATTGTACCACTTGAATACTGACATGAGCGCTGCTTCAGAGAAGAAGAAAGTCATAAAACTTTGTTTCAATTTGGAGCATCTGTGGATTATGCCATTGATAAGCCGGTCATAAGGGAGACCACAATATTATACAAAGTGTGCCAGACATTGGGTACTCTGCAAATAATGATCTTCTTCTTCTTCTTTCCTTCCTCATCTTCGTTTCTGTGTCGAAGGGAGATATAGTTTGGGGTCTTTAGCTCTTTTGTTGACCTCTCCTGCTGTTATGTTTCCTAGTGTTTCTAATATTCCATCAATCCATTTTTCTCATGGTCGGCCCTTGGGTCTGCTGTTCTCGCAACATTTATTGCAGACCCGTTGTGTTGTGTATTGATCTTTCTGCCTTATCACGTTGCCAAACCATTTTATATGTTGTTTTTGTGTGTACTCTTTGAGGGATATTATTCCTAGCTTTTTTTCTCAGTTCTTCCTTTCTGATCTTATTTTCCAGGCTGTTTCCTGTCATTCGTCTAACACACATTTCATCTCGGCAGTGGTTATTTTTCTAATAGTTCTTGCATCTATCTATCTATCTATCTATCTATCTATCTATCTATCTATCTATCTATCTATCTATCTATCTATCTATCTATCTATCTATCTATCTATCTATCTATCTATCTATCTATCTATCTATCTATCTATCTATCTATCTATCTATCTATCTATCTATCTATCTATCTATCTATCTATCTATCTATCTATCTATCTATCTATCTATCTATCTATCTATCTATCTATCTATCTATCTATCTATCTATCTATCTATCTATCTATCTATCTATCTATCTATCTATCTATCTATCTATCTATCTATCTATCTATCTATCTATCTATCTATCTATCTATCTATCTATCTATCTATCTATCTATCTATCTATCTATCTATCTATCTGTCTGTCTGTCTATCTATCTATCTATATATCTGTCTGTCTGTCTGTCTGTCTGTCTGTCTGTCTGCCTGCCTGTCGGTCTGTCTGTCTGTTTGTCTGTCTATCTATTGTCCTTTCGAGCCGAAGACGTCATATAGAGCAGAATTACAATCTCAAAAACAGAAACCTTGCGTGCCAAAGTGGCACATATTGCAGAGATCACTGCTTCTAAAATCTGTGGTTCTGTTTCCATAACAATGCTTCTTACAAAGACAGCTTGTCAATCCATCGATCAACCTCCTTAGTCGCCTCTCACGACATGCCTGGAAGGTCACAGTGTCATTATTCTTTCTTCTTGCATCTAGGTCCAGGTAAAATAATGGTCAAAACGGAATAAAGTAGCTACTAATTGCTTAATCGATTCATGAACGATGATTTTGGGAAGAAGAAAAGAACAAATTAACACTTTTGTTGAAGTAGTAAGAACTTTGACTTTGAGAAAAATAGAGTTCACAGTGTTCTGTTGTCTTTCTTTTTCTTCTACTGCTTCTTCTTCTTCTTCTTCTGCGATCATGGCTCATTCAGACTAGTATTCCGGACTTTCTTATGAAGGCAGCTGTCTGTTAAAGTGATTCGGTTGCCCCGTAAAGTTTCTCTTCCAGGGAGGTGGGTATGGGCCACATTGTACTCCTCAGGCCTGTGTGCTGGGGGTTATCCTGTAGAACGTGTTTTGTTGTCATGTTATCCAAGGTACAGTGGCACTGGCTGGTATTTCTTATATTGAGTTTGGTGAACATGTGGTTTCTCATTCTGTTGTGGCCAGTGCGTAGGCGAAGTATGATAACTTGATCCTTCCTTGATAGTTGGAGGTATCCGCCTCGTTGTATTTTAAATGCATCTAAACTACAAAAAGTTGAAGACAAAACTGTTTCTTCTTTCCATTTTTCTTTTCTGTAGAATATAACAAGTTAGAGACTTATTATAATGATGATGGCAGGGATAATTATCTGAAAGTCACGGAATCAAAACGATCTCTGATTTTTAAAATAAAGTTGATGTGGCCGTCTGCATTGGCTTTCTTGATTTCCTGGGTTCTTCTGAAGAAGATGGATCTTGTCTAGTCTATAGGTAATGCAATGTTAGGTCGCGAGGAACTTCAATATTTGTTCTATAGCTTGTTTCATAAGTCGTGCCCAACTTTAAAAATCATTATCTTTTAAACTGCTTTTTGTAATTTTTTCAAAATTTGCATGTATAGTTATAATGATTAGAACCCAACAGGGAATTAATTTCATTAAAAACAAACATTTGGTTATTATTATTGCTTATTTGATTTATATAAATTTATAACGGCCCATTGATGTAGTCAAAACTTAGTGTTTACAGTATTTAAGTTAAAAATAGCGATTACAAATCTATACACGCTGAAATTTACGATTTTTCACGCTTTCCGCGTGAGTTTTCTGACACAAATAGACACTTGTAGTAAACACGAGACATTGTGTGTTCCATTTCCGTTAATTCAGCGGCGTAACGTGGAACAATAACATTTATCATGAGTCTTAAAATGAAATTCTGCAGTTTACAAAATATCGCAATAAAAATGTATGACTATTTTTGCAAAGAGGCTAAACGAGGAAGATTATTTCATTCTTTAGAAAACCCTGAGAATAGGACAAGACACATTTTGGATTTATCTAAACGGTCATTTAATCGCTGGATTCAAGCACGTGACCGTCAATGTTCAAAATATACAAAATCACAAGGAAGAGCAAAAATGTTGGATAATTTCGACAGTGAACTTATTAGAAGTGAAATTCGCAAAATGTTGGGTATGAATGAAACTGTTACAATAAGAAAAATAAAAGTATCGCTGAAAAAGAACAACAGTATTGAAATATCAAAGTCTAAATTATGGAGGAATGTGAGAGCTGCAGGCTTTACATTCAGAAAGTATTCCAATGGACGAAACATCATCTGTGAGAAGCCACATATAGTAGTCATGAGAAGCAAGTACTTACGTGAAGTAAAAGAGGTGCGCAAGCAAGGTTATGATATTGTGTACTTGGATGAAACATGGATCAATGCTCACCACACTAACCAAAGGGAATGGCAGTCATCAGATGGAAAGATTAAGAGATTAATACCTAGCAGCAAAGGACAGCGCTTGATAATTGCTCATGCAGGTAGTCGACAACATGGACTAATACAGAATGCAGAGCTCATTTTTCTTTCAAAATCCATAGACAATCGGGATTATCACTCTGAGATGAATGGTCACATATTTAGACATTGGATTGAAAATTATGTTCTCCCAGCACTAGATCGACCATCTTGCCTAATAATGGACAATGCAGCGTACCACAACATTGTTGCACTTGAAGATAAAGTCCCGACGTCATCCAGTACAAAAGATGCTATTAAGATATGGCTCACAAAGGAGCACATACAATTTAATAACATGTACTTAAAACCTGAATTACTATCTCTAGTAAAGCAAAACAGAGGACAACGATTTTTCAAATAGATAAGATTATCCAAGAGCACGGTCATATAAGTTTGAGGCTGCCACCTTACCATGCTCATTTAAATCCAATAGAACTAATCTGGGCAAAATTAAAAGGACAAGTGGCAGATGAAAATACAACATTCAAAATATGCGATGTAAAGACTCTTGCTAATCTCGCTTTATTAAATATAGACAAAGATTATTGGGCTAAACGTGAAGACCACGTCTTAAAACAGGAAGAGGAAAATTGGAAAAATGATGGTTTGTGGAATGTTCAACCCCAAACAGTTATTAATCTTTTAGACTCGTCTGATTCAGAATGAAAGTATATAGCCCCCACAATGTTGGCCCCTATATTACCTTAAATTATTTCAACAAACGGTCCTTTTCAGGACCACACAACTATGAAAATTGGACATACAGGTATACCTTGATATTATTATCGTCCGTCCTCGAACTGAGCAGACAATAATTCTCCCGGTGTTTTGTTTTATCCAGTTATTTCCCCATTACGGCCACGCCTTTACCTAGGGAAAATTAATCGTAGACCAGCAACTACGGTAATTTCTATTCTTTAGGGCTTCACAATTTACAATTTTGACAAACATCAAAGAAATATCGCCGCTTTAAGAAAACTGCAGCTGCAAGATATTTGTTAAACATACATTTAAAGGGTCTTTTGCATTCTAATAACATTTGGAAAATTTCAAAAGTATTTAACAAACGGTTAGAGAGTAATAGCGTTTTGAAATTGGGCATATGTTTTGAAACGAGCTATAGTGTTATTGCAATGTTGGGTCTAGAGATACTACAAATTAAGTCTAGAGGTACTGCAATGCTAGGTCTATATGAGCACCTATGGACATGTTCGGAGTGCAATGATGATGACCCGTAAATAACCCAATAACTCAATAGGTCTGTATGTACTGTAATCCCAGGTATATAAATATTGTAATTTCTAGTTCTATAGATACTGTAAGACTAGGTATATAGGTACTGTAATGCTAGGATTTCTATATCAGCAGACTCAACCACTGCAGGAATTCAGCGAAGCTCATCCCAATTGCCAGTCAATTTGATTCAGACTTCTGTGTAACAAATTTTGAAGATGAGACGAGGTCTTGATCAACTATCGTTTGCTGACAGTGTTGTGGTGATCGCAGCTCGTTTAGCTCTAGTACCCCATAAAAGATAATGGAAATGTTTATATCATTTCTTGCATTCCAATTCCCAGTAAAATTGTATTTTAAATATCTATCTATCTTTCGTTCGCCCGAAGTATTGTCTATATCTGCGATGTCGTTTCCTGTATAAATTTTAATGTCTTTTGTCATTCTTGTATTTTAAATACAAAATAAGGCTTAGATTGTTTCTTGTATTTTCGGTCACTGAGAAATCGAAAAAAAAAAAGTAGAATTTTGTCTAAAACCGAAAGAAAAGAAAACCGGAGCCAAATAAGTGACTTCACGTAGTAAATTGGTTAAAAGTGCAAACGAGGAGTAAAGAGATGAAACGGTTTGTGAACTGCTGGACAACAGTAAGAACATAGCTCTGGTATTTGAAGTGCTGAGTGTGTGGGGGTAAACTCAGTCAAGTGTTTGCCAAGATGTGAGAAGGACCCGGGGCAGCACGTTCAGCCAACAGCAGGGAGAAGAGCATGCGGCCTGACCTTGGACACAGTGTGTGCCCAAGATGGAGAGATCAACGCGCCATCAAAAGTCCAAGTCAAGTCATAATAAATGTCAAATACACAATATGTTGTCCACGACAACTCGTGCCGCAAAGTTCATGCTCACTGCTAACGTCAATGCTGACCTCACAGTTGTTTATCATTGATACTTTAGTTAATTTGCTCATAAGTATTTTTCCACGAAGGTAAAACACACATGATTATTCCAGTATCATCATCATCATCAAGTACAGGGCCTGTTGGCGTAAGTGATCATGTCTCTCCACAACTTTCGATCTCGACAGTTATTTATCATTTCTGTTGTTGACCTTCTGTCAGGCCATTCTCTTAAGCTGTCTGGTATCCTTTCTCTTTCCTTCCCTCTATCTCTTCGTCCCTCAATTTTCCCATTTGTCACACTATGTTCCAGCTGTTCCCTTCTCATTGAATAGCTAAAAAATGATGATTGTTTCTTCACAATATTGGAAATTAGCCCCCTTTTTGCTTTGGCCTCTTTCAGAACGTTTTCATTACTCTTCTTAGCTGTCCATGGTATTCTCAACACATTCTTCTGTAAAAACCACATTTCTACAGCCTCCAGTAATTTTCTTGTCTGTTGTCCAATTGTCCATGATTCACATCCATATGTTAAGACTATCTCTACATAACATTTAAGAACCCTTTATTATACACCTAAAGAGAATAGAAGAATCTATATCTTAACATAAAAAAAAAGGAAAACAAAACTTTTTTGTTTAAAAATTAAATGCTTGATGTTTCATCCCCTGAAACTCTCAGATGTGCCAATCTGTGATCTTTTTGTTACAAACATTAATTACAACGGGAGCCGCGATAACTCAGTGGTTAGTGAACTGGACTACAAAGGACAAGAGGTAGGGTTCGATCCTCATTCACGACTTCCGTGTTCACACAGTCTTAAATTGTGTACCGAATTTTTTTCTGGGAAAGTAAAGTGGCACGGGTGTAATACCGACCGTTTACTCCAAAAATCATGTGCTGAAGGTCTCTCAAATTTATGGTCACTAACGCCATATTCCCTAAACGCCACTTGGCGTGACGAGGCTCCTAACTTTCTATTTTTACATTAATTACAACAATTACAGTCCTACATAAATATTTACTTGACATAAGAACTTTACGTTGTATGTGAGGTGTCACAAATTGAAACGACTTTAATTTTAAATAAATTTCAGTTTTAAGAAAGAGGGAGATGTTCCAGACCCAGGACTACTTCATATCTAAAAGCTGAACAAATTCTAGGTTATAACTAAAATTCCGTTTTGAGATGAAAACAAACAACTGTGACTTGGGAAATTAAAAAATAAAATAGGTTATAACTAAAATTCCGTTTTGAGATGAAAACAAACAACTGTGACTTGGGAAATTAAAAAATAAAATAACAACAGCATAAAAATCAAATATTGTTCTATGTCTGTAGCCATGACATTTGTAATTAACTGAATCAAGTAAGAAAAGGAAAACAAATCACTTGACTTTTTGTTTGTTAAAACAAAACAAACAAAAGTTTGTTAACAACAAAAGTTATTTTTAAAAATAAATAATAAAATAAGAAATGTTCATTGATATGTCCTTTGGTGCCTTTACAAACGGTTGGTCGCAAGTAATCATGATAAGTCAGTAGTTTGGTAAAATATTATGTTTCTTATGCTGTATTATCTGGCCATAACGCATTATACAGGGAAAATATTTTATTTTTATGTATATTTCTCATTCTTCTTCTACTTCTGCGATCATGGCTCATTCAGAGTAGGATTCTGGACTCTCTTATGAAGGCAGCTGTCTGTTTAAGTGATTCGGTTGCCACGTATAGTTTATCTTCCAGGGAGGTGGTGTGGACCACATTGTCCATCTCAGGCCTGTGTACGGGGGGGGGGGGGGGGGGGGGGCAGTCCTGTAGAAAATGTTTTGTTGTCATGTTGTCCAGTGTACAGCGACATTGGCTGGTAGTTCCTATTTTGAGTTTGTTGAACATGTGGTTTCTCATTCTGTTGTGGCCATTGTGTAGGCGAAGTAAGATGACTTGATCCCTCCCTGGTAGTTGGAGGTATCCATCCCTCTCGTTATACTTTGGGTGCTCTCGTTTGCATTTTTCATGATACTGGCCATTGATGATGGATTTGACTTCGTCGTTAAATATTTCTCATTCTAGTTCGAAATTATTTATTTTATTATTTATTATTTTTTTAATTTTAAATATTTATCTATCTGTGTGTGTGTTGTATGCTTGTTCCTGCTGAAGGTCTATTGAGTCGAAACGTCGTTCTAATTTGTGTCGTTCACTTATTACGTTAAGATTTAATTGTATCATTTTTTAAAAATATTTTTTTCTATATTTCTTTTTCCATTTCTCTTTACAATTAGTTTTACTGTAGCTTCACATTTTGATGCATGTATTTGCCTTGACCCTCTTATTCTGGATGCTGCTTTGCTGAACAGCTTCTCTCGTGGCACAATAAAAAAATGGAGAAGACGCATAATTCAAGGGCGATTATCGTGTGCTGGGTGGTCTACAGGCAAAATGTCGGCCTCCGAACAAGAGGGTCCTGGATTTGAAACCCATCACTGACAGTGGGGGTGTCCGGTTAGCGCAATCGATAGGCGGTTGGCTTACCACGGCAACAGCCGGGGTTCGTACCCTGGCGAGGACACCTGGGTTTTACTAATTCCCTAAAAAAAATTAGTGGGAGCCGCGATAGCTCAGTGGTTAGTGAACTGGACTACTACGGACAAGAGGTAGGGTTCGATCCCAACCGACGGCTCCGGGTTCACCCAGCCTTAAATGGGTACCGGATTTTTTCTGGGAAAGTAAAGCAGCACGGGCGTAATACCGACCACATTACCCCAAAAATCATGTGCTGAAGGTCTGTAAAATATAGGGTCACTAACACCATATTTCCCTATACGCCGCCACTTGGCGTGACGGGGGGTACTTTACTTTTTTTTTTTTTACTGACAGTGGGAACTTTGGAAAAAACTAATTCGTGATTTTCTTCGCGACTTTTTCCTCCCATAGTCTCTGGAAAGTGAGATCCGAGATCTAGCCCATTTTGATAACGGCAACAACTTCAATGGCTCAGGCGCGTTATGTTAAAAAAACCCTTGGGAGCTCTAAATCGATAAGTGTCGGCCTAAAATAGCTGCTGCCCTATTAGAATTTAAAAAAGTAAGTAAAGTACCCCGTCACGCCAAGTGGCGTATAGGGAAATATGGTGTTAGTGACCCTATATTTTACAGACCTTCAGCACATGATTTTTGGGGTAATGTGGTCGGTATTACGCCCGTGCTGCTTTACTTTCCCAGAAAAAATCCGGTACCCATTTAAGGCTGGGTGAACCCGGAAGCCGTCGGTTTGGATCGAACCCTACCCCTTGTCCGTTGTAGTCCAATTCACTAACCACTGAGCTATCGCGGCTCCCCTATCAGAATTAATAGGAAATAATCTGCCCCAAACGTCAACAACTCTGGACCAAAAACTAGTTAGCCTCTCTGAATTCGGAGAGTATCTGCCTGTGTGGCGAGGAACACCTGAACACACGGGTTCTATTGCGAAAAATAGGAAAATGTGACATTCACACTAAATTCAGCGTTCAGGACCTCGCTAGAGACATAAAGCTGGCGTGCGCAAACAACCAAGGAAATTATGAACTCAAAATTAAATTTACCCTCACATGTTGCCCAACTTAAAATTGTTCTTTCTTAATCATCATTCATTGTTCTTCGGTATTGATCCATTCAACTGCCTCCCTGCTGATTGCACTAAATGTCTCGAATGTTCAGGGACGATAACCGTGATTTTACAGCAAAGGGGGTTGTCACAAGAGAGGTCAATATAGCCGCAGCATGGCTGCAAGAGTTTCAGCCTCATTAAGATAGCAATTTCCTTCTCTGTGTGCAGCTCAGTTCTCGTTACTTCCTGTGTTTCTGTTGTTGTTGATGTAATGCGATGGGGTGATGTGGGTAATGTGCCCTTGAGTTTTGCGTGCTAATCCGTTTTTCCCTAGCAGCCGTGTGCACAGAGGTCCCTCGCCGCACAGGCATATAACTACGTCTTCGGAGGTACTCATATTTTTTTTTTCCGCCGATGAGTAATTGACTTTTTTTTTAAGCCGGGCCTGACCGCTGAGACCAGGAGTGGTTGCCGCAAAGAGAAATCATTAATAAAAATCCCAACCGGTGCAGCCGGGATTTGAACCCACAACTTCTCTGTCTCGAGGCCGGAGTCTTGCCTCGAGACCAACCAGTCCCCACTCATTGATGTGACGGGTCGTAAGGGCTTTCTTGACATTCCCGGCTGTTACTAAAGAAGTTGGAATTGGTCTATCCCAGACTATGCTGGGATACTACTTGTCCAGGCCAGAGGTTCTGCAATACCAGGTCTTGTATATCAGTAACAGCTACCACTACGAGAACATGACTATCCTAGATTCTGTTAACCAGCCTGTTTTGATGCACTGTTACTGTGGGAGACCACGAGGAGGTATAACTGCTAGGTCTTGGTGTGCTGACGGTGCGCCGACTCTGACATTGCAGGTCACAAGCGCTTATGCTCTCATACGATACTTCTTAACCCTAGAAAATGTATAAATAGTAATAGGTCGCAAATGTACACCGATACAGTCTTTTCTTCTTCATTCACCTTTCAGTGTTGAGGGAGAGATAAATGTGGATATTTTTGCTCTCTCCTGTTTCATGTTTTCCATGTTTCTAACCAGCCATTCATACATATAACCATATATCTATCCATCTTTTTATTGGTCTCTTCTTTTCGTAACGGTTGTGGAAAGCTGCAATGATTCTGTCTAGTTGTTTTTGTCTTTTTGTCACTTGATCTGAATATGTAGTGTGCTGTCGATCTCTCTTTTTTTTAGCGCTCAGGAGTCAATTAGGCGTGCATGCGTTGTTCAGCTAGTTTACAACAAAGACGCTATATTGGCGCCTTTAATACACATCTGTATTCGTCATAGATTTGCTTAACAATTTGTTTTACAGGGAGCGGCCATATTCGACATACTAGTTTCGACTTTTAACTGCCAATGATTCTTTAGCATGTAGGAGTGCACATCCTGTCTTTTGCCTTTTTCCCGATAGGTCTGGACATTGGATTTCACCACCCAGAGGCCAGGGCAGGAAGAAACCACAGATTCGATTAAATTTGGAAAACATTATCACTGAATCTGTTAGGATTTGAACACGGGACATTACTTTCTTTAGGCTGACGTCCTTTCTCTGGACCACCCAGACCCCGTGCTGATAACGATTTTAATATCGATTAACCTCTGGTGTTAGTGTCACTAAACCAGAGCTGATCAAGGCTAAATTATATCTCACAGCGGTAAATGTACTCACTAATATGCACATGCCAGTAAGAACTAAAAAGGACGACAAACTCGCTACCCAATTTCTAGTGATTCTTCCATCTATCTTTCGTTCGTCTGAAATATTGTCTATATCTGCAATGTCGTTTCCTGTATAAATTTTACTGTCTTTTGTAATTCTTGCAGTGGCTCATATAGTTTTGTCTGTACTGTTGTATCTATGGATTTTCCTCAGTCTACTATATTCAGTACAATCTTGAAGTATGTGTACAGCAGTCTGGGGCGCCTGTCCACATGTATATGTAGTTGAGGTGCAGATCTTGATTTTGTATACATGTGACTATGGAGTCGATTGTGTCCTGTTCTGAGGCGTATAATGATAACTTGTTCATATCTATTCATATTATGAAAGGCTTCCTGATTCGGGGCTGTTCTTCCATCTGATTATCGATTTTTAAAAACAACTAATCACAGCAATCAAGTTGGACTCATAGGTGCTCAGTCACTCTCAACAAACGATGCAAAGTTTTAAAACCCAAGTTTTCTTTATCGCTGCTTTTATATCCACCAATTTATAATCCTCAAACTGTTACTTCAGAACTATATAAGCACATCCTACTGCGGGGGTGATCCCTACCTTCTTGGTTCTTCACCACTAACTAATCTATTAGACTGACTACCCTCATACCAGACATTTACTTTCTGTACCATTTTTCTTATTGTTTGTTCTAGCGTAAAGACATTACTTGCAGATGTGTTACTGGTAAGATTTTAAGACACAAAAGCTTTTTTTTTTTTTTTTTTTTTAGAACTAGAACATCTACTGAACTGTAGCATAGCGTTAAATGTGATCGTCACGAGCTTCAAAGCTGCAGGAATATAGCAATAAACATAAACATGATATAACAGTTACACAGGTTTTGTAGTTTGTGAAAGTCTGCATTGATTGAAAAAGAGCTATGGATTTTATATTGGGAGCTTTGCTGTCTGTATTGTGTGTGTGAAAATTTTGATTCAATTTGAGTTCTTTATTATCTCGATGATGGTAGCGTTGTGGTAACATTGGTCACCCGCCTTTTCTGTATAGAATGGCATTTGAACGTAATGCTCATTAAATGACATTTTTTTTTTAAAACCCAGCTTCCGCTTGCAGATACCAAAGTGAATACGTTCAATCAAAGAAAGAATGGTCAATGACATCAGCCTAATAAATGTCTTAGAATAGCACACACGGTACCTAATTAAAGCCTTCTTGACTCATTGTATGTTGGAAGCCTCATTAGCAGATGTCCAGCAGTCGTTTACCAATAGGAACACATATATCACATTTGCTTGTTTGTGTCGCCCGATGACTAAAGGAGTACACCTCTTCACCATCCGCTCGTAAAAGGACGTTAAATGGGCGTGTCTGCGTTGTGTTGTGGTTTACAGTATAACTGTGGTATTTACGTATCCGACTTCACACGATGTATCACATATAATCACGGTTTTATTTTCAGCCGCAACCGTTCGGGTAAACGTTTATGAACTTCACTGTACCGAATTATATATTTTAAAAGCAAATGAAAACTATTGTTGCAGGACTTGTATTTTATGTCACATCAACTACTACAATTATTATGAGTAATTGTCGCTAAATTTGTAATAAAAGTATATACAAAACAAAGTTACACCCTTTTTTTTATCTGGATTCAGTTTCTAATTGTTAAAGAAGTCAAAGCTCACATTCTGCTCTAAATCAAGACATGGACGGCAATAGTGGGCCCTTTAAATCTGTAAACTGCACAAGGAGTTGACAAATTGGAATTCAAAAAAGTAAATGAAAAATAGAGTAGATAGTCGATCAACAAATAATATCTCTTCGTCCCTCAATTTTTCCAGTTGTTACAATATATTCCAGTTGTTCTCTTTTCATTACATGGCCAAAAAATGATGATTGTTTCTTCCTAATATTCGAAATTAGCTCTCTTTTTGCTTTGACCTCTCTCATAACATCTTCATTACTCTTCTTAGCTGTCCATGGTACTCTCAAAATTCTTCTGTAAAACCACATTTCTACAGACTCCAGTTATTTTCTTGTCTGTTGTCCTATTGTACATGATTCGCGTCCATATTTTAAGACTGGCTCTACATAACATTTAAGAACTCTTTTTCTTGTTTCTATTGTCAAAAATGGATTGCATAGTATCTTCCTCATTTTTTGGAAAGCTGCTTTTGCCTGAGCCATTCTGCATCTCACCTCTTTTGTACATCTTCAGTCTGAGGTTAAACAAAGTTCCCAAATATTAAAATTCATTTACCTGTGTTAATATTGTTCCACTTGTCTTTATTTTGCACTGAGGTGATGTCTTTTTCTTTGTTGTTACCATTACCTCTGTCTTTTTGCTATTAAGGCTGAGTCCTTTACTTTTGCTTTCTTTCACTATAATGTCCTACATTTCTTGTAACTCATTTTCACTCGTATCATCAGCATACCTTAAATTATTTATATTATGACCTCCAATTGTTATTCCAGTCATGCCCCTTATGGATCTTAAAATAATCTCACTATAAAATTAAACAAATCTGGTGACAGCACACTACCTTGTCTAACACCCTGTTTTATTTGTTGAAACATTCCCAATTGGTTTCCATTTCTTATGGCCGCTGTTTGTTGCCAGTACATGTTCTTTATTATTCTTAGATCTTTGCTGTCTATGTTTATGCTTTCTAAAATTTTGATTATTTCTTGGTGCTTTACTTTGTCAAATGCCTTGATGTAATCTATAAAACATAGGTATAGATCTGTTTTCACCTCTATGGCTTTTTCTACTAAAGATCTTATGATAAATGGCATTGCTTGTTCCTGTATCTCTAACAAAACCACACTGTCCATCGCTAATTTCTGGACTGATTTTGTTTCGCACTCTTCGCATGATGATTCTTAGTAATATCTTAGTCGTATGACTCATAAGGCTTATTGTGCGATGATCATCGCATTCAATCGCACCCGATTTCTTTGGTAGGGCTATGAATACTGATTTGAGCATGTCGTCTGGTATATATCCGCTGTTGTAGATATGGTGTTAGTGACCATACATTTTACAGACCTTCGATGCATGATTTTTGGGGTAATGTGGTCGGTATTACGCCCGTGTTTCTTTACTTTCCCAGTAAAAAAATCCGGTACCCATTTATGGCAGGGTGAGCCCGGAAGCCGTCGGTTGGTATCAAACCTTACCCCATGTCCTTTGTAGTCCAGTTCACTAACCACTGAACTATCGCGGCTCCATAAAATGTGTCGTGGTCATAGAAAAATATGGTCACTAATACAAAATTCTCTATACGCCTAGCATGGCGTGCAGGGAACCGTAACTTTTTACTTCATCAAATTCGAGAAAAATTACAGTGGGATTTAATTGTGTTGAGGTCGGATGTGTTGGGCCGAAAAACGTAAATATCACAGTTATATTGTAAACCAGAACACAACGTAGACACACCCACTTAACGTCCTTTAAAGTACGGATGATGAAGAGGTGTACTCCTTTAGTCATCGAGCGGAAGCAAGCAAGCAATCCATGTGTTAGAATCCACTAAAAACTGTATAACGTTTATGGAAGTGTAATTTTTTTTTTTATATCATTGAACGTCTGTACTTTTGTGGCTCTTCAGTGCTATACGAGCGGTAGCCTCTGTTTGAAATATAACTTCAGAAATATGAAACCGACTTTCGAAGTGCCAGAACAAAACTACGTCATCAGCACATTGACGTTCAGGATATACGGAGGCAATGACTTCAGGAGTGGTCCTTCTATGTCAATGCGTTATGTCAACTTTCAATGTCATTGATAAGGTCGTGAAGTATATGTTTCATTCACGATACGACGCGTCGGGAAGAGAAAAAAAAACCATTCAGTTGATTGTTGAGTATATGTAGTCTGTGAGTGTGTCTGTCTTTCAGTCTGTTTGAAAAGTCGTCAGTCTAACTACCTGCTTGTGTTTTGGTTTGTTTGTCTATCTATCTACCTATCTACCTATCTACCTATTGATCTGTCTATCTATCAATGTGTCTGTTTATCTTATCTGTCCACCTATCTATAACTCTTCACATTAATTCATGTCTGTATATATCCATGTATATGATTACAAATAAACAAATAATAATGTTCAGAAAATGAACATACAGTCTAGGATAATGTAATACTTGTATATGTGTGCTCATTAAAGATTTTATTTTATCCCCAAAATATTTATCTTTTCTTAATCTTTGTTCACTCTTACATTATTATCAGAAATTGTAATTACTCTTATCTGGCTCACCAAAATTTTGCCGTTTAAGATTTCATACCTTTCCATTTTTATTTATTTCATGGCTTGTTTTGACAGCACATTCCTATTTTTTTTAAATTTTCTCCATCTTCATGTTTATGAGTTCCTGTACTTTTCATAAGCTGCCTATATCCCAGAGAAGTATCTAAAAATAGCTCTAATAACGACTCATAAAATTCAAGATGAAGGAAATGCAGTTATTTTTAATATAGGCGATGTGGCTAGAATGTCCGTTTTTTCATGTTTGTGCTTGTATATACTGCCACATAAACAGACATATAAAACGCTCGTACACACGCGCAAACATGCGTACACATAGGCACAGTTTCACACTTGTGTATTCCCAATCATCAAATCATCAGGACAGCGCCATTTAATCATCTTTCGTGAACAAATCTAAGAAAGATCTTTGAACATCAAAGTGGTTGTAGCCTTCGTCAGTCATAGTTGATATTGATTTAGCAGCGCCCCTTGGAAATGCTTAGTTTTTTTGTTTCTTTTCTCGTGTACTCTCTTTGTTACAAGAGCTAGTGTTCGTCCCAACCGACGGCTTCCAGTTCACCCAGCCTTTAGTGGGTACCGGATTTTTTTCTGGGAAAGTAAAGCGGCACGGGCGTAATACCGACCACATTACCCCAAAAATCATGTGCCGAAGGTCTGTAAAATTTCTGGTCACTAGCACCGTATTCCCTACACGCCACTTGGCGCGACGGGGGCACTTTACTACTTTTTTTTACTCTCTTTGTTAACGAATATGTCTGCTTCTTGCTGGAGCTAGACGTTTCAAGTTTGTTTCCGGAGGTCAGCGGTCCGGAGCTACGTCTTCCCAGGCTGCTGGGTTACATCAAAGTATTACTACGTATATATGTCGCATACAAACACTCACATACGCACACTCATGTACAAACACCCATATACACACTCATATATATATATACACACACACACACTCTTATATATACACACACTATATACACACACTCATAAATACACATACACACACTCACGTACACACAAACACATACACGCACGCACCCACACACACAGAGATATATACATACACTCATACACTCACACATACAAACGTTAACATACACACACATACACACAGTCATATACACACACACCCACATACACACACTCACACATACACAAACACACGCTCAAACATACACATACACACGCTCACACATACACATACACTCACACATACACACGCTCACACATACACATACACACACTCACACATAAACATACTCACACATACATACACTCACATTCACTAACATATACACACACATACACAAGCGCGTTTTTCTTTTAAACAAGTGTTTACTGGCGACAATTGTATGATAACAGACCTCTGAAAGAAAGTGACTTTTTTTTTTTTTTTTTTTACATTTCTCGGGTGGATAATATTTTTAAATTTCATTGTATTTCTGTCATTATCAAATAGCAATTGAAAACATTAAGTAAGTCATTTACGAGGTTCAGTGATATTTCCCTTTAAAAAGCAAAATACTTTTTTTTTTTTTTTAAAAATAAAAGGATAAAGAAGTCCGTTCGCATTTGCAGATAGATTGTCTACACTTTTCTTCAAAGTTAGCTTCTTAAAATTCAAACTTTTATCTATCCCGACACCTTTAATATAAAAAAGACATACTTTATTTGCTTATTTCCTTCATTGTTCTAAAATCTCCAAACTATGAATGCGAGGATTAACTTTGAATAATTTGAAAGTACGGAAATGCAATACTTTTTAAAGTCGAGGATAAAGTGAGTTGTATATTTGTGTTTGTCGCGACACTCAGGGAGTGGCGATATCACAGAGTCATTTATCTTTATTGCAAATTTAGTGTCAAAACCGATAGGTCATTATAATTACGGTAGTTTTATTATATAAAATACAAGTCTTTCAGCCTTATTTAAAAATTACTTTGAAAAAAAGTATCTTGAGACCGCTAGGGTATGACAGTCTACCGGAACACGTTTCATCTAAAAGAAGCAGTCCTGTATACATAGACAAACAGACTAATAGCGGGACAGAGAGAAGGATAGTGAGAAAGATTAGACAGACAGACAAACAGACGGATGGAAAGACAGACAGACAAACAGGCAGGCAGGACAGACAGAGATGCAGGCAGGACAGACAGACAGACAGACAGACAGACAGACAGACAGACAGACAGACAGGCAGGCAGGCAGGCAGGCAGGACAGACAGACAGACAGACAGACAGACAGACAGACAGACAGACAGACAGACAGACAGACAGGCAGACAGACAGACAGATAGACAGGCAGGCAGGCAAAACAGACAGATAAGACAGGCAAGCATGCAAGACAGACAGACAGGCAGATAGATAGATAGATAGATAGATAGATAGATAGATAGATAGATAGATAGATAGATAGATAGATAGATAGATAGATAGATAGATAGATAGATAGATAGATAGATAGATAGATAGATAGATAGATAGATAGATAGATAGATAGATAGACACAACTGCAACAGGACCTGCACTGTTATGAAGACCTACTGAATGTTCCAGATATTGATTAGGCCGTGAACGACGAACTGAAATGACGTCATTTCATAACCGTTATAACGCAGATTTAGTTGTATAGGCTGGAAATTATGATGAATGCTCAGCCTTGACATCTCCAAAATTCATACATCATGGGGTTAGCATTACAGCCACATTAACTGACATTACAGTCATATTAGCTGACACTACATCCAGAAATTGGCTGGTATTTCGGCCCGCAGGTTTGACATTAAAGTTATTATCTTTAAGTTTAGGTCGGGTCACACAAAAAAACCAAAACAACCAGAAAATAAAAACACACGAAACAATTCGCCCAACAGATACACCAGTAAGAACATGCGGACTAAATGGCCACCGTTATTATGTAGGATATGATACATCATCATCATCATCATCATCATCATGTGCCATACCGGTTGGCGTAGGCGATCATGTCCCTCCACAATCTTCTATCTACAGTGCATCGTATCAGTTCTGTTGTTGACTGTTTTCCATGCCATGACACCAAACTATCCAGTATTTTCTCTCTTTGTCGTCCGCGATCTCTCTTTCCTTTTATTTTGTCAGTTGTAACCAAGTATTCCAACTTTCCTCTTCTCATGATGTGCCCGAAAAATGTTGATTGTTTCTTTCTGATGTTTTTTAAGAGCTCCTTTTTTGTGTTGGCCTCTTTGAGATTTCCTCATTGGTCCTTTTAGCTGTCCAGCGAACTTTCAACATTCTTCTAAGAATATGATACATGATTGTTCTATATTATAGATCAGCACAGAACAATACATGGCTCAAAGACATTCATCATCATTGAGTGTCGTCTCCGCATCGAAGGTTGGATACCATTTATCGCCATTCGCGCTCTGTCTCTTGCTTTCATAGTGGTTGTCATATGTTGAATTGTCCATCTTTTGATGTTACTATTCCATGATAATCTTGGTCTGCCTCTTTTACCTTGTATTGTACCTTCCGAGATTACTTTTAGTAGGTTGCTTTTAACATGCCCCAAAATTCTCATTTGTCGTGTTTGAATTGTGTTTATTAGTTCTCTTTGAAGTCTGCATGGTAGTATATTTGTCATGTCATTACTATCGTAAATACAGACATTGCTGTAACATCCTACTCTATGCTTTTCAATTTCTTTCCATGGTTTCTCTTCCTAATCTCCCTCTCTTCTTTCTCTCTCCTCTTTCTTTTACCCTTCCTTCGCTCTTTCTTATTCCTCCGCGCACGTTCTCATCAACCCGTGACTTTTTCATATTCGATGATCTATCTCACCGACTGCTCATTCTCTTTATCACTGTTTCCGTCACACACTTTTCTTTTTACTGTCCCACTCTCTATGACCTTTATCTTCTTACTCCTCGCTTTCTTTATCTCTTACACTCGTCCTTTTCACTGTTAAACTCTTTCATTTAGCATCTACTTACCCCACGATCTACACATATATCTATATTTCTACTATATGCATTTTCTTCCTCTAACTTCTCCACTTTCTCTTCTCTTTATTTTCGTTTCTCTCGCTCTCATCGTCTCTCTCTCCCTCTTACTTTCTCTCATACATAGTTATTCTATTCCAGTGACTTTACGATTCTATCTTTTTAACCCATTGACACTCTCTCATACACACAGTATCTCATTTAACTGTTCGCACATTTTCTACTTTCATCCTAACATAATATATCTCTTACTTTCGCTCCTCACCCATATACTATTTTTCTTCTCTCTGTTATAATTCATTGTCCTAAATCTTTCTATAATTCTCCTACACTCACTTTTTATCAATACTTTCTTGTCTCCTATAATATTTTTATCATTCTCCTACACTCATTTTTTCTCACTATTTTCTTGTGTCCTATACTATTTTTATCATTCTCCTACACTCACTTTTTCTCACTATTTTCTTGTGACCTATACTATTTTTATCATTCTCCTACACTCACTTTTTCTTACTATTTTCTTGTCTCCTATACTATTTTTATCATTCTCCTACATTCACTTTTTCTCACTATTTTCTTGTGTCCTATACTATTTTTATCATTCTCCTACACTCACTTTTTCTCACTATTTTCTTGTCTCCTATACTATTTTTATCATTCTCCTACACTCACTTTTTCTCACTATTTTCTTGTGTCCTATACTATTTTTATCATTCTCCTACACTCACTTTTTCTCACTATTTTCTTGTGTCCTATACTATTTGTATCATTCTCCTACACTCACTTTTTCTCACTATTTTCTTGTGTCCTATACTATTTTTATCATTCTCCTACACTCACTTTTTCTCACTATTTTCTTGTGTCCTATACTATTTTTATCATTCTCCTACACTCACCTTTTCTCATTCTTTTCTTCTCTCCCATATTTTATTTCTCCACTCTCTCCCTCTCATCTCCATTCTAATCATCCACTCTCTTACACTCACTTTCTCTTCTCAACTACATAACCACCCTCCCTTCTTCTACACTCACTCCTCTCATCTGCATTCTCGCCCTGCTTTCTCCTCTCTATATTCTAGTCGCCTTCATTCTCCTACACTCTCTTTCTCCTCTCTACATTCTCGTCGCCTTCATTCTCCTACACTCTCTTTCTCCTCTCTACATTCTAGTCGCCTTCATTCTTCTACACTTTCTTTCTCCTCTCTACATTCTAGTCGCCTTCATTCTCCTACACTCTCTTTCTCCTCTCTACATTCTAGTCGCCTTCATTCTCCTACACTCTCTTTCTCCTCTCTACATTCTAGTCGCCTTCATTCTCCTACACTCTCTTTCTCCTCTCTACATTCTAGTCGCCTTCATTCTCCTACACTCTCTTTCTTCTCTCTACATTCTAGTCACCTTCATTCTCCTACACTCTCTTTCTTCTCTCTACATTCTCGTCGCCTTCATTCTCCTTCACTCTCTTTCTCCTCTCTACATTCTAGTCGCCTTCATTCTTCTACACTTTCTTTCTCCTCTCTACATTCTAGTCGACTTCATTCTTCTACACTTTCTTTCTCCTCTCTACATTCTAGTCGCCTTCATTCTTCTACACTTTCTTTCTCCTCTCTACATTCTAGTCGCCTTCATTCTCCTTCACTGTCTTTCTCCTCTCTACATTCTAGTCGCCTTCATTCTTCTACACTTTCTTTCTCCTCTCTACATTCTAGTCGCCTTCATTCTTCTACACTTTCTTTCTCCTCTCTACATTCTAGTCGCCTTCATTCTTCTACACTTTCTTTCTCCTCTCTACATTCTAGTCGCCTTCATTCTTCTACACTTTCTTTCTCCTCTCTACATTCTAGTCGCCTTCATTCTTCTACACTCTCTTTCTCCTCTCTACATTCTAGTCGCCTTCATTCTTCTACACTTTCTTTCTCCTCTCTACATTCTCGTCGCCTTCATTCTCCTTCACTCTCTTTCTCCTCTCTACATTCTAGTCGCCTTCATTCTCCTACACTTTCTTTCTCCTCTCTACATTCTAGTCGCCTTCATTCTCCTACACTCTCTTTCTTCTCTCTACATTCTAGTCGCCTTCATTCTCCTACACTCTCTTTTATCTCTCTACATTCTAGTCGCCTTCATTCTCCTACACTCTCTTTCTCCTCTCTACATTCTAGTCGCCTTCATTCTCCTTCACTCTCTTTCTTCTCTCTACATTCTAGTCGCCTTCATTCTCCTACACTTTCTTTCTCCTCTCTACATTCTAGTCGCCTTCATTCTCCTACACTCTCTTTCTCCTCTCTACATTCTAGTCGCCTTCATTCTCCTACACTTTCTTTCTCCTCTCTACATTCTAGTCGCCTTCATTCTCCTTCACTCTCTTTCTTCTCTCTACATTCTAGTCGCCTTCATTCTCCTACACTCTCTTTCTCCTCTCTACATTCTAGTCGCCTTCATTCTCCTACACTCTCTTTCTTCTCTCTACATTCTAGTCGCCTTCATTCTTCTACACTTTCTTTCTCCTCTCTACATTCTAGTCGCCTTCATTCTTCTACACTCTCTTTCTCCTCTCTACATTCTCGTCGCCTTCATTCTTCTACACTTTCTTTCTCCTCTCTACATTCTCGTCGCCTTCATTCTTCTACACTCTCTTTCTCCTCTCTACATTCTAGTCGCCTTCATTCTCCTACACTCTCTTTCTCCTCTCTACATTCTAGTCGCCTTCATTCTCCTACACTCTCTTTCTCTTCTCTACATTCTAGTCGCCTTCATTCTCCTACACTCTCTTTCTTCTCTCTACATTCTAGTCGCCTTCATTCTCCTACACTCTCTTTCTCCTCTCTACACTCTAGTCGCCTTCATTCTCCTACACTCTCTTTCTCCTCTCTACACTCTAGTCGCCTTCATTCTCCTACACTCTCTTTCTTCTCTCTAAATTCTAGTCGCCTTCATTCTCCTACACTCTCTTTCTTCTCTCTATATTCTAGTCGCCTTCATTCACCTACACTCTCTTTCTTCTCTCTACATTCTAGTCGCCTTCATTATCCTACACTCTCTTTCTTCTCTCTACATTCTAGTCGCCTTCATTCTCCTACACTCTCTTTCTTCTCTCTACATTCTAGTCGCCTTCATTCTCCTACACTCTCTTTCTTCTCTCTACATTCTAGTCACCTTCATTCTCCTACACTCTCTTTCTTCTCTCTATATTCTAGTCGCCTTCATTCTTCTACACTTTCTTTCTCCTCTCTACATTCTAGTCGCCTTCATTCTTCTGCACTTTCTTTCTCCTCTCTACATTCTAGTCGCCTTCATTCTTCTACACTTTCTTTCTCCTCTCTACATTCTAGTCGCCTTCATTCTCCTACACTCTCTTTCTCCTCTCTACATTCTAGTCGCCTTCATTCTTCTACACTTTCTTTCTCCTCTCTACATTCTAGTCGCCTTCATTCTTCTACACTTTCTTTCTCCTCTCTACATTCTAGTCGCCTTTATTCTCCTACACTCTCTTTCTTCTCTCTACATTCTGGTCGCATTTATTCTCCTACACTCTCTTTCTCCTCTCTACATTCTAGTCGCCTTCATTCTCCTTCACTCTCTTTCTCCTCTCTACATTCTAGTCGCCTTCATTCTCCTACACTCTCTTTCTCCTCTCGACATTCTCGTCGCCTTCATTCTCCTTCACTCTCTTTCTCCTCTCTACATTCTCGTCGACTTCATTCTCCTTCACTCTCTTTCTCCTCTCGACATTCTAGTCGCCTTCATTCTCATACACTCTCTTTCTCCTCTCTACATTCTCGTCGCCTTCATTCTCCTACACTCTCTTTCTCCTCTCTATATTCTAGTCGCCTTCATTCTCCTACACTCTCTTTCTCCTCTCTACATTCTAGTCGCCTTCATTCTCCTACACTCTCTTTCTCCTCTCTACATTCTAGTCGCCTTCATTCTCCTACACTCTCTTTCTCCTCTCGACATTCACGTCGCCTTCATTCTCCTTCACTCTCTTTCTCCTCTCTACATTCTAGTCGCCTTCATTCTCCTACACTCTCTTTCTCCTCTCTATATTCTAGTCGCCTTCATTCTCCTAAACTCTCTTTCTCCTCTCTACATTCTAGTCGCCTTCATTCTCCTACACTCTCTTTCTCCTCTCTACATTCTCGTCGCCTTCATTCTCCTTCACTCTCTTTCTCCTCTCTACATTCTAGTCGCCTTCATTCTCCTACACTCTCTTTCTCCTCTCTACATTCTAGTCGCCTTCATTCTCTTACACTCTCTTTCTCCTCTCGACATTCTAGTCGCCTTCATTCTCCTACACTCTCTTTCTCCTCTCGACATTCTCGTCGCCTTCATTCTCCTTCACTCTCTTTCTCCTCCTCTACATTCTCGTCGCCTTCATTCTCCTTCACTCTCTTTCTCCTCTCTACATCCTAGTCGCCTTCATTCTCCTACACTCTCTTTCTCCTCTCTACATTCTAGTCGCCTTCATTCTCCTACACTCTCTTTCTTCTCTCTACATTCTAGTCGAATTTATTCTCCTGCACTCTCTTTCTTCTCTCTATATTCTAGTCGAATTTATTCTCCTGCACTCTCTTTCTTCTCTCTACATTCTAGTCGCATTTATTCTCCTACACTCTCTTTCTCTTCTCTACATTCTAGTCGCCTTCATTCTCCAACACTCTCTTTCTTCTCTCTACATTCTAGTCGAATTTATTCTCCTGCACTCTCTTTCTTCTCTCTACATTCTAGTCGCCTTCATTCTTCTACACTCTCTTTCTCCTCTCTACATTCTAGTCGCCTTCATTCTCCTACACTTTCTTTCTCCTCTCTACATTCTAGTCGCCTTCATTCTTCTACACTTTCTTTCTCCTCTCTACATTCTAGTCGCCTTTATTCTCCTACACTCTCTTTCTTCTCTCTACATTCTAGTCGCATTTATTCTCCTACACTCTCTTTCTCCTCTCTATATTCTAGTCGCCTTCATTCTCCTTCACTCTCTTTCTCCTCTCTACATTCTAGTCGCCTTCATTCTCCTACACTCTCTTTCTCCTTTCGACATTCTCGTCGCCTTCATTCTCCTTCACTCTCTTTCTCCGCTCTACATTCTCGTCGCCTTCATTCTCCTTCACTCTCTTTCTCCTCTCTACATTCTCGTCGCCTTCATTCTCGTACACTCTCTTTCTCCTCTCTACATTCTCGTCGCCTTCATTCTCCTACACTCTCTTTCTCCTCTCTATATTCTAGTCGCCTTCATTCTCCTACACTCTCTTTCTCCTCTCTACATTCTAGTCGCCTTCATTCTCCTACAATCTCTTTCTCCTCTCGACATACTAGTCGCCTTCATTCTCCTACACTCTCTTTCTCCTCTCGACATTCACGTCGCCTTCATTCTCCTACACTCTCTTTCTCCTCTCTATATTCTAGTCGCCTTCATTCTCCTACACTCTCTTTCTCCTCTCTACATTCTAGTCGCCTTCTTTCTCCTACACTCTCTTTCTCCTCTCTACATTCTCGTCGCCTTCATTCTCCTTCACTCTCTTTCTCCTCCTCTACATTCTCGTCGCCTTCATTCTCCTTCACTCTCTTTCTCCTCTCTACATCCTAGTCGCCTTCATTCTCCTACACTCTCTTTCTCCTCTCTACATTCTAGTCGCCTTCATTCTCCTACACTCTCTTTCTTCTCTCTACATTCTAGTCGAATTTATTCTCCTGCACTCTCTTTCTTCTCTCTACATTCTAGTCGAATTTATTCTCCTGCACTCTCTTTCTTCTCTCTACATTCTAGTCGCATTTATTCTCCTACACTCTCTTTCTCTTCTCCACATTCTAGTCGCCTTCATTCTCCTACACTCTCTTTCTTCTCTCTACATTCTAGTCGAATTTATTCTCCTGCACTCTCTTTCTTCTCTCTACATTCTAGTCGCATTTATTGTCCTACACTCTCTTTCTTCTCTCTACATTCTAGTAGCATTTATTCTCCTACACTCTCTTTCTCCTCTCTACATTCTAGTCGCATTTATTCTCCTACACTCTCTTTCTTCTCTCTACATTCTAGTCGCATTATTCTCCTACACTCTCTTTCTCCTCTCTACATTCTAGTCTCATTTATTCTCCTATACTCTCTTTCTTCTCTCTCAATTCTAGTCGCATTTATTCTCCTACACTCTCTTTCTCCTCTCTACATTCTCGTCGCCTTCATTCTCCTTCACTCTCTTTCTCCTCTCTACATTCTCGTCGCCTTCATTCTCCTACACTCTCTTCTTCTCTCTACATTCTAGTCGCCTTCATTCTCCTACACTCTCTTTCTCCTCTCTACATTCAAGTCGCCTTCATTCTCCTACACTCTCTTTCTCCTCTTTACATTCTCGTCGCCTTCATTCTCCTACACTCTCTTTCTTCTCTCTACATTCTAGTCGCCTTCATTCTCCTACACTCTCTTTCTCCTCTGTACATTCAAGTCGCCTTCATTCTCCTACACTCTCTTTCTCCTCTCTACATTCTCGTCTCCTTCATTCTCCTTCACTCTATTTCTCCTCTCTACATTCTCTTCGCCTTCATTCTCCTTCACTCTATTTCTCCTCTCTACATTCTCGTCGCCTTCATTCTCCTTAACTCTCTTCTCCCCTCTACATTCTCGTCGCCTTCATTCTCCTACACTCTCTTTCTCCTCTCTACATTCTCGTCGCCTTCATTCTCCTACACTCTCTTTCTCCTCTCTACATTCTCGTAACCTTCATTCTCCTACACTCTCTTTCTCCTCTCTACGTTCTCGTCGCCTTCATTCTCCTACACTCTCTTTCTCCTCTCTACATTCAAGTCGCCTTTATTCTCCTACACTCTCTTTCTCCTCTTTACATTCTCGTCGCCTTCATTCTCCTTCACTCTCTTTCTCCTCTCTACATTCTCGTTTCCTTCATTCTCCTTCACCCTCTTTCTCCTCTGTACATTCTCGTCGCCTTCATTCTCCAACACTCTCTTTCTCCTCTTTACACTCTCGTCGCCTTCATTCTCCTTCACTCTATTTCTCCTCTCTACATTCTCGTCGCCTTCATTCTCCTACACTCTCTTTCTCCTCTCTACATTCTCGTCGCCTTCATTCTCCTTCACCCTCTTTCTCCTCTTTACATTCTAGTCGCCTTCATTCTCCTACACTCTCTTTCTCCTCTTTACATTCTCGTCGCCTTCATTCTCCTTCACTCTATTTCTCCTCTCTACATTCTCGTCGCCTTCATTCTCCTACACTCTCTTTCTCCTCTCTACATTCTCGTCGCCTTCATTCTCCTTCACCCTCTTTCTTCTCTTTACATTCTCGTCGCCTTCATTCTCCTTCACTCTGTTTCTCCTCTTTACATTCTCGTCGCCTTCATTCTCCTTCACTCTATTTCTCCTCTCTACATTCTCGTCGCCTTCATTCTCCTTAACTCTATTTCTCCTCTCTACATTCTCGTCGCCTTCATTCTCATTCACTCTATTTCTCTTCTCTACATTCTCGTCGCCTTCATTCTCCTACACTCTCTTTCTTCTCTCCACATTCTAGTCGCATTTATTCTCCTACACTCTCTTTCTTCTCTCTACATTCTCATCGCCTTCATTCTCCTACACTCTATTTCTCCTCTCTACATTCTCGTCGCCTTCATTCTCCTTCACTCTATTTCTCCTCTCTACATTCTCGTCGCCTTCATTCTCCTACACTCTCTTTCTCCTCTCTACATTCTCGTTTCCTTCATTCTCCTTCACCCTCTTTCTCCTCTTTACATTCTCGTCGCCTTCATTCTCCTACACTCTCTTTCTCCTCTTTACATTCTCGTCGCCTTCATTCTCCTTCACTCTATTTCTCCTCTCTACATTCTCGTCGCCTTCATTCTCCTACACTCTCTTTCTCCTCTCTACATTCTCGTCGCCTTCATTCTCCTTCACCCTCTTTCTCCTCTTTACATTCTCGTCGCCTTCATTCTCCTACACTCTCTTTCTCCTCTCTACATTCTCGTCGTCTTCATTCTCCTTCACTCTCTTTCTCCTCTCTACATTCTCGTCGCCTTCATTCTCCTACACTCTATTTCTCCTCTCTACATTCTCGTCGTCTTAATTCTCCTTCACTCTCTTTCTTCTCTCTATATTCTCGTCGCCTTCATTCTCCTTCACTCTCTTTCTCCTCTCTACATTCTCGTCGCCTTCATTCTCCTTCACTCTATTTCTCCTTTACATTCTCGTCGTCTTAATTCTCCTTCACTCTCTTTCTCCTCTCTACATTCTCGTCGTCTTCATTCTCCTTCACTCTCTTTCTCCTCTCTACATTCTCGTCGCCTTCATTCTCCTTCACTCTATTTCTCCTCTCTACATTCTCGTCGCCTTCATTCTCCTTCACTCTATTTCTCCTCTCTACATTTTCTTCGCCTTCATTCTCCTTCACTCTATTTCTCCTCTCTACATTCTCGTCGCCTTCATTCTCCTTCACTCTATTTCTCCTCTCTACATCCTAGTCGCCTTCATTCTCCTTCACTCTATTTCTCCTCTCTACATTCTCGTCGCCTTCATTCTCCTTCACTCTATTTCTCCTCTCTACATTCTCGTCGTCTTAATTCTCCTTCACTCTCTTTCTTCTCTCTATATTCTCGTCGCCTTCATTCTCCTTCACTCTCTTTCTCCTCTCTACATTCTCGTCGCCTTCATTCTCCTTCACTCTATTTCTCCTTTACATTCTCGTCGTCTTAATTCTCCTTCACTCTCTTTCTCCTCTCTACATTCTCGTCGTCTTCATTCTCCTTCACTCTCTTTCTCCTCTCTACATTCTCGTCGCCTTCATTCTCCTTCACTCTATTTCTCCTCTCTACATTCTCGTCGCCTTCATTCTCCTTCACTCTATTTCTCCTCTCTACATTCTCTTCGCCTTCATTCTCCTTCACTCTATTTCTCCTCTCTACATTCTCGTCGCCTTCATTCTCCTTCACTCTATTTCTCCTCTCTACATCCTAGTCGCCTTCATTCTCCTTCACTCTATTTCTCCTCTCTACATTCTCGTCGCCTTCATTCTCCTACACTCTCTTTCTTCTCTCCACATTCTAGTCGCATTTATTCTCCTACACTCTCTTTCTTCTCTCTACATTCTCGTCGCCTTCATTCTCCTTCACTCTATTTCTCCTCTCTACATTCTCGTCGCCTTCATTCTGATTCACCCTCTTTCTCCTCTCTACATTCTCGTCGCCTTCATTCTGATTCACCCTCTTTCTCCTCTGTACATTCAAGTCGCCTTCATTCTCCTTCACTCTCTTTCTTCTCTCATTCTCCTTCACTCTCTTTCTCCTCTCTACATTCTCGTCGCCTTCATTCTCCTTCACTCTATTTCTCCTCTTTACATTCTCGTCGCCTTCATTCTCCTTCACTCTCTTTCTCCTCTCTACATTCTCGTTTCCTTCATTCTCCTTCACCCTCTTTCTCCTCTGTACATTCTCGTCGCCTTCATTCTCCAACACTCTCTTTCTCTCCTCTTTACACTCTCGTCGCCTTCATTCTCCTTCACTCTATTTCTCCTCTCTACATTCTCGTCGCCTTCATTCTCCTACACTCTCTTTCTCCTCTCTACATTCTCGTCGCCTTCATTCTCCTTCACCCTCTTTCTCCTCTTTACATTCTAGTCGCCTTCATTCTCCTACACTCTCTTTCTCCTCTTTACATTCTCGTCGCCTTCATTCTCCTTCACTCTATTTCTCCTCTCTACATTCTCGTCGCCTTCATTCTCCTACACTCTCTTTCTCCTCTCTACATTCTCGTCGCCTTCATTCTCCTTCACCCTCTTTCTTCTCTTTACATTCTCGTCGCCTTCATTCTCCTTCACTCTGTTTCTCCTCTTTACATTCTCGTCGCCTTCATTCTCCTTCACTCTATTTCTCCTCTCTACATTCTCGTCGCCTTCATTCTCCTTAACTCTATTTCTCCTCTCTACATTCTCGTCGCCTTCATTCTCATTCACTCTATTTCTCTTCTCTACATTCTCGTCGCCTTCATTCTCCTACACTCTCTTTCTTCTCTCCACATTCTAGTCGCATTTATTCTCCTACACTCTCTTTCTTCTCTCTACATTCTCATCGCCTTCATTCTCCTACACTCTATTTCTCCTCTCTACATTCTCGTCGCCTTCATTCTCCTTCACTCTATTTCTCCTCTCTACATTCTCGTCGCCTTCATTCTCCTACACTCTCTTTCTCCTCTCTACATTCTCGTTTCCTTCATTCTCCTTCACCCTCTTTCTCCTCTTTACATTCTCGTCGCCTTCATTCTCCTACACTCTCTTTCTCCTCTTTACATTCTCGTCGCCTTCATTCTCCTTCACTCTATTTCTCCTCTCTACATTCTCGTCGCCTTCATTCTCCTACACTCTCTTTCTCCTCTCTACATTCTCGTCGCCTTCATTCTCCTTCACCCTCTTTCTCCTCTTTACATTCTCGTCGCCTTCATTCTCCTACACTCTCTTTCTCCTCTCTACATTCTCGTCGTCTTCATTCTCCTTCACTCTCTTTCTCCTCTCTACATTCTCGTCGCCTTCATTCTCCTACACTCTATTTCTCCTCTCTACATTCTCGTCGTCTTAATTCTCCTTCACTCTCTTTCTTCTCTCTATATTCTCGTCGCCTTCATTCTCCTTCACTCTCTTTCTCCTCTCTACATTCTCGTCGCCTTCATTCTCCTTCACTCTATTTCTCCTTTACATTCTCGTCGTCTTAATTCTCCTTCACTCTCTTTCTCCTCTCTACATTCTCGTCGTCTTCATTCTCCTTCACTCTCTTTCTCCTCTCTACATTCTCGTCGCCTTCATTCTCCTTCACTCTATTTCTCCTCTCTACATTCTCGTCGCCTTCATTCTCCTTCACTCTATTTCTCCTCTCTACATTTTCTTCGCCTTCATTCTCCTTCACTCTATTTCTCCTCTCTACATTCTCGTCGCCTTCATTCTCCTTCACTCTATTTCTCCTCTCTACATCCTAGTCGCCTTCATTCTCCTTCACTCTATTTCTCCTCTCTACATTCTCGTCGCCTTCATTCTCCTTCACTCTATTTCTCCTCTCTACATTCTCGTCGTCTTAATTCTCCTTCACTCTCTTTCTTCTCTCTATATTCTCGTCGCCTTCATTCTCCTTCACTCTCTTTCTCCTCTCTACATTCTCGTCGCCTTCATTCTCCTTCACTCTATTTCTCCTTTACATTCTCGTCGTCTTAATTCTCCTTCACTCTCTTTCTCCTCTCTACATTCTCGTCGTCTTCATTCTCCTTCACTCTCTTTCTCCTCTCTACATTCTCGTCGCCTTCATTCTCCTTCACTCTATTTCTCCTCTCTACATTCTCGTCGCCTTCATTCTCCTTCACTCTATTTCTCCTCTCTACATTCTCTTCGCCTTCATTCTCCTTCACTCTATTTCTCCTCTCTACATTCTCGTCGCCTTCATTCTCCTTCACTCTATTTCTCCTCTCTACATCCTAGTCGCCTTCATTCTCCTTCACTCTATTTCTCCTCTCTACATTCTCGTCGCCTTCATTCTCCTACACTCTCTTTCTTCTCTCCACATTCTAGTCGCATTTATTCTCCTACACTCTCTTTCTTCTCTCTACATTCTCGTCGCCTTCATTCTCCTTCACTCTATTTCTCCTCTCTACATTCTCGTCGCCTTCATTCTGATTCACCCTCTTTCTCCTCTCTACATTCTCGTCGCCTTCATTCTGATTCACCCTCTTTCTCCTCTGTACATTCAAGTCGCCTTCATTCTCCTTCACTCTCTTTCTTCTCTCATTCTCCTTCACTCTCTTTCTCCTCTCTACATTCTCGTCGCCTTCATTCTCCTTCACTCTATTTCTCCTCTCTACATTCTCGTCGTCTTAATTCTCCTTCACTCTCTTTCTCCTCTCTACATTCTCGTCGTCTTCATTCTCCTTCACTCTCTTTCTCCTCTCTACATTCTCGTCGCCTTCATTCTCCTTCACTCTATTTCTCCTCTCTACATTCTCGTCGTCTTAATTCTCCTTCACTCTCTTTCTTCTCTCTACATTCTCGTCGCCTTCATTCTCCTTCACTCTCTTTCTCCTCTCTACATTCTCGTCGCCTTCATTTTCCTTCACTCTATTTCTCCTCTCTACATTCTTGTCGCCTTCATTCTCCTTCACTCTCTTTCTTCTCTCTACATTCTCGTCGTCTTAATTCTCCTTCACCCTCTTTCTCCTCTATTCTACATTTTCGTCCTCCAACTCTCTCACCAGTTACATCACTGAAACCATTATCCAAAACAAGACTATTTTTACAAGTTTTACATTTCCTGCGCTAAAGATAACACGTTTGTCACCTGGCAAGATGACGTCAATGACCTAGTTTTTTTTTTTTAATTAAAAAAAGCTTTAATATAATCTCAGCCCTCAACTTAAGGTGACACCTGACCTTTGACCCTCGTAAACAACCTGTTTTATAAATGGTTTCGTTGAATGCGAAGACGTGTATGACAACAGGTATGGTGGGCCAGGTAGGAGAGAATCAACAGACACGCAAGCTCTGCAGAAAAAAATATCACGAATCGGTTAAGACTTGCACACACACACATACACACATCCACGCGCACACACATCTACGCACACACATCCACGCACACACATACACATTCACGCATACAAACATCCACGCACACATATTCACCCATCCACGTACATACACATCAACGCACATACAGATCCACACATACATACAAACACACCCACGCACACACACATCCACGCACGCATACATCCACTCACACACACATCCACGCACACACACATCCATATACACACACACATCAACACACATACATACAAACACACCCACGCACACACACATCCACGCACGCATACATGCTTACACATCCACGCACACACACATCCACGCACACACATCCATATACACATACACATCAACACACACACATACACACACACATCTACGCACACACACATACACATCCACGCACATATACACACCCATCCACACATACACATCAATGCGCAAACACATCCACACACACACACACATCCACGAACGCACGCAGGCACACATACACACATCCACACACACATACAAACACATCCACACACACACATCCACACACACACACACACATCCACGCATATATACACACACATCTACGCATACACACATCCACACACACAGACACACATACACACATACATCCACACACACACACACACACATATCGGAGCATCCATTAGAAATGATGCACTGTAGCACGTAACACATCAACTCCGCGGTAAAAGAAACGGTTTAGTAAAAGACGGTGAGGATTAATAGATCTAGCATGGAAAGCAAACTACATGCATTCCTAGACAAGCTCTCAACTGGAACACACATGGAAGGAGGAAACAAGGAAGAATTAGCAACACACGGCGACGAAACTTTGTGAGAATATTTTTTAAAAAATAAAAAAAAGGATGAAATATGACCTGAATGGGACAGGAAGAGGTAGCAAAGGACAGAAAAACGTTAAAAGCTCTTGTTGACGATCTCTGTCACAATCATTTTGTACCATATCAGTTTACCTAGACGATCATGTTCTTCTATAATTCTCTATACTGGTGCTTCGTGCAATTCTCTTGTTAACTGTTTATCGTGTCATATAAAAGAAAGAAAAACCCAGGACAAAATCGCATTTCAGAAAATGTAAACAAGTCGTATACAACAAGCCTATGTCAATAGTATTTAGGAAGAGAAGTTCATCGGTGCTATATAGAGCCAATTCTGACATATGGAAGTGAATCATGGACAGTAAACAAACAAATGAAAAGACGATTGGAGACGATCTCAGAAGAATGTTGAAAGTTCCCTCACAGCTAAAAAGACCAATAAGGACATTCTCAAAAGGCCAACACAAAAAGGGAGCTCCTAAGAAATATCAGAAAGAAACAGTCAACATTTTTCTGGCATATCATGAGGAGAGGAAAGTTGGAATACTTGACAAAATACAGGGAAAGAGAGATCGCGGACGACAAAGATAGAAAATACTAGATAGCTTGGTATCATAGCATGGAAAACAGTCAACAACAGAACTGATGCGATACACTGTGAATAGAAAATTGTGGAGGGACATCATCGCCTACGCCAACAGGTATAGCACATGATGATCATCATCGTCATCGAGTGCCTTCTCCGCAACGAAGTTTGGCTACCATGGATCGCCATTCTACTCTGTTTCTTGCTTTGATGGTGCAGGCTGTCATAGATTGACTTGTCTATCTTTTGATGTTACTCGTCCATGTTAGTTTTGGTCTGACTCTGACTCTTTTACCTTGTATTTTTCCTTCCAATATTACTTTTAGTAGGCTGTTGTGTCTTTTTACATGCCCCAAAAATTTCATTTGTCTTGTCTTAATTGTGTTTAGTAGTTCTCTTTTTATTTTTAGTTGCTTTAAAACTTCATCTTTTGTTTCCATCAAATTCTACCTATTCTTCTATATATCCACATTTCAAATGCCTTAATTTTCTGTTCTGTTTTCTTGTCTAATGTCCATGTTTCTGCACCATACAGGAATATTGAGAAAATGTAACATTTTGCCATTCTTAGTTTCAGCCCTGTTGATATTTGTTTTGTTGTTAGTATATTTTTCATGGCATTAAAATTACTTTTTGCCATACCTATTCTTTTGTTTATTTCAATTTTGCATTTTAAATATGCAATTATGATGATAGATGAGTGTTAAAATAAATACAACCATTTTTGACAACGGAAGTGAGAAAATAGTTGCTCAGTATTTTATAAAGCCAATCCTGACATATGGTAGCGGATCGTGGACACAGCATTGTTGGTTTGTTGAGTAATATTGAAAGTATAGCGGATAACTAAAAATGAACAAACAGAGCAACGTGGACGTCCTAGAAGAGGTCAAAGCAAAAAATAAGGATCATTGTCAACATCAAGTGGAAAGAATGTGATTGTATTAACAATGTAAGGACAAGCGCGTGAACAATAGAAACGATCTGACAACCAAAACACAACTGAGGGAAGAAATGATAGAGGGAGATACCAGATACCTTCAGGTAATGACACAGGGGTAGGTATATATAGTAGTAGTAAAAAATAAATGACCCCCGTCACACCAAGTGGCGTATAGGGAATATGGTGTTAGTGACCATACTTTTTATAGACCTTCGGCACATGATTTTTGGGGCAATTTGATCGACATTACGCCCGTACCGCTTTACTTTCCCAGAAAAAAAAATCCGGTACTCATTAAAGGCTGGGTGAAACCGGAAGCCGTCGATGAGGATCGAACACGACCTATTGTCCAGTTTCTATAGTGGTAGAGTTGACAAACACTTGTAGTGACAGTAGGCTGTGAGCAGACATTGTAAAATACGTCAGCAGGAATGATATTTGTTGTATACATATATGAGAACACCATATCTATCTATCTATCTATTGACCTTTCGAGCCGTAACCGGCCCATAGGGCGTAGACCAAGATACACCTTCTCCTATATGAATTTTTGTTCTAGCAGTTTTCTTTTAAAGATATTTTAACAAATCTCGCCATCTGTCTCTGTTCTGTGCAAGCAGTTCTATCTCATTGAGGGAGCCGATTCATGCTGCTCTTGCCTCTCTCATCAATGTTCTTCTCAGTGTCTCCCTGGGTCTTCCTCTTTTTCTTTTACCTGTTGTTTCCCATATGAGGGCTTGCTTTGCTATTCGATTATTATCTCTTCTCATCACATGTCCAACGTATGACCATCGTCTTTTCTTTATTACTGAAGATATTAGTGGTTGATTGGCGATTTCTCTAATTTCCTCGTTTGCTTTGAATTCGTTCCATTCTATACCAAGTATTTTCCTTAGACATTTATTTCTTGAACACCATATGATGACAGTATATATATATATATATATATATATATATATATATATATATATATATATATATATATACACACATACACACACATATATATATATATATATATATATATATATATATATATATATATATATATATATATATATATATATATATATATCTTCTACTTCTACCTTTTTTGCTCCCAGTGGAACATAGGTCTTCAACAACAATTTTCCAAGTCGTTCTGTTTTTGCCATTCTTTTAAGATCATTCCATGTCTTCCCCATCATCTTCATCTCTGCTTCTATCTGTCTTCTCCAAGAATTCCTTGGTCTTCCTCTTTGTCTTTTCCCCTGGAGATTCCAAAAAAGGGCCTGTTGTGTAATACTCTCAGTTGGCTTCCATAGTGTGTGTTCTATCCAGCGCCATCGTCTTCGCTGTATCTCTTTATCCACTGGTGTTTGACTGGCACATTTCCATAATTCTATGTTAGTGATTTTATCCTGCCATTTCCATCCTTTTATTTTGCGTAAGCATCCATTAATGAAAGTCTGTGTCTTCGTGATTGTCAATTTTGTTGTTCTCCATGTTTCACAGCCATATAATAGACCGCCTTAATATGTGAGTTGAAAATTTTATTTTTTGTATTTAACCTAATTTCTTTAGATTTCCATATGTTTCCCAGTGCTATGAAAGCTCCTCTTGCTTTTGATATATATAAATAATAAATCACTCGCATTTTTATCTGTCTCCCTTCTTATTGTTTCTCCCTCACAGCTTCTGTTTCCATTATTTTGTTTCCCGTTTAGATACGTTTCTTGCTGTTTCTTGCTGTCTCTTGCTATCTTTTACTTTTTATCAGTCTCCCTCTGTATCTCATTTCCTCTCCTCCTTCCTCTCAAACACCCCCCACCCCCATACTTTTAATTTCCCCATACCTCCGTTCTGCTGCTCCAAATCTCCCCCCCCCGCCACCCCAGTTTCTCTCCATTTCTCTCTATACCTAAAAAAAACATAAAATGGCATGGGGCCCCTAAACTAATAGAAATACAAGACAAACTACAACGTTTCTTCCAGAGCCTTCATTAGGTATAAGAAGCTATACAAATTAAACACATAAAAACAAGCCAGAAAACAACGCAGATCTAAAAATGGTTGAAAAATACGGTGGCCAGGATTTACGTAGAGTCTGTAGTATTAACTCTCTCTATACCGCTGTTCTTTCACCTTCACATCTTATTTATCCTTTTTCTTCCATCTTTCTAAAAATCTCTCTTCTTCTCACTCTGAACCCTTCTTTTATCTCCCATTCCCTCCAGCTCTCCTGCCAGTATCTTCTCTAACTTGAATGCCCCCCCCCCCCCAATCCAAGCTCACATCTTTCCTATCCCTTACTCCACTTACTCCAATTACTGTGCTCACCGGTACCTGTTCACTTTGTTCATTTGGCACAATTAGTGACGCACCATCTCCATAACTTCAGCTGTTAATCATGAGACCTTCATTTATTATTCCTGGTGGATCTCCGGCAATCTTCTACTAGCCTCTGCTTTGTCTCCCTGAGACCCGGCTACATCTGTTCTTTGAATAGATTATGGAAGTCTGGCGAGAGGACGTTTCCTTGTCTAACACCACTTGTTTGAATTAATGCGTCCTGTTTACTGATCTCTGTGGCCACATTTACTGCAGACAGTTGCTTCTTGCTTTCATTTCCTATTTCTTTCAGATACACCCCCCCCCCCAACCCAACATAATTCAACCGCTGCTTCCTTTAATTATTTATTTTACAATATCGTGCCCTGTCTAAGAAACTACACACACGTTACACACACTCACGTACACACTCCAGTTTATATATGGTTATGGTTATGGGTACCCAGTATCACTGCAAACGAATAAAATCCATAATAGTATATATGTGTATAATTATATATAATATTATATTATATAAATCATCGTCATCATTAAGTACGGTGCCTGCTGGCGTAAGTGATCATGTCTCTCTACAACTTTCGATCTCGACAGTTATTGAGTTATTAGCTGGTAATCATCAATGCACTCCGAACATGTCCATAGGTGCTCAGATCCCCTCCTCAGCACATCTCGAAGTGTCCAGCGACTGATGACTCCAGTTCTGTGTTGGTTAATTAGTTATTTATCATTTCTGTTGTTGACCTGCCTAGCCAATCTCTTAAGTTGTCTGGTATCTTTTCTCTTTAAAAAAAAAGTAAAGAGCCCCCGTCATGCCAAGTGGCGAATAGGGAATATGGTTTTTGTGACCGTATATTTTACAGACCTTCGGCACATGATTTTGGGGGTAACGTGGGCGGTATTACGCCCGTGCCGCTTTACTTTCCCCGAAAAATACCCGGTACCCATTAAAGCTAGGTGAACCCGGAAGCCATCGGTTGGGATCGAACCCTACCTCTTGTCCTTTGTAGTCCAGTTCACTAACCACTGAGCTATCGCGGCTCCCTATCTTTCTCTTTGCTTCCCTCTATCTCTTCTTCCCTCAATTTCCAAGTTGTTACAACATATTCTAACTGTTCCATTCGCATTACATGGCCAAAAATGATGATTGTTTATACATATTATATTATATATGTGTGCGTGAGTTTGCGTGTGTGAAAGAAAAGAGAGAGTGAGAGAGATAAAGAGAGGAGAGATTAAGAAATAATTAAATCTAAGAATGGTTAGGATGGGTAGGGGGGAAGCTGCGTAGTCTAGAGATACGACGTTGGCCTCATGACATATAGAACCCGGGTTCAAAGCCCACCGGAAGCGTTTCTTAATGATGTTACCCTCCCCTGATCTCTCGGCTTGTGAGATTCGATATCTAGCCCTGTCGAATAACAGCAATAAACAGGAGGTACCGTACACACTGGGAGCCGCCATAGCTCAGTGGTTAGTGAACTGGACTACAAAGGACAAGAGGTAGGGTTCGATCCCAACCGACGGCTTCCGGTTCACCCAGCCTTTAATGGGTACCCGATATTTGTTCGGGGAAAGTAAAGCGGTACGGGCGTGTTACCGACCACATCACCCCAAAAATCATGCACCGAAGGTATGTAAAATGTATAGTCACTAACACCATATTCCCTATACGCCGCTTGGCGTGACGGGGTTACTTTACTTACTAACAACAAACAATGGTTAAGATATAGTAGGAAAAGTAATATGGAAAGAAGTGAATGAATGAGATGTAAAGATGTAAGGAAAGAGGAAAAGAGCCGAAAAAAGTTTGAGAGAGGGAGAATTGAAGGGGGGGGGGGGGAAGAAGGATAGGGCATATTAAGAAAGAAGTAAAAGTAAAAAACGGTTTGTTGAGATATATATTATATTTCATTGAGTGCCGTCTCCGCATCAAAGGTTGTCTACCACAGAGCGCCATTCCACTATGTCTCTTGCTTTGATGGTGCAGATTGTCATAGACTGACTTGTCCATCTTTTGAGGTTACTCATCCATGTTAGTCTTAGTCTGTCTCTGCCTCTTTTCATCATCATCATCATCGAGTGCCGTCTCCGCATCAAAGGTTGTCTACCACAGAACGCCATTTCACTCTGTCTCTTGTTTTGATGATTCAGGTTGTCATAGACTGACTTCGTCTATCTTTTGATGTTACTCATCCACGTTAGTCTTCGTCTGCCTCTTTTATCTTGAATTTTCCCTCCAAGATTACATTTAGTAGTCTGTCGTGTCTTTTAACAAAAACCAAAAACCGCATTTGTCTTGCTTCAACTGTATTTAGTAGTTATCTTTTCATTTTAGTTGTTTTAAAACTTCACCTTTTGTTTTCTTTTCTTTCCATCCAATTGTACATATTCTTCTAAATATCCACATTCCAAAGGCTTTAATTTTCCGTTCTGTTTTCTTTTCTAGTGCCCATGTTTCTGCACCATACAGGAATGTTGAGAAGATATAACATTTTGCTATTCTTAATTTTAGCCCTGGTGTTATTTTTTAAAATGTTAGTATATTTTTAATATCATTAAATTAACTTTGTCCCATACTATTCTTTTGTTTATTTTAGTTCTACAATTTCATCAACTGGTTATAGTATGTCCGTTGAGATATAGCAGCTTGAATAGTAAGTAATAAATTAAGGAGTGAGTGAATGTGTTGTAAAGATATAAGAAAATACCACAGAAAAAGCAAGAGAAAGAGAGAGAGAGAGAGCGGGAGGGGGGGGGGTGGGTGTGGAAGAGAGAGAGAGAGAGAGAGAGAGAGAGAGAGAGAGAGAGAGAGAGAAAGGGAAAACGAGTAGAATTAGAAAAGAATAAATATTACAAAGATAATAATGTTTTGAGTTGAATTTTTCTGTAAATAATTCTAAAGTTATTTAAAGACATGATGGAATATAGAAGTCTGTGCTTGTGTGAAGTGAAACAGTCAGCGCAGTCAAGAAATGATGAAACAAATTATGCAAGGACATGAAACATAAATCGCCCTGAAATGAAACCACCTACTTGTAAGTAGGAGATTTAGGGGAACTACCTTCCACTTCCTTACAATTTTCTTCGATTTCTCTACCTTTGTTTCTAAATGATCTTGGTTCCTTTTATTTTTAATTTTATTTTTAATTTTTTCCTTTTACTTATATTCTATTTTTTTACTTACATTTATTTCTTTTTTTTTCTCACACTCTCCTCTCTTACTCTCCCTTCTCTTATTTTCTCCTTCTATCTCACCCCACTTCTCTCTCACTCTCTCACTCCTCTTCACTCTGTCGCTCTCCTTCTCTCTCACCTCTTCTGTCCCGGACCCCTACTCTATCGCAACTCTTCTCTCTCGCTCTCTCCTCTCTCACCAACCTTTCTTTATCACTCCCCATCCTTTTCACTCACTCCTCTCTCACTTCCCTTCTCTCTCATCTTCTCCTCTCTCACGTCCCTTCTCTCTCACCAACTCTCCCTCACTTTCTTCTCGCTCACTCCCTTTCTATCCCATTCTCCCCTTTCTCTCTCACCTCCCTTCTCCCTCACCCCCTTTTCCCTCACTCCCCTTCCTCTTCGCTCTCTCATTCTCTTTCACCACCCCTCTCTCCTCTCTCACTCCCCTTCTCTCTCATTCTCCCCTTTCCCCTCTCACACCCTCCTCTCTCATTCTCACCCCTCTCCTCCCCTTTCGCTCTATCCTTCACTCCACACCAGTGTAGCTTCTCACATCTTGGGTTATATTCTGACCTGACACGTAATACGACATTTGTAAAAGATGTGAAGACGTCAGACGTATTCTAAAAATAGCTCGGTGTTCATCACGATTTGAAGACAGACATGGCGACAAGGAGTCCTGGCAAATGTCTTTGTTGAAGTGTCCAATATAAAAAATATTATAAATCTTTGTGGCAAATGCGGTTGTCAAAATGCGAAACATAAACAACTAAATAAGCTGGTTGAAATTAATATATATTTTTAAGAAATAGAGGAAACATGAAAATGAAAACCAGGTCGTGTTCGGAATGGTATAGTATCCTAACTATAGATACCATCTTGTGAGCTGGGTGTCTTTTATTTCAGATTAAAGGCATTGACTAACAGCAGATACATTTGTACGGACAATTTATTTGTAAAATGTCCACAGAAATATCACAGAGTATGACATTAATGTACTGTGATGTAACACCGGATATGACAGATTGGCCAGTGTAGAAAATCTTCAGAAATTGCAAGCAAAAGATAATAAGAAAGATAGTGAGAAGAAAATGATAAAGACAACATCATCATCGTCGTGAGGCATACCTGTTGGATATAGGCGATCATGTCCAGCCACAACTCTCTGTCCACAGCGAATCGTATCAATTTTGTCGTTGACTGTTTACCGTGCCACTACACCAAGCTATCTAGTATCTGCTCTCTTACTCCTCCCCTACACCAAGCTACCTAGTATCTTCTCTCTTAGTCGTCCCCTACACCAAGCTACCTAGTATCTTCTCTCTTAGTCGTACCCTACACCAAGCTATCTAGTATCTTCTCTCTTAGTCGTACCCTACACCAAGCTATCTAGTATCTTCTCTCTTAGTCGTCCCCTACACCAAGCTATCTAGTATCTTCTCTCTTAGTCGTACCCCTACACCAAGCTATCTAGTATCTTCTCTCTTAGTCGTCCCCTACACCAAGCTATCTAGTATCTTCTCTCTTAGTCGTCCCCTACACCAAGCTATCTACCTCTCTTAAGCTATCTAGTATCTTCTCTCTTAGTCGTACCCTACACCAAGCTATCTAGTATCTTCTCTCTTAGTCGTACCCTACACCAAGCTATCTATTATCTTCTCTCTTAGTCGTCCCCTACACCAAGCTATCTAGTATCTTCTCTTTTAGTAGTCCCTTACACCACACTATCTAGTATCTTCTCTCTTACTCGTCCCTTACACCAAGCTATCTAGTATCTGCTCTCTAGTCGTCCCCTTTATGGCTTCCAAAAAAATATGAATAAATTTAAAAAAAAATTAAAATTTGGCTGAGTTGTTTGCTTGGGCCCAAACCTCCTGGGCTGAGAGTGGTTAACGACTCATAGCTGACTTTAAAGTCATAAACAGAGGACAAGAACTGGATAACATTTGTTATAGCTAAATCGTTATTCTTTGCCTCTTCTATAGCCGACTTTCCTGACGACTGCGTTCTCTTATTTGCTTTCACTCCCCAAATTGGCAGAAATGTTACAGAGCAAGGAAGTTACTTATTGAACAGGTGGTTTTCTCTGTACAGAGCAAGCAGTTACTTATTGAATAGGTGGTTTTCTCTGTAGTATCTTAGTGTTCATTCAAAAACCATCAAGTGGTACCTTCGGGATAGTGGGTTGTATGACTTTGTTACAGTAAATGCTAAATTGTCGGAGGCTGCAAAAACGTAATTTCACGGGTGAATGTTCATGCTACTAATGCCAGACCTGGACCCTAGATGCAAGAACAATAAGAAAAATAACCTCTACAGAGATGAAATGTGTTAGACGAATGACAGGAAACAGTCTGAGAGATAAGATCAGAAATGAAGAACTGAGAAAAAAGCTAGGAATAGCCCCCACCATAGAATATATAAGGAAACAACAGATAAAATGGTTTGGCCACGTGACAAGGCAGAAAGAACAAAACACACCACAACGAGCCTTCAACAAACGTTGTGAGAAAACCAGACCCAAGGGTCGAACACGAAAAAGATGGGTCGATGGAATATTAGAAGCACTAGGAAACATAACAGCAGCAGAGGCGAACAGAAGAGCAAAAGACCGCACATTATATCTTCCTTCGACGCTGAAAGGCAGATGAGGAAGGAAAGAAGAAGAAGAAGAAGACAGGTGAATGTTCACTAAATTTTAAACCGTTCAATGGCGCCTTACAGCAGCAGAGCTGGAAGATGTCAGCGACCCACAGTTGATGACTTGCGTCAGGATCGGTGAACCAGAACCATCCAGACTTTACTCTACCTCTCCGTGGTGCCTCTAGTAGCAGACTAACATGTCTAGTCTGACCGAAAGAGTAAGGATCGAAAACGGAAAACAACCCGGTATTAAAAAATGTTATGCTGAAGTCGGATGTGTTGGGCCGAAAGACGCAAATATCACGGTTATACTGCAAACCACAACACAACGCATACACGCCCACTTAACGTCATTTTAAGGGCGGATGACGAAGAGATGTACTCCTTTAGTCATCTGGTGAACGGAAGCAAGCAAGCAAATAGTTGGGTTGTTGGATACAGAAATATACTTTCACAGGTGACCATCTTCACTGTATATTAAATTTTCAATTGGACGATGCAAAACTTTACTTCTTGATGTAGAGACCCGGTGGTTGAATTGATAACTCGTCGGGCTCCAAACCAGGAAAACACGAGTTCTAATCCCGGTAGAGTCTACCGTTTTTTTTCTCTCATTGTTAAAATAAAAACTGAGACCCGAACACTTTGTGGCGACTTCACTGGACAAGCGGCCTTTATTTTTTAGTTCTACAATTCCCACCGACAGTAATGGCAAAATGCCGTCAAGATGTTTTGTTTGTTCTTGTACAGAAGAATGCTCACGTAACTATTTTAATGCTACTAATAACTCCTTAACTTCAAGCTATAAACATTACCTTCTTCGTTCGCTCGTTAGTGGATTGAGTTGCATTGTGTTTAGTAAATAGCAGCATCCGTTTTCATGACGTGTTTATTCGGGACTGCTTCACTGAACTGTCGTTTCCTTTTACCTTTCTGCATAGCGACAGTTGTTTGTATTCGGATTTATCTTTTCTAACGAAGGATCTTCAACAAACTAACACGTCTGCATTACCTGGGTGTGCATCCATCTCTAATGTGGCAATGTCCAACAGAACTATCACGTTTCACTTTGGTGGATTCTTTTACAGGTGGTCATTTCTGTGGCCATTTCTTGAAGTACTCCCAGCCTAGTTTTCTAATTGACCATTGTTTGATGCATTCCAAGCGTGGTTTTCTACCTGAACGTAGCTTGATGCATTCCAAGCCTCGTTTTCTACTTGACCATTGCTTGATGTATTCCATACCTGGTTTTCTTATTTGACCATTATTTGATGTACGAGTATTTCAAACCTCATTTTTTTTACTTCACCTGTTCTTGATATTTGTCATTCTTGATTTTTCTACTTGACAACTACTTGAAGTATTCCAAACCTAATTTTGTTTTTACTTGACCATGACTTTGAATGATCCATACTTGATTTTTCTACTTCACCATTGCCTGATGTATTCCAAGCCTGGTTTTCCTAGTTGACCATTGCTCGAAGTATTCCATTTCTGGTTTTTCTGCTTGACCATTACTTGATGTATTTCAAACCTAGTGTTTCTACTTGAATATTGCTTGATGTATTCCATGTTTGGTTTTTCTATTCGACCATTGCTTGATGTATTCGAGGAATGGTTTGTGTACTCGACCATTGCTAGATGTATTCCAGGCCTGGTTTTTTACTTGACCATTGCTTGATGTATTATAAGCCTAGTTTGTCTACTCGACCATTGCTTGATGTATTCTAGGCCTGGTTTTTTTACTTGACCATTGCTTGATGTATTCCAGGTCTTTTTTTTTTACTTGACCATTGCTTGATGTATTCCAGGTCTTTTTTTTACTTGACCATTGCTTGATGTATTCCAGGTCTTTTTTTTACTTGACCATTGCTTGATGTATTCCAGGTCTTTTTTTACTTGACCATTGCTTGATGTATTCCAGGTCTTTTGTTTTACTTGACCAGTGCTTGATGTATTCCAGGTCTTTTTTTTACTTGACCATTGCTTGATGTATTCCAGGTCTTTTTTTTTACTTAACCATTACTTGATGTATTCCAGATCTTTTTTTACTTGACCATTGCTTGATGTATTATAAGCCTGGTTTTTCTACTTGACCAGTGCTTGATGTATTCCAGGCCTGGTTTTTCTACTTGACCAGTGCTTGATGTATTCCAGGCCTGGTTTTTCTACTCGACCATTGCTTGATGTATTATAAACCTGGTTTGTCTACTTGACCAGTGCTTGATGTATTCCAGGCCTGGTATTTCTATTTGGCCATTGTTTTATGTGTTCCTCGCCCGGGTGTAGTCTGCATGTGAGATTTCATCTTCTGATATTCATTGATGATGTTCTTGAAGTTAACAGAATTGACAGATAGAGACAGTTGTTTTTCTTCTTCTATTAGACTCTTGACTGAGATGGCAGATAAATCTGGATAGACACAACAAACGATAAAATATAAAATAGTAACGTCTGAATAAACAACAGTAACGTTTAGAAAGACTACAGTAACGATCGGATAGACAACGCAAACGATTGGATAGACAACAGTAATGATAGAATAATAATTGTATAAAAACAACAGTAACGATTGTCTCCACAACAGCAACGATTATATATACCTCAGTGTCGATTGTTTAAAAATAACAGTAATGATTGTACATATAACAGTAACGATCATATAAAACAACAGTAACGGTTGTATAGACAGCAGTATCGATTGTATAAAAATAACAGTAACGATTATATAAACCAAAGTATCGACTGTATAAAAATAACAGTAACGATTTTATAGACAACAGTAGTGATTCTATAGACAGTAGTATCGATTGTATAAAAATAACAGTTATGATTGTATAGACAACAGTAACGATTGTATATACAACAGTATCGAGTGTATAAAAATAACAGTAGTGATTGTATAAACAAAGGTAACGATTGTATTAAAACACCATTAGTGATTGTATAGAAAACAGTAACGATTGTATTACAACAACAGTTAAGATTGTATAGACAAGAGTAACGATTGCATAAACAACAATATCGATTGGACTGACAACAGAACGAATGGTTACAACAGTAGATAGTCCTACATATAAATCTGTTGCTGATGGAGTCTGTCTATTAAAATAATGCATATCCTGTTGGTCTAGTTGATCTTATTGTCTGATAAATAACGTGCTATCAGGGCATATCTTCTCTATTATTCGCATATTCATTGTACGTGTTGTTCCGCTTGGCCGCTGCTTCTATTTTTAGGGCTCATACCTTTGCCCAGAATTTATTAAAAGCGATGTAGTGATACTGTGCAATTCATGTTTGACAACAGAAACAAGAAAAAGAGTTCTTAAATGTTATGTAGAGCTAGCCTTAACGTATGGATATGAATCATGGACAATAGGACAACAAACAAGGAAAATCATGGGGGGGGGGGGGGGGGCTGTAGAAATGTGATTTTACAGATGAATGTTGAGATTGCCTAGGACAGATAAGACACGTAATGAAAACGTTCTGAAAGAGGCAAAAGCAAAAAAGAGAACTAATTTCCAATGTTAGGAAGAAACAATAATCTTTTTTTTCTGGGCCATGTACTGAGAAGAGAACAGTTGGAATATATTGTGACAACTGGGAAGGCTGAGGGACGAAGAGATAGAGGGAAGCAAACAGAAAATAGACAGATTAAAAGAATGGTTTCACAGAAGGTCAACGGCAGAAATGATATATAACTGTCGAGATCGAAAGTTGTGGAGAGACATGATCTCTTACACCAGAAGGCATGGTACCTAATGATGACGCAATGATAAAAAGCGCATTTCTAAAATGTTAATGAAACATGATAAAGAAACATTATTTTCTGACGCTTTATTGTTCTCATTATTTAACGAAAACAGCCTTATCTGGCGTGCATGTTGAAACTTAAGATCACGTGATCAATTGAAACAAGAATATTTGGCCAGTTACTAACACTAACAGGGAGAGAGAAAGAAAGAGTTAGAGAGAGTGTTAGAGAAAGAGAGTTAGAGAGAGAGAAAGAGAGTTAGATAGCGAATTGGAGAGAGCGTTCAAGATTTAGAGAGAGAGAAAGATAGATAGAGAGTGACGGACAGAGAGATAGTAAAGAGAGAAAGTGAGTTAGAGAGAGAGTCAGAATGTTAGAGGAAGAGTAAGAGAGAAAATTATAGAGAAAGATAGAAAGAGAATTAGAGAAAGGGAAAGAGAGTCAGAGAGTTAGAAAGAGGTATAGAGTTAGAGAGAGGGGAGAGAGAGTTAGAGATAGAGAAATGAGTGAGCGGAGCAGAGTTAGAGAGAGAAGGTGAGTTAGAGAGAAAGAGAAAGATAGTTAGAGAGAGAACGTTGATCTCTCTGTCCAACAAAACAACAATGCACCATCATGAATGAATAATATCAGCTTCATGAGATTGCTCCAGAGCTCATCGCCAGTGCTACGGGGATATTTTGTGATATCATTCTATGTAATCAGTCAAGATATTATCATCAGGTCGCATATTCTTTGTAAGATGCTACATTCACGTCATCATGTCTTGCGTTCGCCCGATGAATTAAGGTGTGTACCTCGTCATCATCCGCCCTTAAAAGGACGTTAAGTAGGCGGTGTCAGCGTTGTGTTGTGGTTTATAGTATAACTGTTATATTTGCGCCTTTCGGCCCAATACATCCGACTTCAGCAAGGTCATTCTGTCTGAAAGAATCTCTGTCTGTGGCCAGAGCTCCAACTTCTTCTGTTGTCATGTTCAAGGTTTCCTACATGTCTTAAAACCACCTTCTTCTTAGTCTGCCCATGATGCGCTGTCATAGAATCATCCATTCCATTATTCAATCTATGGATAGTCTGCCCCTGATGCGCTGTCATAGAATCATCCAACGCATTATTCAATCTATGGAAGTAATACATTAATCTAAATAAATAAATAAAACGAGGAAGTTTCCTAAAATAATCTTAGAAGCGGAATCGAGTAAAATTGAGGGACCATCCAGACAACCATTCAGTACCTGAGCTGAGATCGGTAAGCGACCCATAGCTGACTGCGTACATCAGTATCGGCAAATAATAAAACTGATACAGACTCTACTCCAGCTCTAAGTGGTGCTCAGGGAAACAGGCTAACGGCAGTAGGAAAGGGAAGGAAACCTGGCACTAAAAAAACCATACTGAAGTCGTATGTATTGGACCGAAAGGCGCAAATACTACAAACCTAGCTGCAAACAACAACACAGCACATCTATGTCCACTTAGCGCTCTTTTAAGGGCAGATAAAGAAAGAGGATTATCCATCCCTTTAGTAATCGTCGGTTGAAAGAAAGAAAGAACGAAAGAAAGAAAGAAAGATAGAAAGAAAGAAAGAAAGAAAGAAATAAAGAAAGAAAGAAGGAACGAACGAATGAAAGAAAGGTAGGTAGGAAGAAAGAGATAAAGAAAGAAAGAAATAAAGGAAGAAAGAAAGACAGAACGAACGAACCAAAAAAATGAAAGAAAGAAAGAAAGTAAGAAAGTAAGAAAGTAAGAAAGAAAGAAAGAAAGAAAGAAAGAAAGAAAGAAAGAATGAAAGAAACGGTTAACATAAAAATGGTGGTCCTGTTAGAACATTGTTAAACAGAGCAGTATGACTTGCAGACAATGGATGTATAGAACATGAGAGCCACTGAGCTATTGTTTAAGGTTAAAAAAGAAAGGAGAGAAATGAAAACAGTTCATGTTTGTGGTTATCTCCGCTTACTATGTATTCTGGTCACGTAAGCCTCCATAAATGACAGAAATATGTCCTGGTCTTATCTTTGGGGACCGTAGGTCCGCATTGTGTTTCGGTCAAAGGTCGAGTAGTTTACAGTCTTCTATTATTCCTATATTTGTTTTATATCAAGAGTATAGGTGGTACAGAAATAGTTCCAGAAATTGATAAAAAAGCATTCTTTGAAATAAATCTTTGTCTATATGAGTAGGAAAATAAGAGCTCTTATTATCTTCCATCTATTTTTAACAATAATTAATTATCTTCTTTGTCCGCTTTTATAAATACGCAAACGAGCGCAAGTGTATTGTATCGTGGTTTGTTTTAAACCACGGTATCTGTATCTTTGGGCCCAACGCATCAGACATTTATGGAGGCCGGGTTTGACTTTCCTCCTCTTCGATCTCTACTAGATTAACCAAACTGGTTAGTTTAGTTTGATTCGAAGGTTACCACAGAGAGAGAGAGAGAGAGAGAGAGAGAGAGAGAGAGAAAGAGAGTAAGAGAATTAGAGAGTGAGAGAGAGAGTAGCGTCCTCATCTATTCTGGTTTTCTGATACTTACGCCGGAAGGTCAGCTTTGAGTCGCAAACCGCAGTTCACACGCTGTACCAGTTCTTGGGCTTTGTATGGAGCACTAGCATGTGAAATATAGATTGGTGCGTGTAAACAAACAAACTAGAGGTACAGAAACTGTGAGTGAAAATTGTGCATCATCTGTTGAAAATGACTAAACACCTATAAGTATAAACTGAGTGTTGTGAGGTCTATTTATTAAATTATTAATACATTATTTCCTGCAAATGGAACAATTTGTACGGAACCACAGCAGAACTTAGAAATAGCTGCAGATACTGCTACATGGCATTGGGTCGAAGGGCATCAGCTCAAAGGTCGCTGGATCCATAACAACAACAATAACAACAATAATAATAATAATAATAATAATAATAATAATAACAATAACAATAATAACAATAATAACAACAACAATAACAATAACAACCACAACAATAACAACAATAACAACAACAATAATAACAACAATAATAATAATAACAACAATAACAACAACAACAACAATAACAACCACAACAATAACAACAATAACAGCAACAACAACAATAACAACAACAATAACAACAGCAACAACAATAATAATAATAATAATAACAACAATAACAACAGCACCAACAATAATAACAACAACAACAATAATAATAACAACAACAATAACAACAACAACAACAATAACAACCACAACAATAACAACAATAACAGCAACAACAACAATAACAACAACAATAACAACAACAATAACAACAGCAACAACAATAATAATAATAATAACAACAACAATAACAACAACAACAGCACCAACAACAACAACAATAATAACAACAACAACAATAACAACAACAATAATAACAACAACAGTAACAACAACAATAATAATAACAACAATAACAATAACAACAACAACAACAACAACAATAATAACAACAACAACCATAATAACAACCACAACAATAACAACAACAACAGCAACAACAACAATAATAATAACAACAACAACCATAATAACAACCACAACAATAACAACAACAACAGCAACAACAACAATAACAACAACAACAACATTCAATTATTAATCCGATGGAAGAATCACCAACAATAGGATGGCGAGTCTGTCGTCCTCATCTCATCTTCTTACCCGCTTGTTCAGATTAGTTAGTATATTTGGCTACATCTATGAGATATAGTTGGATCTTCATCAACTTGCAGCCGCGATACCTCAGTGGTTAGTGAAATGGACTACAAAGGACAGGAGGTAGGGTTCGATCCCAACCGACGGTTTCCGGGTTCACCCAGCCTTAAAATGGTACCGAATTTTTGCGGGAAAGTAAAACGGCACGGGCGTAATACCGACCACATTACCCAAAAATAATGTGCCGTGGCGCTTTAAAATTTATGGTCACTAATATCTTCAGCAATAAAGAAAAGACGATGGTCATATGTTGGACATGTGATGAGAAGAGATAATAACCGAATAGCAAAGCAAGCCCTCATGTAGGAAACAACAGGTAAGAGGAAAAGAGGAAGACCCAGAGAGACACTGAGAAGAACATTGCTGATATAGGCAAATGCAGCAGGAATCGGCTTCCTTTAAAAGAATTGAAAACTGCTAGAACAAAAATTCAGATAAGAGAAGGAGTATCTTGGTCTACGCACTATGGGCCGGCTACGGCTCGAAAGGTCAATAGATAGATAGAAAGATAGAACACCATATTCCCTATACGCCACTTGGCGTGACGGGGTCTCTTTACTTTTTACTTGATCAGCTTAGGTTCTGTGATACTAATGCCAGCAGTCAATTTATACCAAAATCACTCGCAGCACGCGGCTCCTAGTATCAGACTAACCAGGCTTGTATTACCAGTAAATGGGACGGAGGGACATTGGTATCTATAGAGCACTCTGAGAAAAAAATCCACAAATAAGCAACATTAAAAGAAGAGAACAATAGACAGCATGAAGGAGAGTCGAGTCAGTGCTCCTTTGAAGCAGTCTTGCTCTGAGAGATGTGCATTTCAACACACTGGCAGCTAAGCAACATAAAAACGTTGCTATCATTTACGTTGTCTTTCCCGCCATTGTCATAACGTGACTTAGAGCATACGGTTACGACAATAACTCGGGAATAAATAAGATACCTGTATTTCCTATTTTATGTAACAAAGAGAAATCCTATATACACCTAATGATATAAAGAAATAAGTAAGACAATGATGCCAAGCTGGTTCATGCTATACACTGAGAAATCTTGAATGCATCACAGAGATGCCAGACTTAAACATTAATGGAAACATAATCAATAATAACCTAAGATATGCCGACGATAGTGTATTACTAGCAGAAAATTCTGAAGATCTAGAACAATTACTTAATGAAATAAACATGACAAGCAAGAAAATATGGACTGGATATGAATATCAAAAATAATAAAACTACGATCATAAACAAAAATAATACTCTAAACCTATAAATGGATATCAAAGTTGAAGGAACAGACCTGGGGACAGTTCTGAGCTACAATTACCTTGGACATACTATAACCAGTCATGAAAAATGTAAAATTGAAATGAACAAAAGAATATTAATTACAAAAATCAATTATAATGCCATGAAAAATATACTAACATCAAAACAAATGACACCAGGGCTAAAACTAAGAATAGCAAAATGTTATATTTTCTCAACATTTCTGTATGTGCAGAAACATGGACATTAGACAAGTAAACAGAATAGAAAATTGAAGGATTTATAAGGTGGGTTTATATAACAATCGGACACATTGAATGGTAATCAAAGAAAACAAACGATGAAGTCTTAAAACGAACTAAAAATTAAAAGAGAACTACTAAACGCAATTCACACTAAACAAATGAGATTTTTGTGGCATGTTAAACGACACAACAGCCTACTTACTAAAAGTAATCCTGGAGGGGAAATACAAGGTAAATGAGGCAGAGGCAGACCAAAACTAATATGGACGAGTAACATCAACAGATGGACAAGTCAGCCTATGACAACTACTATGAAAGCAAGAGACAAAGCGGAATGGCGATCTATCATACCTAACTTCCGATGCAGAGACGGCACTCAATGATTACTATTATTATTTGCTATTAAGAAGAGAATCGCCACAGACAGAATATTGCCTGAATTACGTGCATTACAGACATACAGTAACTGTACTAGATATCACAATTAGAGGTTTCCGGTGGTTGAGACTAAAGACAAATAATAATAAATGAACATTACTTCTTGTCTGAGCAAGCGAGCAAGGCCAGAGAGGGAAGGCAACTCGGTACTAACACACGCCACGTCGATTTACGATTTGTTACGTCGAAATACGTTAATGTTTTAAAGCAGAAACTGAGGCTATCAGAGATGCTGCAACACTGGCTACTCAACACAAAAATAACATGCACAATAAAATGGTGATTCTGACTGATGCACTGTCAGTACTATCAGCACTAAAAATCCCCAAGAACAATGAACTAGATGACTTGAGAATAACCCTGGACCAACTGTGCAATAACTTCCAGAGAGTAGTCATTCAGTGGATACCATCACACTGTAATATACACGGGAACGAACGCGCAGACAAATTAGCTAAAGAGGGAGGGAGATTATCACAAGAGAACCATCCGTTCAGTTATGATGAAGCCAAATCCATCCTCAAGGGCCAGTTCCATGAAAAGTGGAAACGAGAACACCCAAAGCATAACGAGAGTGACGTAAAGCACCAACTATCAAGGAGGGATCAAGTCATCATACTTCGTCTACGCACTGGCCACAATAGAATGAGAAATCACATGTTCACCAAATTCAAAATAGGTACAACCCGCCTATGCCACTGTACACTGGACAATGTGACTACAAAACATGTTCTACAGGATTGTCCCCAGTACACAGACCTGAGAAGAGCAATGTGGTCCACGCCCACCTCCCTGGAAGAAAAACTATATGGGGCAATCGATTCGCTTAAACTGATAGCAGACTTCATGAGAGAGTCTGGAATCCTACTCTGATTGAGTCTTGATCGCAGATATATATATATATATATATATATATATATATATATATATATATATATATATATATCCCTATCGCGCGTCTACGTCTACTTAACGTCCTTTTAACAAAATGTCTTTCCCTTTAGTTTTCGGGTGAACTAAGGAATAATAACAAAAAAAGTGTAACACATAGCATAACTGGAAACTTTAGAGATGCTATTTGTCGAATACAATGTTGAGGATTCCATGAACAGCTATGACAATAAGGAACAATGAGCTTGCTACAAACCAAAGAGAAAGAAATATTTGTTGGCATCAAAGTATAAGAGTCAACATTAGTGTCGGATAATAATAAAATATAAGAGTCAACATTAGTGTCCGATAATAACAAAATAAAAGATTCATTATTAAGGTTCGTTTAATAACAAAATATAAGACTCACGATTAATGTCGGATAATAACAAAATATAGGACTCATCATTAGTGTCGGATAATAACAAAATATAAGAGTCATTATTAGTGTCGGATAACAAAATATAAGAGTCAATAGTATTGGACAGAAACAAAATTATAAGAGTCAACAATGGGGCAGTAACAAAATTATAAGAGTCATCAATAGTGTTGGACAGTAACAAAATATATCAACAATAGTGTTTGACAGTAACATAATATAAGAGTCAATGACATAAGGACAAAGAGTTAGTAACACAAAGGTCAAGTGGAGGTTGGTGATGCACGCGTGACTCATAGCTATGGGAGCTTTACGCTCTAATTCAAGTAATTAGTTTTTATCGGTAGCCGCCATCTTCTAGATTTTATCTCCACTTAAAGTTGATATATTTTTTTATTTTTTCCTTTCGCCAGCGTTACCTCTGACTAAGTCCCTAGAGACTAGGAACTGAATTTTGCGTGTTAATCTATTTTTCCCTGGCAGTCGTGTGCACAGGGGTCCCTCACCGCACAGGCAGATAGCTTCGTCTTCCGATGTACTCATATTTTTTTCCGTCGATGAGTAATTGACGTTTCAAGCCGGCCTCGCTGCTGAGACCAGGGGTGGTTGCCGCAGAGAGAAATCATAAATAATAATTCCAACCGGTGGAGCCGGGATTTGAACCAACAACCTCTCTGTCTCGAGGCCGGCGTCTACCTCGAGACCAACCAGTCCCCCTGCAGTTGATATGGCAAGATTGAATTACTGGCATCAACTCCCACTAAGTTAAATTACTGAAAATTAAACGAAAAACGGAGCCATATTTTTCTGGTACTTATTCACTTCTGGGGAGTCTATTGAACATTACAACGGAAGAAGTGGGAGATCCTGCTAGAGACAGAAAGATTCCTTCAGACGAGCTTCGATGAATGCAGCGTTCTGCACGGGACTTACGACGTCATGATGATATTGGAGTCTGTCGAGGAAAAGAGGAGGGGAAGATCTTTTGCAAGTGAGAATAAAAGCCGCATGCCCAACACTGAGTAATGTACAGGTCAGCGATTGTATTTCATCTTTTATAGAGAATACTCTTTAGCTCAATGAAATGCAAACCGGTGATCACTTTACTGGAGAACGAGAGCTTCACTTTACGTGATCACGCCATCTTCATAATTTGTTGCAAGTTTGCTTCACTTTACGTGATCACCCCATCTTCCTAATTTGTTGCAAGTTAGTTTCACTTTACGTGATCACGCCATCTTCCTAAATTGTTGCAAATTTGCTTCACTTTACGTGATCTCGCCATCTTCCTATTTTGTTGCAAATTTGCTTCACTTTACGTGATCACGCCATCTTCGTAATTTGGTTGCAAGTTTGCTTCACTTTAAGTGATCTCGCCATCTTCCTAATTTGGTTGAAAATTTGTTTCACTTTACGGGATCTCGCCATCTTCCTAATTTGGTTGCAAGTTTGCTTCACTTTACGTGATCTCGTCATTTTCCTAATTTGTTGCACGTTTACTTCACATCACAACCTGCTATTAGCTATCAGTAGTGGCTTATATCTCTCGTGTCTTGGACTAAGACAAGCACATTAGCTATTAGATTTTATTGGGTTTTTTTTAAAACACGTATAGCCATGCTTTGTTTAGTAGTTTGTGCAATGACAGACTTCTCAAAGCACGAAATAACACAACAGCACGCTGTTATTTTTTTCGACCTACCTTTTTACAAATATTTCTTTACCACTACAGACTTCTATTTCCAACATCCCGTTTTATTGAACAAAAAAATTAACAACCATTGTACAGAACTTGCAACAGGAGACTATCTGATCATCAGAAGTAAACCATCACTTTCTCCAGCCCCCTTGTCCATCTCTGCTTCATTAGCTGCCTATCGCTCTAAAGGTAAGCAATCTAAGGGGAGGGGATTATATTCTATTATAATCATAATCGGAGCCTCAATAGCTCAGTGGTTAGTGAACTGGACTACAAAGTACAAGAGCTCAGGTTCGATCCCAACCGACGGCTTCCGGGTTCACCCAGCCTTAAATGGGTACCGGGTTTTTTTCTGAGAAATTAAAGCGGCACGGACGTAATATCGACCACGTTTTTACTTTACTCTTTACTTACATTTTTATAATCATAATCACCTCACTCCGGGCACATTCGTAGGTTCTCTGAACTTGTTAATGAGCACTCGACGATTGGCTGTGTCAGGTCTGTGTTGGTGATAACTCCTTTCAAATGTCGAGATTATCGTTCTGTTCCGGCAACGTCAGTCTTTACCTCGTATCCCTCTCCCTCCGCCCTACTCTTTTCCGTCTAGATAGAGACTTCTTTCAAAGTCCCCACACTCAACCCACATCTCTGAGGTTGTTAATGATATCTGCACTATCCATTCGCTGTCCATCAGATATAATCGTCGAAATGGCCAATGTATCTGCTCTTTCAACCTACCTTCAACGCCAGTATGACCAGGGACGAATAAGAAAGTAACACTGGCAGATGTTTTTTCTTTTAATCTCTCTATTACAGACTACGTCCATTGCTTAAGGATGGAACAAGTCTGGATGTGCGGATCTAGCTCATCGAGTCGCTCATTACACATACTTAAGTTTTAATTTTTGACTCTAACCAGATGAAAGTTTCTTTCTTATCTTCTCGGCGTTCACCCATTGAGTGGGCTTAGATGCGTTGTATCGCTACTTACGACACAGATGCGCATCTCGTCCCAATAACCCGTCTTCGGCACGGATGGGTAGATTTGTTTAACTAATTTTGCCCGGACAGCGGTCATTTTTGGTTTACTCTTCCGACTGTAAGCTGCCAAGGGTTTTTTAACGTGCGCGAATGCACATGGGACCTCCTGTTTCTCACTGTTATTCGAAAGGGCTAGACATCGGATCTCACTATTTAGAGACCAGGGGATGATGAAACCCAGACAAAACAAAACCACACGGATCCGATTATTGAAAAAAATTCCCACCGCTATTAGTGGGACCGAACCCTGGATCTTCATGTCTATAGGCCGACGTCTTACCTCTAAATTACACAGTCCCCAAGAAAGCTTATGTGACTGCCATGATCTCCGTCGCCATGCGACTGGTTGCCATTGCTTAGGCACCATTGTCTTCATGATTAGGTCTCTAACCGGGATGTGCAAATAAAGTCCAAGCATTTAGATAATGGCGCCCTACAGCTTAGTAATGGCGCATTACAGCTTAGTAATGGCGCACTAGAGTTTACTAATGGCGCACAACAGCTTAGTAATGGCGCTCTACAGTTTGCTAATGGCGCACTACAAAACTATCTTTGTAGATCATAAGCGATATTGAGATTTTCACTCAAGGAATTAACATCTGAACTAACCACAATCGAGTTTTGTTCTCTACATCCTCTATGTAGTGTGTCAATGACAGAAGAGGTAATAGTAAATCCTGAAAGTATAAGTACCCATTATATCTACCTACTACTCTTTAGAGTCAAAGACGGTACATAAGACATAAATTCTATATAGACTGTGTCTGTCGATCTTTGTCATTAGGCATCAGACCTAGCAAAAGAGCTATACTGTAACTCACCACACAACTCTGGTCTGCGCGAGTTGTTCAGTCTCAGCGAGAGAACTTATGCCTACTGTTGTTGCCTTTCATCTCAGTATTCTTTTTAGTCTTTCTCTAGATCGGCCTCTATTTCTCTCACCTCGTGGTACTTCTTTTCTTTCTTTTCTCTTTCTCACTGGTACCGAAAAGGTGTCGTAGTTATGTCATTTGTCGTTTTTTACGCTGCTCGAACTGTCTGAATTAGTGATTTTCCTTTGTTGTTACATGTCTCTGTCACTGCATCTATCCATCTTCTTCTGGGTCTTCCTCTTGGTCTTTTTCCATGCATTCTCGAGAAGAACGCTCTTGATGGTGATTGGTAAGGGTCATTCTGACCAGGTGGCTAAACCATTTAGGTTGTTGTTGTTATATATATTCTTGGCAGGGCTTTGTTCCTACCATTTTTCTTATGGTTTCATTTGGTATTCTATCTCTTCTTGTGTTGTTTGTTACTTTTCTCAAGCATCGCATGGTCCGTGGTACTACCCCAGTATAAATGATAGATACCACAAACACCTATTTAATGTTATCTTCAACCCGGCCTACCCATGACATACCTCTCATTCCTTAATCATCAGTCAGCTTCTCATGCATCGATCAAGGGGAAAAAGGCAGGGTTTGGATTGTGGTACGTGGACCATGATTATAATGCCTCGGTTTTCTGTCACAGTAAGTGATTCTTCTTCCGTTCTTTGTGAGGACATTTATGCCTGTCCTATGCTTCATCCCTACTTAGTTAATTAGCTTCTGCAAGTTTGTAAAGTGCATTCTGTCTATTCCTGGATACAAACAGCGTTCCGGACTACAATGCGGGCTATTACACAGTAACAATAGCAATTCCTCCGACTGAAAGGCCGCCGTATTGTTAATGCTTTCTAAAGTTCAGTCCTGCCAGCGACTAAATGCTTCAGCAGAGTTGTTTAGTGTTTCAGTCAGTATGCGGGCTATTTAATTAATGAACATTAGGCCTCAATATAAACCAAGGGGTTCAAATTGAACGCGCACTACCTGGCTTTACTAGGGATTAAACCTAAGAGACACAAACAATGCGCCATTTTAATTCACGTGGCAGACTTTAAACGTGCTCAGTTAATGAAAAACAATAACGCTGCCGTGAGAGGCTTGGGAAACCAAGTGATAAATTACTGTTGGCGAAACAAAACATATTATTAGGATAACAATTGTTTTAAATAGTTACACAGATAAGTGTTATTAGAATAATAATTACAGGAGGCATAAGCAAATAAGACAATAGAATGAATCGAGATGCGATTCACTTAAATACAAATATATACAATTCTATCATCATCATGCGGCCATATCAGTTGACGTAGGCGATCACGTCCTTCCAGAATTCTCTGCCCACAGTAAAAGGGAAAAGCCCCGTCCCGCCAAGTGGCGTATAGGGAATAGTGTGTTAATGACCATGATTTTTATAGACTTTCATCGGCACATGATTTTTGGGGTAATGTGGTTGGTTATACGCCCGTGCCGCTTTCTATCTATCTATTATCCTTTCGAGCCGAAGACGGCACATAGGGCAGAACCACAATCTCAAAAACAAAAACATTGTGTGCCAAAATGGCACATATTGCAGAGATCACTGCTTCTATGGCTCTGTTTCCATAACAATACTTTTTACAATGACAGCTTGTCAAGCCATTGATCAACCTCCTTATTCGCCTCTTACGACATGCTTGGAAGGTCACAGTGGCACTATTATTTACTCATAATGAGGCCACGGTAACACACAGGAGTGCCGCTTTACTTTCCCAGGGAAAAAAAAAAATCCGGTACCCATTTAAGCTGGGTGAACCGGAAGCCGTCGACCCGACCTCTTGTCTTAAGTAGTCTTGTTTACTAACCACTACGCTATCGCGGCTCTGTCCGCAGTGCATCGTATACATTATTTTGTTGGTTGTTTACCGTGCCACGACACCAAGATATCTAATATATTTTTTCTCATTGTTATCCACGATCTATCTTTCACTGTATTTTGCCAGTTGTGACACACGTGTCTCACCTTGCCCTTCTCATGATGTGCCAGAAAAATGTCGTTTGTCTCTTACAGTTTTAGAGGAAGGTAATTAGAAAACTTTACTATTGTAAAAAGGCAGCATAAAAAAAATAGACTACCCAGCTAGACAGAATATCGTGTAACTCTGTAATATAGAAAGCATTAAAAAATATGGACAGCCACGCTAAACAGAATAGCGAGTAACTCTGTACTATAGAAAGCATTTTTTTTTTTTTTAATGGACTGCCCAGCTAGACAGAATATCACGTAACTCAGTACTATAGAACGCATTAACTAAATGGAGAATTAAAAAAAAACGGAAAAAATGATGTGGTTAACGAATTACGTAATTGATGGACGGCACAAATTTGAACCACGTTTAGGCTCAATAGTCGTTCAAATTGTTGTCCATCAATTATGTAAAGCTTGCACCATACCATTTTTTAAAATACTTTTTTTTTCATTTCTCCTTCACATTCGGCTTTATTGCAGCTTCGTATTTTTATGCTTTTATTTGCACTTCTTTGCCTTGATCCATTAACAAAATGGACTGTCCGGCTAGACTGAATATCGTGTCACTCAGGTCTATAGAAAGAAATAAAATGAGAGAATTACAGGGTTTGAGGTAGACTAAAAGTTTTGATTAAAAAAAAATGAAAGAGACGTTACAACATCACACAACAATGGTTTAGACTGTTAAAGAAGTTTCATTAAATAGTCTGGTTTTGTGCGGTAACCGCGGAGCCCAACTGTGAAGTCAGCCTTCATTAGTTCTGGCTGCCATATAGCGCGATTACTATTACTGGAATTATTAATGTTACTAGAACATCGACTATCTCTTCTACAAATACTAGAACTGTTATTATAACTATAACAACAACCACTAATACTAGAACTGTTATTATAACAAGAACAAGAACCACTAATACTAGAACTGTTAGTTATTACAACTATAACAACTACCACTAATACTAGAACTGTTATTATAACAAGAACAAGAACCACTAATACTAGAACTGTTAGTTATTACAACTAGAACAACTACCACTAATACTAGAACTGTTATTATAACAAGAACAAGAACCACTAATACTAGAACTGTTAGTTATTACAACTAGAACAACTACCACTAATACTAGAACTGTTAGTTATTACAACTAGAACAACTACCGCTAATACTAGAACTGTTAGTTATTACAACTAGAACAACTACCACTAATACTAGAACTGTTAGTTATTACAACTAGAACAACTACCACTAATACTAGAACTGTTACTACAACTAGAACAAGAACCACTAATACTAGAACTGTTATTATAACCAGAACAACTACCACTAATACTAGAACTGTTATTATAACCAGAACAACTACCACTAATACTAGAACTGTTATTATAACTAGAACAACTACCACTAATACTAGAACTGTTATTATAACCAGAACAACTACCACTAATACTAGAACTGTTATTATAACTAGAACAACTACCACTAATACTAGAACTGTTATTATAATTAGAACAACTACCACTAATACTAGAACTGTTATTACAACTAGAACAACTACCACTAATACTAGAACTGTTATTATAATTAGAACAAGAACCACTAATACTAAAACTGTTATTATAACTAGAACAACTACCACTAATACTAGAACTGTTATTATAACCAGAACAACTACCACTAATACTAGAACTGTTATTATAATTAGAACAAGAACCACTAATACTAGAACTGTTATTACAACTAGAACAACTACCACTAATACTAGAACTGTTATTATAATTAGAACAGGAACCACTAATACTAAAACTGTTATTATAACTATAACAACTACCACTAATACTAGAACTGTTATTATAACTAAAACAACTACCACTAATACTAGAACTGTTATTATAACTATAACAACTACCACTAATACTAAAACTGTTATTATAACTATAACAACTACCACTAATACTAAAACTGTTATTATAACTATAACAACTACCACTAATACTAGAACTGTTATTATAAACTACAACAACTACCACTAATACTAGAACTGTCATTATAACTAAAACAACTACCACTAATACTAGAACTGTTATTATAACTAAAACAACTACCACTAATACTAGAACTGTTATTATAACTAAAACAACTACCACTAATACTAAAACTGTTATTATAACTAAAACAACTACCACTAATACTAGAACTGTCATTATAACTAAAACAACTACCACTAATACTAGAACTGTTATTATAACTAGAACAACTACCACTAATACTAGAACTGTTATTATAACTATAACAACTACCACTATTACTAATACTAGATCTGGTATTGCTACTAGAACAGCTACCACTATTACTAATGCTATAACTAGTATTGTTACTACAAGAACTATTACCACTGTTACTACTACCACTATTACTACCACTACTATCATGGCTACTAATACCACCACTACTGCTACTGCCACTACAACTACCCCCACTACTACCAATGCCACTACAACTAACACCACTACTACTACCACTACTACTAACACCACTACTATAACCACCACCACTACTACTACCACCAATATAATTACCACCAAAAACGCAACTACCACCATTACATCTATCACCACTACTACTACTGCCACTACTACTACTGCCACTACAACTACCGCCACTCCAACTACCACCACTACAACTACCATCACTACAACTACAGCTACTACTACTACTGCAACTACAACTACCATCACTACTTCACCACTACTCCATCAACTATTTCTACCAGCACTAAAATTACCACCACTACAACTACCATCACTACTACTACAGCCAATACAGCTACCACAACTACTACTACTGCCACTACAACTACCATCACTACTATTACTGCCACTGCAACTATCACGACTGCAACTACCACCACTACAACTACCACCACTACCACCACTACAACTACTACCACCACTACTACTCCTATATTACTACAACTTAATACCCCTCATTTTCAGTTAATCAAGTCTGCGTTTATAAAATACCACCGAAGACAACTTTGGACAAAGATACTTTTCCCCTTCATATTTATGACTGTTTGCATGATCCGAGCTACTGACCCCTGGGTCTAATTATCAGAACTGAGATGAGGATGGGAGAGGAGGCTGGTGAAACGGAAGAGGCTCTGATGCTGTTCTCAAAATAAAGGGCATCATTTCGTTTCCACCGGAAGTTAGCGTGTGTCAGAATTGCTTGCTCTTTCTTTTGAGGCTCGGATAATTTATTTTCTTGCGCTTGTCGTCCTTTCTGTCAAAGTTTCAGCTGATTGATTTTGTGATTCTTTGTATTTTCCCCGTTTTCTTTCTCGCTCATTTTGTTTGTTCTGTTACTAAGAGAGATGCTACTAAGGTTGTGTGATCTTCTTTGTCACGAATTGGGATGACTGCATGCCAGTTGTTTGTCTGTAACGAGGGGTTGGTGAGGATTGGGGACCGTGGCATTCGTCACAAAGAACTATTTTTTTTTTTATTGTTACTCGTTGTCTTTCATCCTTTATTTCACTATCTCTGTTACTCTCAGACCATCTCCCCTCCCACACTCGCTTTCTCTCTCAATGATGCAAACAAATAAACAAACACGTATGTGTGTGCGTGCTCTCTCCCATGCGTATCACCCGCTCAGTACCTCCCTTTAAATGTAGGGGACAATTTATGGGAAATGCGTATGAGTCAATGCAAGATAAGGGAGTCGCGATAGCTCAGTGGTTAGTGAACTGGACTACAAAGGACAAGAGGCCAGGTTCGATCCTGATCGACGGCTTCCGGGTTCACCCAGCCTTAAATGAATACCGGATTCTTTTCTGGGAAAGAAAGTAACGCGGCACGGGCGTAATACCGATCACATTACCTCAAAATTAATGTGCCGAAGATCTGTAAAATTTATGGTCACTAACACCATATTCCCTATATGCCACTTGGCGTGACGGGGCTCTTGACTTTACTCTGCAAGATAACGATATTGATTCATATATTGGTACCCAGTGATCTATTATACAGAGAGTTGGAGTGACTACGACAAGTAATATTGAGTCAGTATTCTAATGAAGAAAGAGAGTTCATCGGGTCTATATAGAACCAATTCTGACCTATGGAAGCTAACCATGGACAGTAGACAAACAAATGAAAAGACGATTAGAGTTTACAGAGATGGGATTTCTCAGAAGAATGTTAAAAGTTCCATGGACAGATAAAAAAAACCAATGAGAAAGTTCTCAAAGAGGCCAACACAAAAGGGAGCTCCTAAAAACACCAGAAAGAAACAATCAACATTTTTCGAGCACATCACGAGAAGAGGAAAGTTGGAGTACTTGGTTACAGCTAGCAAAATAAAGGAAAGAGAGATCGCGGGCGACAAAGAGAGAAAATGCTGGATAGCTTGGTGTCATGGCATGGAAAACAACAGAACTGATACGATGCACTGTAGATGGAAGATTGTGGAAGGACATGATCGCCCTCGCCAACGGTATGGCACATGATGATGATGATTCTAATGGAGGTAAACTTCCGAGACGATAGATCAACGAATCATTTCAGGTAAAGAGGTATGTTTACAGCACTCGGAAAGAAAATCACAAAAAATCAAGAGGAGAAAATAAAAAATGTAAACAGTCCGAAGCAGGATCGAAACCGTACTCATCGACACAGCGCTTTACCATTTTAAACAAATGCTCGAGCACAGGGCCAACTAAGCTACCTAAAAAGTAGCTATCATAGGCGATGTCTTTAACGCGAGTGTACATGTATATAGCATAGGGTTACGAGCACAACTCGAGAATAAATTGTATTTATGTATTTTCCAATTAAAACATAGTTCTATCCTGCTGCTGGCTGTTTATTATTTGTGTTTTTTCTCAGTAGTTTATTATTCTTTGTTTTTTCTCAGTAGTTTATTATTCTTTGTTTTTTCTCAGTAGTTTATTATTCTTTGTTTTTTCTCAGTAGTTTATTATTCTTTGTTTTTTCTCAGTAGTTTATTATTCTTTGTTTTTTCTCAGTAGTTTATTATTCTTTGTTTTTTCTCAGTAGTTTATTATTCTTTGTTTTTTCTCAGTAGTTTATTATTCTTTGTTTTTTCTCAGTAGTTTATTATTCTTTGTTTTTTTCTCAGTAGTTTATTATTCTTTGTTTTTTCTCAGTAGTTTATTATTCTTTGTTTTTTCTCAGTAGTTTATTATTCTTTGTTTTTTCTCAGTAGTTTATTATTCTTTGTTTTTTTCTCAGTAGTTTATTATTCTTTGTTTTTTCTCAGTAGTTTATTATTCTTTGTTTTTTCTCAGTAGTTTATTATTCTTTGTTTTTTCTCAGTAGTTGATTATTCTTTGTTTTTTCTCAGTAGTTGATTATTCTTTGTTTTTTCTCAGTAGTTTATTATTCTTTGTTTTTTCTCAGTAGTTGATTATTCTTTGTTTTTTCTCAGTAGTTTATTATTCTTTGTTTTTTTCTCCATAGTTTATTATTCTTTGTTTTTTCTCAGTAGTTTATTATTCTTTGTTTTTTCTCAGTAGTTTATTATTCTTTGTTTTTTCTCAGTAGTTTATTATTCTTTGTTTTTTCTCAGTAGTTTATTATTCTTTGTTTTTTTCTCAGTAGTTTATTATTCTTTGTTTTTTCTCAGTAGTTTATTATTCTTTGTTTTTTTCTCAGTAGTTTATTATTCTTTGTTTTTTTCTCAGTAGTTTATTATTCTTTGTTTTTTTCTCAGTAGTTTATTATTCTTTGTTTTTTCTCAGTAGTTTATTATTCTTTGTTTTTTCTCAGTAGTTTATTATTCTTTGTTTTTTCTCAGTAGTTTATTATTCTTTGTTTTTTCTCAGTAGTTTATTATTCCCGAGTGTTGTGAACATACCTCTTCGCCTGAATCATCTTATCATATCCGGAAGATATTAGTCTTAATAGGAATATACATATATATATAATTTATTACCGTGTTGTTTATGTACCCTATGCTAATGCTATGGTAATGAGTAGACATACGTGAGAGACATCGCCAATAATAGCTATTTTTTAGGTAGCTTAGTTGGCTGTGTGCTCTAGCGTTTGTTTCTCGTGGCAAGGCGCCGTGTTAGGAGTATTGGTTCGATCTCGCTTCGGGCTGGTCGATTTGTGATTTTGTTTCCCAGTGTTGTAAACGTACCTCTTCCTCTGAGTTGAATCACTGACCGAATGGCTAGTGTATTTTACTTCTGATAAAAGTACAGATTACCAACACATTTCAGGTAAACCCAGGTATAAATATGTACATGACTCATAGAACTTAATTAGTTGCATAGCTTTGAAAAGGATTTACAATCGTCGCCTTCGAATAACACGGGCTTAGTCCAGAGTCCAGGGGGGGTTCTAAATATGTCGAACCATTAAAGTATTACGCACTTTACGACTAACTTTGTCTTTTACTTTCTTCAATTAAATTAGGTGTTTTTTTTTTTTTTTTTTTGCGTTCGCCAGCTTTTACCTCTGACGCCTAGAGACTAGGAACTGAATTGTGCGTGTTAGTCCGTTTTTCTTTTGCAGCCTTGTGTGCATAGGGGTGTCTTCGGAGGTACTCATATTTTTTCCGTCGATGAGTAATTGACGTTTCAAGCCGGGCCTCGCTACTGGGACCAAAGATGGTTACCGCAGAGAGAAATCATTAATAAAAATCCCAACTGGTACAGCCGGGAATTGAACCCACAACCTCTCTGTCTCGAGGCCGGCGCCTTGCGACCAACCAGTCCCCATTAGGTTGTTTAATACTGGACCGTTGTTATGTGCTACGGCGCATTTCTTTTGTTATCTCTCAATACTTGCATTGACTGCACACTGTATGACTGCTTACGAATCGGGTCCTTTATGAGCATGGAGCCAACTTAATGATTAGTGACCTTGACTACTAGGGACGAGAGGTCGGGTTCAATCTCGATCAGCTGCTCCTAGGTCATCCAGCCTTGAATGAGTACGTTATTTTTATAGCAAAGTAAGAGGATCTGACGTGACACCGAACACTCATAAAATAGAAAAAAAAAAAATCGAAAAAATGGTTCTGACTCCGAAAATAGGTCTTAAGCTTTACGTCGAGTCGAGCCCATCATTATTCCGTTAGCAGATATAAGAACTGAAACAAGAGCGGTCCACGGCTGCTTTATTTCAATCTCAAAGTGGCATTTAAGTTGTAATCTTGAAAATTTAGCAGCATTTAGAGTTGAAGTTGAAAGCAGCATTTAGAGTTGAAGATGTCCTGTGCCTGGCATATTCCACTCATGGTTACAGTTGATACTTCAAAACCACACACAAAATGTAGCATTTGTTGTAAAAGTAAACATTTATGTCTGAATAATATTTTAATAATAATCGGAGGTCATAATATAAATAATCTAAGGTATGCTGATGACACTGTCTTAATCGCTAAGAGTGAAAATGAGTTACAAGAAATGTTAGACATTATAGTGAAAGAAAGCAAAAATAAAGGACTCAGCCTTAATAGCAAAAAGACAGAAGTAATGGTGACAACAAAGAAAAAATCATCATCACAGTGCACAATAAAGACAAGTGGAACAATATTAAAACAGGTAAGTGAATTTAAATATCTGGGAACATTATTAACCTCAGATGGTAGATGTACAACAGAGGTGAGATGCAGAATGGCTCAGACAAAAGCAGCTTTCCAAAAAATTAGGAAGATACTATGCAATCCATTTATGACAATAGAAACAAGAACAAGAGTTCTTAAATGTTATGTTGAGCTAGTCTTAACATATGGATGTGAATCCTGGACAATGGGATAACAGACAAGAAAATTACTGGAGTCTGTAGAAATGTGGTTTTAGAGAAGAATGTTGAGAATACATAGTACAGCTAAGAAGAGTAATGAAAATGTTCTGAAAGAGGTCAAAGCAAAAAGAGAGCTAATTTCCAATATTCGGAAGAAACAATCATAATTTTTAGCCATGTAATGAGATGGGGAAGAGCTGCAATATATTGTAACAACTGGAAAAATCGAGGTACGAAGAAATAGAGGGAAGCAAAGAGAAAAAATACCAGACAGCTTAAGAGAATAGCTTGGCAGATGGTCAAGATAAATAACTGTCGAGATAGAAAGTTGTTGAGAGACATGATCACCTATGCCAGCAGGCGCGGGATTTGATGATGATGATATTTTAATAGTTAATGTCTAACTCAACAATATAAAATATAAGAAAGTGTGTGGACGTTTCAGGGGATTCAATATTTAATCACAAAAGTTGTCATATTTTAAGCTACATTGTCTTCTTATCCCTTTGAATGTAAAACAAAAAAAACTATATTTGGAATTACTGGAAAGACACACCTGAGCAATGCAACCAAATAAATTATTAGTGACAGTAAACTATGTCGTTGTGAAACTGAAAATAACTGACGGGGTAAACGAAAAAGAGACAAGACAAGGCAACATAATTCATAGTTTAGAGAGACAAACAGTATGGGCCAGTCTTATATCATTTTACAAGGCCGTTATTTTGTTCCCGTCCACATACAAGATGCGTTGGGTCTGTATAGACCATTGACAGCGTAGACATACAAGATGCGTTGGGTCTGTGTAGACATTGACAGTGTAGTCATGCAAGATGTGTTGGGTCTGTGTAGACCATTGACAACGTAGTAATACAAGATTAGTTGGGTCTGTGCAGATCATTGACAACGTAGTCATGCAAGATGCGTTGGGTCTATGTAGACCATTGGCAACGCAGTCATACAAGATTAGTTGGGCCCTTGTAGACCATTGACAGTGTAGTCATATAAGATGCGTTGGGTCCGTGCAGACCATTGACAGCGTAGTCATACAAGATGCGTTGGTTATATGTAGACCATTGACAGTGTAGTCATATAAGATACGTTGGGTCTGTGTAGACCATTGACAGCGTAGTCATACAACATGCGTTGGATCTCTGTAGACCATTGACAGTGTAGTCATACAAGATGCGTTCGGTCTGTGTAGACCATTGACATTTTGGTTATTTGGTTATGGAAGGCCCCGGTATCACTGCAAAACGAATTAAAATCCATAATTGCTCAACCGCCCGTGCCAGCGTAATCATCCGAATTAATATCTCATCTCCCAAACAAAGAGAGAGGTAACTGTAGTCCTCATCGTAGCAGCCTCAGCATACGCCAAAAGACATAAGGCGAAACAGCGCAGAAAGTGAACACAGCCAACTGTTCCCTGTCATACGATATCATCATTCACAGTAAACAATTGGAAAATCGAAACATGATCAAAACGGATGAGACACACAGCTCACGGTGTGCACAGAGCACTTAACTCAGTAGCTCCTGCAACAAGCCGGACTTGGAATATAAGGAAACTGCAACAAGGAACACCTTCATGCATAGTCTTCAATTGTTCCCGCCGCCTATCCACCATATACCGGAAGATCACGTCCTCTTGAAAATGATGATCGTCATATTTTTAAAAAATGTATAGCGCTTGATGATGTTAGGCCATCGTTGTTGACTCCAATTCCGAACATATAGACATACAGTTGGGAGCCGCGATAGCTCAGTGGTTAGTGAACTGTACTACAAAGGACAAGAGATAGGGTTCGATCCCAACCGACGGCTTCCGTTCACCCAGCCTTAAATTGGTACCGGATTTTTTCTGGGAAAGTAAAGCGGCATGGGCGTAATACCGACCACATTACCCCAAAAATCATGTGCCGAAGGTCTGTAAAATTTATGGTCAATAACACCATATTCCCTACACGCCACTTAGCGTGACGCGTGTACTTTACTTTACTTTACTTTTTAGACACACAGTTAATCGTCAGAATATCCCCGTCGTACATCAAACAACAGACCGTAAGATTAGCGTACGGCCGTCTAGGGATGTACGATGAGCCATTACGATGACGAACAACAATGCCGTACACACAACAATTTCGTTCCCTTTAGATTCCTGATTACTCTAGTGAAAGCAGCCTACGACGAACAAAACAAGTGCAAATTCCCTAAAGAGATAAAATTGCGGCTGACGAAGTAGTTTACATAAATGAGTAACATGGAAATAACTTGCGTTATGGAATTCCAACAACGGTCATGAATAGCACCAATGTGACGTAAAGCGCAGATCAAGTCTAGACGGTGAAAGGTCGTATTCACAACACTTGATTTGTCAAAAATGGACTGTTGCCGGCGTACGACTTCGCTTTAGCGGCGCAGATGTAATAAGTAGATCATCATTTTTACTTTAACGCAGAAAAGTGCAATGGAGAACCGAAATTAATCAAACCCCGAATGCACTTTCTGCAGCGATCGAGAGAACGTGACCTAGATCCACAATCTTTACAGCGGAAGTTGACATTGACATTGACATATACAGTGTAGACATACAAGATGCTTTGGGTCTGTGTAGACCATTGACAGTGTAGTCATACTTTATGCGTTGGGTCTGTGTAGACAATTGACAGTGTAGTCATACTACATGCGTTGGGTCTGTGTAGACTATTGACAGCGTAGTCATACAAGATGCGTTGGGTCTGTGTAGACCATTGACAGCGTAGTCATACAAGATGCGTTGGGTCTGTGTTTTCCATTGACAGCGTAGTCATACAAGATGCGTTGGGTCTGTGTTTTCCATTGACAGCGTAGTCATACAAGATGCGTTGGGTCTGTGTAGACCATTGACAGCGTAGTCATATAAGATGCGTTGGGTCTGTGTAGACCATTGACAGCGTAGTCATACAAGATGCGTTGGGTCTGTGTTTTCCATTGACAGCGTAGTCATACAAGATGCGTTGGGTCTGTGTAGACCATTGACAGCGTGTTAAGCTCTTGCTGGCGGTGAAAAATGAAGAAGGAAATGAAGGATCAGCAGATTAAAAATATAAAAAAAATGTAAAAATCAGAGGAAGAAGAAAGTTAAATAATAAAGAAAATACGAATGAAAATAATACAATGTGAAGAAGGAGAAGGAGATGCAGATGAGAGAGCTGAATAAGATGAAGTAAAACAGAAAGCAGCTGCAGAGAAAGGTGAAGAAGTATAAGGAGAAGAAGGAGGAAAAGAATAATTCATGACTGAGAAATAAACATGCGTTTCACTTAAAGGAAACAATAATCTTCAAACTCAAATAAAGATAATTTTTCTAACAGATTTACATTTCTCATCAATTGCCTCATCTGTGCGAGATTTTTTACTATTAAGCGTGAGTCTATTCTGTGTGTCTGTCATTCGTCTAACACACATTTCATCTCGGCAGTGGTTATTTTTCTAATAGTTCTTGCATCTATCTATCTATCTATCTATCTATCTATCTATCTATCTATCTATCTATCTATCTATCTATCTATCTATCTATCTATCTATCTATCTATCTATCTATCTATCTATCTATCTATCTATCTATCTATCTATCTATCTATCTATCTATCTATCTATCTATCTATCTATCTATCTATCTATCTACCTACCTACCTACCTACCTACCTACCTACCTACTACTACCTATCTACTACTACCTACCTACCTACCTACCTACCTATCTATCTATCTATCTATCTATCTATCTATCTATCTATCTATCTATCTATCTATCTATCTATCTATCTATCTATCTATCTATCTATCTATCTATCTATCTATCTATCTATCTATCTATCTATCTATCTATCTATCTATCTATCTATCTATCTATCTGTCTGTCTGTCTGTCTGTATGTCTGTCTGTCTATCTGTCTGTCTGTCTGTCTGTTGTCTGTCTGTCCGTCTGTCCGTCTGTCCGTCTGTCCGTCCGTACGTCCGTCCGTCCTTCCGTCTTTCTGTCTGCCTGTCTGTTGGCCTTTTGAGCCGTGGTCGGCCCATAGTGCATAGACCCAAATACTCTTTCTCTTTTTGCAAATTTTCTTTCTAGTAGTCTCAATCCTTGCAAAAAAAACATTGATCAAAGCTCGCCACCTGTCTCTGTTCTTTACAAGCATCTCAATTTAATTGAGAGAGCCGATTCCTGCTGCCTTTGCCTCTCTGATCAATGTTCTTCTCAGTGTCTCTCTGCGTCGGCCTCTTTTCCTCCTACTTGTTGTTTCCCACTTGAGAGCTTGATTTGCTATTCAGTTATTATCTCTCCTCATCACATGTCCAACATATGTCCATCGTCTTTTCTTGATTACTGATGATAATAGTGATTGATTGGTGATTTCCTCGTTTGTTTTGAATTCATTCCACGCTATACCAAGTATTTTCATCACACATTTATTTTCAAATGCGTTCAACTTTGTTTCTATATGTTTTAATAGTAGACGAGACAAATGGTTGCACGGGCATGTCTCTTATTTCACTATTAGTCTTGAATTCATTGATCACACCCATCTAATTAAGCTGAAAACCACTGATCTAGAACCTTGCTCTTAATTTAGATATGTTGTTAACGTATTTATTTTGTTGATCACCACAAAGCTACCTAAGGATCCTTTATAGGTGGCAATGGTCACAAAAACCCCTACTAACTGATGCTATTTTCAGGCCAATTAATGTTGACTCACCTTTGTAAACTTTACGCACTACATGGCAACAAAGTTAGGTATTCAGTGCAAAAGAGTGCTCGCTACCAACATATGAAATGTTATATCGGACGTTCATTTTTCAGTCAAACGCTTCAGTGTTGTTAACCCTCGCTTATGTTGTTATAAATTTAAATTCATCTGTTGGAATTACTGTCATCTATACCTGTATTAAAGGCTGCGGGTTGAGAGGGAAATTCTAGATTCACCCAAAGTTTGTAATGTCTTCAGCTATGAGAGCTATAGACGGCTGACGTTATTTTACACACAACCGCCTCTTTTGCAAAGCTGAAAAACGTCACAAATTGTGGGTGATTCTTTTCATCTCGTGGGTCTTAAAACTATGATTGTTGTTGACACTGTACAAATCATCAACAATTACCAAATACTGAAAGTTTAAATTCGTCCTCTTATTCCATCTCTTCTTCTTCTTCTACATTTCAGCTCCCTGTGGAAAATAGGTCTTCAACACAACCAACACTTTCAGCTCTCTGTGGAACATAGGTTTTCAACAAATACTTTCAACTCCCGTGGAGCATAGGTCTTCAACACAACAAACACTTCCAGCTCCCTGTGGAGCGTAGGTTTTCAACAAACACTTTCAGCTCGCTGTGGAGCATAGGTCTTCAACAAACACTATCAGCTCCCTGTGGAGCATAGGTCTTCAACAAACACTTTCAGCTCCCTGTGATTTCTCCTATGTAGGAAATCACAAATAAAAATTCAAACTGGTACAGCCGGGATTTGAACCCATAACCTCTCTGTCTCGAGGCCGGCATCTTGCCTCGAGACCAACCAGTCCTGCAGGTGCCAGTTCTGGAGAACTTGCTGTCCTTCGCTGATCCTAATACACCCAGCGTCTTGCCGCCCACACTCACCCACTCTTTAAGACAAAGATTTAGTAGAAAAATCAACATCAGAAATGTGTACCTCTGTTCATTCTTTTCTTAAATAGCTGGCCTTCTCCTCCACTCAGTCCTTTCACCTATCCAAATGCGACCATTTCTAATTTCCTCCTATGTTTGGCTTCTCTTCGACACTGGAGTTACTTACTACCTCTCATATGACTATCTATATTGTGACCAACAAACATGTGAAATCTTAACCACTTTTCCCCTTCCGTATTTCCATCTTTGAGATCTGTGCTTGACTTGTGTGTTCTTGTTTGTTTTAAAGTAGTGCTTTCCCTATTGTATTTTTGTATAAAGTATAAATATTAGTTGTCTTCTACATGATGAAGGTCTTTACCGAAACGTCAAAGTTTGTCTCGTCTCTCTATAAATTTAGGTGCTTGATACCATTTTATGTTTTTTATTTTTTTTTAAATAAGAAATGTTAAACACATGTTTATTTATTTTATATAAGAAATGTTAAACACACGTTTATTTATTTTATATAAGAAATGTTAAACACACGTTTATTTATTTTATATAAGAAATGTTAAACACACGTTTATTTATTTTATATAAGAAATGTTAAACACACGTTTATTTATTTTATATAAGAAATGTTAAACACATGTTTATTTATTTTATATAAGAAATGTTAAACACATGTTTATTTATTTTATATAAGAAATGTTAAACACACGTTTATTTATTTTATATAAGAAATGTTAAACACATGTTTATTTATTTTATATAAGAAATGTTAAACACACGTTTATTTATTTTATATAAGAAATGTTAAACACATGTTTATTTATTTTATATAAGAAATGTTAAACACACGTTTATTTATTTTATATAAGAAATGTTAAACACATGTTTATTTATTTTATATAAGAAACGTTAAACAATGTAGAAATAGAAAGTTGTGTAGAGACATGATCACCTAGGGCGGCAGAAAGTTTGTTGATCGAAGATCCGGTTCATAATATGCACTGATCGAACCCGCTGTGAAGGAGTGATGGGTTGTGTGTCCGTTATTTGGGATCACTTCACGCTGGGCCTGGCAGGTAGGTAGACTACAATTGACAATGATAAAGAGAGAAAGTGTAGCCGCTAAATGAGCTCAGCTCCGATGTGTTGTTATTTACAAGAAGCTTCTCTATAAGTGCGCCATCCAACCCTAAACATCCGACATTAGAATCCTATTTTTTAAAAAAATTGAGTTGCCGTTCATATTTGTCTCATAACCGCATTTCCAGACAGTCGGTGAAAGGTCCTGATCGGCTGTGATTCACTAACAGTGACGTCAGCAATCTGAAGAAGCTGGTAGTAAACTTCTGTTTAACCTTGACATTTTTCAATTAAAAGTTCTGGTGGGGGCATGGCGCCCGATAGCAACTGTGGTGGAAGTTCTGGTGGGGTAGTGACGCCTGATAGCAATAGTGGTGGAAGTTCTGGTGGGGGCATGGCGCCCGATAGCAACAGTGGTGGAAGTTCTGGTGGGGTAGTGACGCCTGATAGCAATAGTGGTGGAAGTTCTGGTGGGGGCATGGCGCCCGATAGCAACAGTGGTGGAAGTTCTGGTGTGGGCATGGCGCCCGATAGCAACAGAGTTGGAAGCTCTGGTGGGGCAGTGGCGGCCGATAGCAACAGAAGTGGAAGTTCTGGTGGGGGCAGTGGCGGCCGATAGCAACAGAGGTGGAAGTTCTGGTGAGGGCATGGCGCCCGATAGCAACAGAGGTGGAAGTTCTCGTGGGGCAGTGACGCCCGATAGCAACAGAGGTGGAAGCTCTGGTGGGGCAGTGACGCCCGATAGCAACAGAGGTGGAAGCTCTGGTGGGGCGGTGACGCCGATAGCAACAGAGGTGGAAGTTCTGGTGGGGGCATGGCGCCCGATAGCAACGGAGGTGGAAGCTCTGGTGGGTGCAGTGGCGCCCAATAGCAACAGTGGTGGAAGTTCTTGTGAGGGCATGGCGCCCGATAGCAACAGAGGTGGAAGTTCTGGTGAGGGCATGGCGCCCGACAGCAACATTGGTGGAAGTTACGGTGAGGGCATGGCGCCCGACAACAACAGAGATGAAAGTTCTGGTGGGGCAGTGACGCCCGATAGCAACAGTGGTGGAAGTTCTAGTGGGGCAGTGACGCCCGATAGCAACAGAGATTAAAGTACTGGTGAGGGCATGGCGCCCGATAGAACAGTGGTGGAAGTTCTGGTGGGGGCAGTGTCGCCCAATAGCAACAGCGGTGGAAGTTTTGGTGAGGGCATCGCGCCCGACAGCAACAGAGGTAGAACTTTTGGTGGGGACAGTGGCGTCCTATAGCTACAGAGGTGAAAGTTCTGGTGGGAGCAGTGGCGCCCGATAGCAACAGAGGTGTAAGTTCTGTGGGGCAGTGACGCCCGTTAGCAACAGAGGTGTAAGTTCTGTGGGGCAGTGACGCCCGTTAGCAACAGAGGTGGAATTTCTGGTGGGGGTAGTGACGCCCGATAGCTACAGAGGTGGAATTTCTGGTGGGGGTAGTGACGCCCGTTAGCTACAGAGGTGGAATTTCTGGTGGGGGTAGTGACGCTCGATAGCTACAGAGGTGAAAGTTCTCAACTACTTGAAGTTGATGGCTTCCGCCAGGATCTATGAACCCAAATTATCCAGATCTTACTCCACTCCTTCGCGGTTCCCCTAGAAAGAGATTTTCCAATTTCGTCTGGCCAAGTTAGTGAGTAGGGATCGATAGGTAAGGCAACCCGTACTAAAAAAAATGTCGCGCTGAAGTCGGATGTGATGGGCCGAAAGGGTGCAAATTTCACAGTTCTACTGCAAGTTACAACACAATGCATACACGCCAACTTAACTTCCTTTTAAGGGTCGTCGGTGGAATCAAACAAGCAGCACACGACCAAGTAGTAGCATTTGTCTTTTTCGTCTGCTCTTGCATTCTTAAAGTTCCTATGAAAAACAATAATTTGTTGTTGATTTTCTGAATGTCATTTTAATTTTCTTTCATATATCATGTTGTTTCAGCAGAATACCTAAAGATAACTGGTCGTTGCATCATAAAGTAAGCACAGAATAATTTAATCACAGAATGATTCCGTCACAGAGTATCTATGGCATTCTCTAATTAAATCTCTAATTAAATCTCTAATTAAATCACTAAATAAAACACTAATTAAAGCACGCATAACATAATAAAGGGAGAAATGGAGAACAACTACAAACAACCTTTATCCTTAAGATCTCTTCAACACTTAAAAACAAAAGACACCGGAAAGAGCAGCAAACCATAATCTTTAAACAGAACAAGATGAACTGAATGTCTGGTTGGTCTCGAGGCAAGACGCCAGTCTCGAGACAGAGAGGTTGTGAGTTTAAATCTCGGCTGCACCTTTTTGTAATTTCTCTCTGCGGCAACTATTCCTGGTCTCACCAGTGAGTCCCGGTTTGAAACGTCAATTACTCATTGATGGACAAAAATATGACTACCTCCGAAGACGGAGTTAACTACATGTGCGGCGAGGAACACATGTACACACGGCTGCCAGAAAAAAAAAAAGAAGTAACACAAAATTCAGTTCCTAGACTCTAGGGACTTCGCTAGAAGTGAAAGCTGGCGAAAAAACAAAGACCTAACACCCACCTGCGCCGAAAGCAAACGACCCAGACATGAGTATTGGGTATTTTACATGCCTCGCTGACCTACAGACTCTAGAACATGTTCTGCAAGTATGTTAATTGCACAGAGAGCTAGGAATAGCAATCTGATTGCACGCAAAACGAATGGCGGACAAACTATGAGGCAATCGTGAATACATTAAGCTGCGGCTACATTGACAGATACAACTGAACTCTGAATGATATTCTGAACGTGGAAACTAACTTTAGCAAAGGAAGAGAGCTTCATCTTGTTTCCACCCTCGTCGTGTCCTCCAATGTTACTTTACATCACATACCTCTAGTTCAACGCACAAGAAGCATCTACACATCTGCTTGTTTGTTTGCTAGTGTCATCATCACTACACACTGGACGAATCCATAGGTGCTCCGATATCCCCCACGAGAATCTCGAGAAAGTCTGGGGAGAATCCTTGCTCACGTGCACGAACTCCGTAGCACGGACTTAGATCCGCGGTGTGGTTAAGGGGGTTTTCCTGGCCAGTTTTGCCCATGCAGCGGCTATACTTATGGCATACTCTTGTCAATTTAATTGCCAACGAATCTTCAACGTGCGCACGGGATCTCTTGTTTAATGCCGTTCTCCGAGACGGCTGGAAATCGGATTTCACTACCCGAGAGACCAAGGGAGGGTACCATTTTAACAAACTACGGATTAAAGTTTCATATTTTTGAAACATGGACATTAGACCAGAAAACAGAACAGAAAATTGAAGCCTTTGAAATGTGAATCTATAGAGGAATAGGTAGAATTGGATGGAAAGAAAAGAAAACAAACGATGAAGTTTTAAACCAACTGAAAATGAAAAGAGAACTACTAAACACAATTAGAACAAGACAAATGAGTTTTTTGGGGCATATTAAAAGACACAACAGCCTAATAAAAGTAATATTGGAAGGGATACAAGGTAAAAGAGGCAGACCAAAACTAACATGGACGAGTAACATCAAAGGATGGCAATCTGCACCATCAAAGCAAGAGACATAGTGGAATGGCGCTCCATGGTAGCAAACCGTCGATGCGGAGACGGCACTCAATAATGATGATGATAATGATGATGATTTTGTGAAAAATCACCCCGTTTATGGTGGGTTTTGAACCCGAGTCTTTCAGTCCTGAGCCAACATCTCTAGACTACTCTGCCACCCCCCTCCCCCCCTCCTCCCCACCCCAGCACTACTAAGAAAAGTAGCGTAGATGTAAATCCCCCTGGATTGACCATAACATAAGATCGAGTTGAATCCCGGCTTGACGGTCATCAGTCGATCCAAACGGAAACAGAAACAAGTGAGTGCTTGGCTCATTGAGTTCGTCAAGAAAATAACATCAAGTAAATCTACTGCCCGAGAGCCGCGCTAGTTGATTGGTTAATGAAGTTGCCTACTGAGGACAACCAATCGATGGCTTTTCTGTTCTTGGTCTTCATCCTACCAGCACAAATAGACGTCCCCTGGACCTCTTAGTGTTTTCCACCATCCGTCTCTATTTGGGCGAGATGTCCGATCCTATTTATTTGGGTCTATGCCGGTGAACCTTACTTCTCTTGTCAGTGATGTTTTCAGTGTTTCTCTAGGTCTTCTTCTTTTTCTGTATCCTAACATTTTCAATAAAAGAGAATAGTTTGAAATTCACTAGTTATCTCTTTTTAACACGATATATGTTCGTCTTCTGTCGTTATCTCTTCTCAACACGACATATGTTCGTCTTCTCTTGTTATCTCTTTATAACACAACATATATTCGTCTTCTCTTGTTATCTCTTCATAACACAACACATATTAGTCTTCTCTTGTTATCTCTTCATAACACAACATATATTCGTCTTCTCTTGTTATCTCTTCATAACACAACACATATTAGTCTTCTCTTGTTATCTCTTCATAACACAACACATATTAGTCTTCTCTTGTTATCTCTTCATAACACAACATATATTAGTCTTCTCTTGGTATCTCTTCATAACACAACACATATTAGTCTTCTCTTGTTATCTCTTCATAACACAACACATATTAGTCTTCTCTTGTTATCTCTTCATAACACAACACATATTAGTCTTCTCTTGTTATCTCTTCATAACACAACACATATTAGTCTTCTCTTGTTATCTCTTCATAACACAACACATATTAGCCTTCTCTTCTTTACTGTAGACGAGATTAGGTTCACATAGACTTAAATGAGTATCGGATTTTTCTGTCTGGGAAAATGATATCGATCATTCATTGTAGACTGGCCAAGAAATGATGACAGCCAAAACGACTTGAACACGACAACAGAAGTGGGAGATCTAGCTAATGACAGAAATTCTTTCAGACGGTGACAGCTGTGATGAGTGCAACTTTCTGCTAAGGACATGCGACCTGATGATGATGATATCGATCATATAACCCATACAATGAGGAGTTGGTCTTGGAATTATATCACACTATTTATTTCTAGTCTATCCGTGAAATCAGCTTAACTGGAGTCAGGGGAGGCGAAGGCGCGTCTCACAGAAGCAAGGAGCTGGAAGTTGTCAGCGACCCACAGCTGACCGCTTGCGTCAAGATCGGTGAACCAGAACCATTCAGACCTTGCTCCACTTTTCTGTGGTGCCTCCAGTAACAGACTAACCTGTCTAGTCTGGCCGAGAGAGTGGGGATCGAAGAGAAAAGACAACCCGGTACTGAAAAATGTCGTGCTGAAGTCGGATGTGTTGGGCCGAAAGGGCCAAATATCAGTTATACTGCAAACCACAAAACAACGCAGACACGCACACTTAACGTCCTTTAAAGGGCGGATGTCGAAGATGTGTACTTCTTTAGTCATTAGGTGAACGGAAGCAAGCAAGCATTGGAGTCAAGAATTCCACATATCCGCTCGATCACTTTTCGCAGCATTTCCCAAATTGCATTGGTGATTCCGATAACAACACCATATTTACTAGACACATTAATTGTCTTTTTAAAAAATTATGTTCAGCTACTTCTCGCCTTAGATATCTGGATGGTTTAGTTCATCATCATCGTGTATCATAACGGCTGACGTAGGTTATCAAGTTCTTCCACAAATCGTTGTACTCAGTACATCGTATCAAGGGGAGCCGCGATAGCTCAATAGCTAGTGAACTGGACTACAAAGGACAAGGGGTAGGGTTCCATCCTAACTGACGGCTTCCGGGTTTCACACAGCCTTAAATGGGTACCGTATTTTTTCTCTGAAAGTAAAGCGGCAGGCGTAATACTGACCACATTACTCCAAAAATCATGTGCTGACTGGTTAGTCTGTTTCTAGTGGCACTAGGCCAGATTAGACTGGTTAGTCCGTTTCTAGAGGCACCGGGCCAGATTAGACTGGTTAGTCTGTTTCTAGAGGCACCGAGCCAGATTAGACTGGTTAGTCTGTTCTAGAGGTACCGGGCCAGATTAGACTGGTTAGTCCGTTTCTAGAGGCAACCGGGCCAGATTAGACTGGTTAGTCCGTTTCTAGAGGCACCGGGCCAGATTAGACTGGTTAGTCTGTTTCTAGAGGCACCGAGCCAGATTAGACTGGTTAGTCCGTTTCTAGAGGCACCGGGCCAGATTAGACTGGTTAGTCTGTTTCTAGAGGCACCGAGCCAGATTAGACTGGTTAGTCTGTTTCTAGAGGCACCGAGCCAGATTAGACTGGTTAGTCTGTTTCTAGAGGCACCGGGCCAGATTAGACTGGTTAGTCTGTTTCTAGAGGCACCGAGCCAGATTAGACTGGTCTGTAAAATGTATGGTCACTAACACCATATTCCCTATACGCCACTTCGACGCTCGGACAACCCGTGTTCGATTCCAGCTGGAAGCAGTGTGAGTTGTACTCGTGGTTAGAAAAAAAAAATACCCCCGCGGTTGACCCAGCCGCTGTCAGAAATGGATACTAAGGTACTACTCTGAGAAAGTGAGTAATGCCGCCTCGCATCGTAACTTTCAAGCCATTGTTGAAGCGACACGGTCAAGAAGTCTCCCACAACTTCTGGATAGGCAGCCGAGCACATATGGGTGAGAACTCGCTTGCTAAGACGCCGATTCAAGTCTCGTACTTTACCCATTTTCTTTATTAGCATTTCTTCTCTTTGCAATTCGATGACCTAGTTCGAAGAACTGTAATGTTTCAACCCTATACTTCCTGTCTCTCTTTCTGGCGTTCACCTGATGACTGTTAAAGAAATGTATATTCCTCTTCGTCATACTTCTTGAAAATGACATTAACATAACGCAAATGACTTGAGTTGATATTTGTTTGCGCCTTTCGGCCAAACACATCTGAATTAAGCAGGCCATCTTTGATTCCCGGGTTGAATTTCCTATTCGAGCCCTACTCGTTTGTCCAGATTAGACTGGTTAGTCTGTTTCTAGAGGCACCGGGCCAGATTAGACTGGTTAGTCTGTTTCTAGAGGCACCGGGCCAGATTAGACTGGTTAGTTCGTTTCTAGAGGCACTGGGCCAGATTAGACTGGTTAGTCTGTTTCTAGAGGCACTGGGCCAGATTAGACTGGTTAGTATGTTTCTAGAGGCACTGGGCCAGATTAGACTGGTTAGTCTGTTTCTAGAGGCACCGGGCCAGATTAGACTGGTTAGTCTGTTTCTAGAGGCACTGGGCCAGATTAGACTGGTTAGTCTGTTCCTAGAGGCATCGCTAAGAGGTTCAGTAGGGTCTGGACTGTTCAGATTCACCAATCCTGATGCATGCCCTCAGATATGGGTCGCTAACAGCGCCCAGCTCAGTTGCTGACAGCCATCTTGTCTCACACTCCTATACAACATCACATATTACTGGATATCCTCACTCCTATACGACATTTCATGTTACGAGAGATCTTAACTCCTATATAACATTACATGTCACGGAACAACTTTACTCCTATACAACATTACATATTAGGAGACATTTTTCAATCCTATACAACATTACATGTTACCGGTCAGCTTCACTCCTATACAACATTACATGTTACGAGGCAATTTCACTCCTATACAACATTACAAGTTACGGAACAGCTTTACTCCTATACAGCATTACATGTTAGGAGACATTTTCAGTCCTATAAAATATTACATGTTACATGACAGCTTCACTTCTAAGTAGCAATACTACATTTTACGGCATGACAGCTTTACCCTTATAGAACATTACATATTGCTAAACATCTTCACTGCCATACAACTTTACATGTTTGCGGGACAACTTCACTCCTATACAACATTACATTTTACGAGACATCTTCACTAATATACACCATTATATATTGCTGGACATCTTCACTCCCATAAGCTTTATATGTTGCGGGACATCTTACTCCTATAGACCATTACATATTGCTGAACATTTTCACTCCCATACAACTTAACATGTTGCTGGACATCTTCACTCTCATACAACTTGACATGTTGGTGGACATCTTCACTTCCATACAATTTAACATGTTGCTGGACATCTTCACTCCCATACAACTTAACACGTTGCGGAACATCTTTACTCCTATACAACTTTACATATTACTGGACGTCTTCACTATCATACAACTTAACATATTGCTGGACATCTTCACTCCCATGCAACTTAACATGTTGCTGGAGATCTTCACTCCCATAAACTTTATATGTTGCGGGACATCTTTACTCCTATAGAACATTACATATTGTTGGACATATTCACTCTCATACAACTTAACATGTTACTGGACATCTTCACTCCCATACAACTTAACATGTTGCTGGACATCTTCACTCCCATACAACTTAACATGTTACTGGACATCTTCACTCCCATACAACTTAACATGTTACTGGACATCTTCACTCCCATACAACTTAACATGTTGCTGGACATCTTCACTCCCATACAACTTAACATGTTGCGGCACAGCTTCACTCCCATACAACTTAACATGTTGCGGCACAGCTTCACTCCCATACAACTTAACATGTTGCGGCACAGCTTCACTCCCATACAACTTAACATGTTGCGTCACATCTTCACTCCCATACAACTTAACATGTTGCGGCACACCTTCACTCCCACACAACTTAACATGTTGCGGCACAGCTTCACTCCCATACAACTTAACATGTTGCGGCACAGCTTCACTCCCATACAACTTAACATGTTGCTGGACATCTTCACTCCCATACAACTTAACATGTTACGGGACATCTTCACTCCCACACAACTTAGTTAAGATTGCGGCACATCTTAACTCCCATACAACTTAACATGTTGCGGCACATCTTCACTCCCACACAACTTAACATGTTGCGACACATCTTCACTCCCATACAACTTAACATGTTGCGGCACACCTTCACTCCCACACAACATGTTGCGGCACATCTTCACTCCCATACAACTTAACATGTTGCGGCACATCTTCACTCCCATACAACTTAACATGTTGCGGCACACCTTCACTCCCATACAACTTAACATGTTGCTGAACATCTTCACTCCTATACAACTTTACATATTGCTGGACACTATACTAAGTTTATATTAACAACAATGGCTAAGTGAAACCTTCAGCTTGAAGTGCATACAAAAATACAAACTATTTGGACAATTATCGCAACATTCTCATTAGACTGCTCTCTGTGTGAGCTCACTTTAATATATTATTGTACTTACATTCCCAGCCCGCTACTGCTGACTCTATTGCGTCTTGATTGACAGGCTATTAAGACGATAACGAAACGTGTTTCTAACAATAGTACATGTATTAATAACTGATATTATATCGAGGCATATTATGATAACAGTGCACATATACTAAAAGTGTCATAGTTTTTTTTTTTAAATCACGTTTTAGATTGATATAATGAAAGACTAGTAATTACAGTGGGTTCTCAAATGTCTGCCGTTATTGAAAAATATTTATCTTAGCATTGGTGAAGTAAAAATAGTTGGAAAATACACATTTAACATCTTTTCATTTAACATTTTTTTACATACTAATATCATCGTTAGTCTCACAAGTTTAACAAGTTTCCCCCTTCTATCATCATCATCATCATCATCATCATCAAGTACCGGGCCTGCTGGCGTAGGTGATTATGTCTCTCCACAACTTTCGATCTTGTCAGTTATTTATCATTTCTGTTGTTGATCTTCTGCCAAGCCATTCTCTTAAGCTGTGTGGTATATTTTCTCTATCTCTTCGTCCCTCAATTTTTCCAGTTGTTACACTATATTCCAGTTGTTCTCTTCTCATTCATCATCATGTACCATAACGGTTGGCGTAGGCGATCATGTCCCTCCACAATCTTCTATCTACAGTGCATCGTATCAGTTCTGTTGTTGAATGTTTTCCATGCCATGACACCAAGCTATCCAGTATTTTCTTTATTTTGATCTTGCATACAGTTGCATGATGACGATCGGGTGTCACATGTCTCTTCTCATTACATGGCCAAAAAATGATAATTGTTTCTTCCTAATATTGGAAATTATCTCTCTTTTTTCTATGACCTCTTTCAGAACATTTTCATTACTCTTCTTTGCTGTCCATTGTATTCTCAATTTTCTTCTGTAAAACCACATTTCTATAGACTCCAGTGATTTTCTTGTCTGTTTTCCTATTGTCCATGATTCACATCCATATGTTAAGACTGGCTCTACATAACTTCTATCAGGTAATTCGAATTTCCCCTTTATCAGGTAATTAGAAAAAAGACTTTTGCTTCTGCGAGATATTTAAATATATTGTAATCCTCGTTTGGTTACTATTTATGAGTTTCACAGATCATCTTGTAGTACCTTTGACATGGCAGTTTAAAATAACGCATATCATGTTACTTTGAAGAAAATCCTGAACGAACTAGCACAAAATGAACGCGAGTTTCAGTGTACGCTGAAAATTTACTTCAGTTCACTTTTTCGGAATCTGTGAACAGTATTTAGATGTTCTTAATAACAAAAAAATGTGTGTATTCATTATGACGGCTTTGAAACTTAGAATCGGTACTGTCCAGAATACTACATTGGAATTATATACAAATATTTTACATTTCATGCTAAACGTTGAAAACGGGTTCATTGTGTTTCGAACTCGGTATAGAGAACATGAAGAGAACAAAAGATGACCTCGGTATTAGTGATCAGACATGATCAAGATAGCTGAACTAAAAGTGTAATGTTTTACAGTTACCAAAAGAGGGCTAGCGCGAAAATATCAATTGGATAACTTTGACAAAGAAGTGATTAAACGAGAGATTTATAGAATTTGTACGGTAAAGAATTATTGACGCTAAAGAAATTGGAAATTGTACTCAAAACCAAGACATGATGAATAATTGTATATACCCCTCTGGTTTGTGATATATAATAAATATACTGCAATACTGTCAAAATACATTTGTTGATAAACCAATAATTAATAAACTGGTAAGAATAACCACCGCCCGTGCGCTGCCGGGGCTCCATAGGGGAGTAAAGAATAGCGGCGCTGTACCCTACCAGGCATGTTCGTAAGAGACGAGAAAGGAGGGTTGGGCATGAGACTGGCTATCCCATAAATAAGCCGAAAAAACTTCACAAACGTGGACAAGTCAAAGAAAAGAATACAAGTAAATCCGCCATCCAGGAAAGATAAGGACTCTCTGTCTAAGAGACGTATGACGCAAGCCGGAGAAAGCCGTAAGGAGTCCGGGTTGCCAACTCACCCTTTGTCTACCAGGAAGGAAAAGACGAAGAGGAAGACCAAGGAATTCTCGGAGAGGACAGATAGAAGCAGAGATGAAGATGATGGGGAAGACATGGAATGATCTTAAAAGAATGGCAAAAAACAGAACGACTTGGAAAGTGTTTGTTGAAAACCTGTGCTCCACTGGGAGCTAAAAAGGTAGAAGAGATGAAGAATAACCAAGAATATAAAAGTTGTGATAATTCTGTGCAGTCTACGCAACATTTGTGATTACAATATTAAGGATGGGACAAAATTAGGACTCCGCGCAAGACCCAAAAAATTCTAGAATAAATAATGAATGAGACATTAAAGAAATTGCAGCATTTGTGAAAGCACTATCATATGTTGTGTTTTAGAATATGAAGCCAAATATACACTTAGATATGAATATCAAGGAGAAGAAATAAGACATGGCTGCTGGTATTTCAAAGTAACCACGTGACGATGTATTGGAGGACTGTGTTATACTGAAGGTAAGACGTCAGCCTTACATGGAGGTCTCGGGTTTGAATCTGCCTTTACCCTCCCCTGGTTTCTAGGTAGTGATATACAATTCCTAGTTCTCTCAAATAACGGCGAAAAACAGGAAGTCTCAGGCACGCTTTGCGCACGTTAAAAACCATTGGTATGTAAAAGTCGAAAAAAAGGCAAGATGATGATCGCTGCCAGGGCACAAATGTTAATCAAATCTATCAACGTGGAAAACGGACATGTTAAACCGAAAGGAGCACATATATCGGTTTAGTCGTAACACTAGTGACACAACGCATCTACACCCAGTTAACGCATAACCGTTCAGAGGTTAGTGAATTGATCTCCTGTAGACAAACAAGTGAGTTTGCTCTTGATCGGCAGCTTCCTGGCTCACTCATCCTTAAAATGTTTTTTCATTAAAAGTAAAGGTTCTCTCCACGTCATGCTAGGCGTACCGCGTAAATATGGAAGTGACCATATTTTTCTATGGCTACGGCACATTTGTGGGTTTTACATGGTCGGTATCACGCCAGGCCGCCTTTACTTCCGAGAAAATCTCCGGTACTCATTTTTAGAGGCTGGTGAACCCCGGAGCCTTGTCAGTCCGAACAAAAGATCTGCCGCTTTTGGGGATCGAACTCGGGAGGCTGATCAGGAGGCGAGCACACTAACCACTAGGCCGCTGAGGCTGCACCATAAAGAGTGCCCAAGATTTATTTCCCTGCTAAAGAAATTGTGAACCGGTGCAGTGCTGATGGGATTAACAGCACTCAATAAAAGATATTTCGATTGTCGAAAATTACGAGTATTAACATATTATTTCTTATATGTCACATTCTAGGCGTGACGAGGTCCTTTGGTTCTTCCTTTGTTCTCCAAATAAAGTGGGCGTGTCTTCACTCCATGGCCGGATCAAATATCCCCCCCTTCCCTCTCTCTCTCTCTCACTCTCTATCTCTCTCTCTCTCTCCAAAACGTGGATGAAATAAAAACTTTGATTTGAAAACCACGTGGTTGCTTGCTGGGTATATGACCTTTATTCTGGCAGCCCCGCCGAAACCTCGACGACAGGCCTCGCGCACTGGTTAAACACGTTAATGATTGTGTTTATACAATTGGGTAAATGGATCATGGAATACGTGTGACTACGAAAATGTAGAAGCCTATGTGGCCGAGTGGTTAATGGGTTCGTATGCTTACCAGATAGTCGGGGGTTCGACTCCTAGCTGCACGATAGACTGACACGGCTTCGTGTTTCAACCATGTCATTTTCTTCATCTTCTATCCTTCCTCTGCTGCCGTTGGCGTCGAGGGGAGAAACAATCTGCGATTCTTTGCTCTGCTGTTGGCCTCTTCTGATGTTATCCCTCCAAGTGACTCTAGTATTCCCTTTATCCATCTCTTTCTCGATCTTCCTCTTAATCTGGCGTTTTCGTAGCGTTTGTTTATGGCTCTTTGATTAATTTTTAGTTCTTGTGTCTGCTACTCCAAGTATTTTGATTCTTCTTTTTATCATTGCGTCGATTAATTATTCTTCTTTGTCTCTGATACCGCAAATATTGATGGTTGCAATTTTATTTACGTTATGTTTGTATGATCGCGATTGTTTCTCCATTATTTTGGCTCTGAGCACTGTTGTGTGTATGTTACATTGTCCTCTGTCGCTGTGCTAGTTCTGTCGCAGAGTAAGGGCTGTTGTTTATGCTACCAGTTCTTGCCCGCGCACTGAGGTCACTGTTGGCCATGTCATGAAAATAGGAAATATAGGGTTTTATTTGGAAAAGTAGGGTGGCCTTACGTTGTGTTGGCATCATCACCTATAAAAGTATTACTGGTTATTATAACAACAATACCGCCAACACATAGTGCCGTGATGGATACTTTGGTCACATATTAATTAACGGAACAATCCCTACGGTCATATCAGAGTCAACGATAGAATTATTAGAAAGTAAATCCGGAATGGGCTCCAACTAGCGTGACGTTTCAACTATAGGAGCTACAGGCGGATGAATTGACTCTACCCACTCCCACGCCTACCCGAAAAGCTGATACGTGACACTTGTTGAAGATTTTCCTGGTATTCCCTCCCAGCCTCCCAGGCCTATGAAAGTTTATAGTTGGCTGTGGTTTAACCAAAGTACAATCAATAGTTTGTTATTTTTCATGTAATTTCGATTGAAATAAAAACTAATCCCCTGAACGCATCCTTTCCATTACTGTGGCCATGCTGTCTTTATTCTCCAGATAATTCTCGACAAAAGCTTTAATGGTAGTTTTTTTTTTTTTTTTTTTTTTTTTTTTTTTTTTAAATAGTGGATCGGGGGACTGGTTGGTCTCGAGGCAAGTCGCCGTCTCGAGACAGAGAGGTTGTGGGTTCAAATCCCGGCTCCACCGGTTGGGATTTTTATTTATGACCACCCCTGGTTTCAGCAGCGAGGCCCGGCCTGAAACGTCAATTACTCATCGACGGAAAAAAATGAGTACCTCCGAAGTCGGAGTTATCTGCCCGTGCGGCGAGTGACCCCTGTGCACACGGCTGCCAGGAAAAACGGATTAACACGCAAACTTCAGTTCCTAGTCTCTAGGGACTTCGTCAGAAGTAAAAGCTGGCGAACGCAAATAATAATAATAATAATAAATAATAATAATAATAATAAATAATAATAATAAATAACCCACGAAATATTAAACACCATTAACGATACTTTCATGGTCGTAATACTTTTCTCTATATTTTGACAAATTTCATTGAAGGACTAGAACCTTTACTCACAGTAAAAAAAAAGGAAATTGCACTCGTCACGCCAAGTGGCGTATAGGGAATATGGTGTTAGTGACCATACATTTTACAGACCTTCAGCACATGATTTTTGGGATAATTTCGTCTGTATTACGCCCTTGCTGCTTTATTTTTCCATAAAAAAATCCGGTACCCATTAAAGCTGAGTGAATCCGAAGACCGTCGGTTGAGATCGAACAATACCTCTTGTCCTTTGTATTCCAGTTCACTTACCACTGAGCTATCGCGACTCCCATTTACTCAGAGTAACAATTAGAAAAGGGAGGAAAGGCATAACTCAGAAGACAATTAATTAATCAAATATCTGACATTATGGTTTATCCTTCGTTTGCCTGTAGAATTGTCTGTATCTGAAATATTGTTTTTCATAAAAGATTACGAAGACCACATTACGAGAGGCACGATATAAATTATGACGGGAACACTCTATCCTTTCTTGGACGATTAAAAATAGCAGCGTTGGAGGAAAACAAGATAAATTAATTAAGATGAAACAATTATGCAGACATTTGAAACTGATGACATTAAGTTCTTCTCAAACTGAAAGTCAGGGAACTCTGACTATATCAGCAAAATAACTGCGGAGTTAACGGAGTTAATATTTGAATCAATCATGGCGAATTTAGCCATTTCATGTCCGAAGATGGGGTGGCCGAACTGATAACTTGTTGTGCTCCAAATCAGGAAAACGTGAGCTCGTATCCAGGTAGGGTCTAACGTATTTTTTATATCGGGTGTGAAATAAAAGCTCACACCGGAACACCTCGCGGTGACTGCACTCGACATGCAGTCTTTATTCTCCGACCCTACAATTCTCCACTACAGATCCAAGAAAAGGGAAAATGCAGTAAAAAATAGTTATATATATATATATATATATATACATATATATATATATATATATATATATATATATATATATATATATATCGTCATCATCAAGTACCGGGCCTGCTGTCGTAGGTGATCATGTCTCTCCACAACTTTCGATCACGACAGTTATTTATCATTTCTGTTGTTGACCTTCTGCTAAGCCATTCTCTTAAGCTGTCTGGTATTTTTTCTCTTTGCTTCCCTCTATCTCTTCGTCCTCAATTTTCTCAATTGTTACAACATATTCCAGTTGTTCTCTTCTCATTACATGGTCAAAAAATGATGATTGTTTCTTGCTAATATTGGAAATTAGCTCTCTTTTTGCTTTGACCTCTTTCTGAACATTTTCATTATTCTTCTTAGCTGTCCATGGTATTCTCAACATTCTTCTGTAAAACCACATTTCTACAGACTTCAGTGATGTTCTTGTCTGTTGTCCTATTGTCCATGATTGACATCCATATGTTAAGACTGGCTCAACATAACATTTAAGAACTCTTTTTCTGGCTCTTTTGTCAAAAATGATTGCATAGTATATATTTATATTGTTAAAGTGGTTGGTTTTTAATTAAAACAACATTCATCTTATATTAATAATTCGCGGACAAGAATCAGGCGAAGTTTGGAGAAAGAAAGAAGTGTCCCACATTTGGTATCTTCTCTTGTCTACGCCCTGGTTTCCTCTGTGACGTTGCTTTGCCGCAAAGTCGACGTATCCTTGTTAGTGGAATTCTGTTTGACATGCTGCTGTTGAAATTTCATTTCCGGTTACAGTAGCCCACTTTAGACTGCCTGGCCGGTTTTTATATTATCGATCCTGATGAGGAGCTTCGTTGGACGCTTTGAAATAAAATCTTGACACGGGTAACAAATCACAGTTTAATTATATTTCCGGCTGGTGTAGTATAAGGAACAGGAAATGCCTCTTTGACGGGTACAAATTTAGCGTTGGAAAGTATTAACAGATTAATGGCAACCAATATGCAAGATTGAAAAGAAATTTGAATTTACAATTGGGAATTACACATTTCGCAAGTGGATTTATTATTTAATATGTTATTTTATATGTTAATAAACATTTAACATATAACATTAAGTATAGGGGAAAATATTTGAAAATAAGACTCTAAGGATTAAGTGCTTTTGTCTACTGTTTCTTATAGGCTTGTTTCCATTAAGATATTTTTGTGCAGTTCTAGAGGAACTGGAATAAAAACAGCATTGAGTTTTCTGTTGATGCACACAACATTGAGTTTTCTGTTGATGCACACAACATTGAATTTTCTGTTGATGCACACAACATTGAGTTTTCTGTTGATACATACAGCATTGAGTTTTCTGTTGATACACACAACAATGAGTTTTCTGTTGATACACACAGCATTGAGTTTTCTGTTGATACACACAGCATTGAGTTTTCTGTTGATACATACAGCATTGAGTTTTCTGTTGATACATACAGCATTGAGTTTTCTGTTGATACATACAACATTGAGTTTTCTGTTGATACATACAGCATTGAGTTTTCTGTTGATACACACAGCATTGAGTTTTCTGTTGATACATCCAACATTGAGTTTTATGTTGATACATACAGCATTGAGTTTTCTGTTGATACATACAACATTGAGTTTTCTGTTGATACATCCAACATTGAGTTTTATGTTGATACATACAGCATTGAGTTTTCTGTTGATGCACACATCAATGAATTTTCTGTTGATACACACCATTGAGTTTCTGTTGATGCATACAACATTGAGTTTTCTGTTGATACACACAACAATGAGTTTTCTGTTGATACACACAGCATTGAGTTTTCTGTTGATACACACAGCATTGAGTTTTCTGTTGATACACACCGCACTGAGTTTTCTGTTGATACACACAGCATTGAGTTTTACCTTGATACACATAGCATTGAGTTTCTGTTGATACACACAGCAATGAGTTTTCTGTTGATACACACAACATTGAGTTTTCTGTTCATACACACAACATTGAGTTTTCTGTTGATACACACAGCATTGAGTTTTCTGTTGATACACACAGCATTGAGTTTTCTGTTGATACACACAGCAATGAGTTTTCTGTTCATACACACCGCACTGAGTTTTCTGTTGATACACACCGCATTGAGTTTTCTGTTGACACACACAGCATTGAGTTTTACGTTGATACACACAGCTTTCAGTTTTACATTGATACAAAACAGCTTTCAGTTTTACAATGATACACACAGCTTTCA